>CM040241.1:235914703-236490114 GCA_022545495.1 Chrysanthemum lavandulifolium | reverse complement strand
GAATTTACTTAGTAATACTTAGAAGACGAATTATGTGATGTACTGTAAGTGAACACAAAATAAACACAAAGCTAAGCTCCAATATTATTAATGAATAATACGAGTGATCTTGCTTATCACTAGGGTTACACCTTGAAGCTTATGTGAATGATACATATGTTTGTAAGCTATTGCGTACCTAAGACAATGACCTAGGACCTCCTTTTATAGTACAAGGAGTCTTTTACAAGATAAGTATAAAGCTAACAATACATAATATACACACGATCTATTCTATACTTATCAATACACGTTTACTTAACAATTATCTAATAGCAGTGGTAATATTTGTACTGGCAGTGGGAATGAGTTTCCACTGCTAGTGTAAACATCAGCAGTGTTAACCACAAGACTATCAGTGGTAATAGATTATTCCCAACAACAGGCCTGCTAATTATTACACCAAACACATGTTTAACTGCAGCTTTGCAGCCCACCAAACAGAACAACATTTGGATAAAGCACATCCGAATGATATGCAAAACAAGACTTGCAAATTACAAGTGACAAGACGATATGCGCTTTTCTTAGCTTTATTTAAAGGCATCTAAGCCATTTAGAAACAACCAAGACAAATCGATTTGAGCGACAGAAATTTGTTGTCCCTTTTTCCTTTTGAACCATTCTGGTTTGCAGTTTTGGGCATGGCATCATCATTTCGTTGAGCAGCTTTTTTTGGAGCTTTAATCTTCCTAACGTCTTCATTTTTAGATCCTGAACCATAATAAACAGGTCTGCGGCTGGTGAGCTTGATTCAGTGCCTGAAATATCCATGGTAGCTCCACATTTAAAAAATGAAAAAGTTAGTACATCTGGTAATGGTGTGCTTGGCTGATATCAGGATTCAGATGAAAAAGGAAAACCTTTTTTTCTGCCAAAATCCATGCTGTGGTTTGTTTAAATTATTGTTTAGTAAATCAATGTCTTTGGGAGTTGCTTTTATAGGTGGAATATGAATATGTGCAGCCAATGTGCATGTTTAAAAAACTGACCAGCTGATTAAAGTAGTCACTGCATACACATGTATACACTATTGATGTCATTAAAGTAGAGGCCATGCATGTTTCATTTGATTTTTCTGTATCAGCAGTCATTAATATTGGAATACGCACAGCTATGCAGCCCATCCTTGAAGGAAAAATAGTGAACCAAAGCTCCATATTTCATAAAAAAAAGTCACCACACATGAATGATGGTCGCAACATACTCTTAGAAACCGCAAATCATGTTTTCCAACCAAAACAAAGACAACATGCTCATAATACAGTGATACAGCAAAATGCTTTTATGGCAAGTTAGCTTTTGGTAAACGGGTATGACAATAATACGTAGTCAATAGAATAACATCTAGGCGTTACAATGATTTCATTTTTGAACAGTTAAGTCCACACTAAATTGCAAACAATGGTGTTGAATGTTTTTTCTACCTGGAATTTTAAATGAAAATGTGGTTTATGAGTAGAATATGTGCAGTCAATGTGTAAGTTTCAAAAGCTGCATGGTTCATTAAAGTAGTCAATATATAGCCTGTTCATGTCACTAAAGCATAGAACATAGATTTTATATCTCAGTTTTTTGCATCAGCATATTCTGACACTAGGATATGCACAAATGTGCAGTCTATGCCTAAAGAAAAAAACAGTGAACTATAGGTTTTTATTTCAGTAAAAAAATAGCTGCCACATGCGAATGGTGATAGTGATTACCTGAACTGCAATTTCAGCAATGCTGGCCTTTCCTAGATGATTTCCACTTGGTGTATAAAGGTGTGACCAAAAGAAACCAAAACCTGAAGACAAATTCATAATTGTAAATCAGATTTTACAACCATAATGGTTTTACTTAGAGGCCACAATTATAAGTGTAACAACAATATTAAGATGGCTGTATAAACTTGTAAGTACCGTGCGTATTTGTTAGTGCTGCAAACTACAACAACGACTACTTTAACATATCTCTGGCCCCCTTGCTTTTGTTCATTTTAACTTTTAAATTGATGTCACTCAGTCTCCAAGCGATGGCAAGAAGCTGGGATAGAGTCATTCTCGTGCTGCCACATAAACACCGCTATTTTTAGAAACTGATTTGATCTAACTGGCGTATAAAAATGAAGCATCAAGTAGCATGCAACAAAGAGCAAACCTTATTCTTGATGTAGTAGAACATACGTAGTTCGTCATGACATGCAAAAGATTATAAGTGTAATTAGCAAAACATGTATTTAAATCCATAAGTAAGTATCACAAAATTTTATGGATTTTGGTCATAGCCATATAGCAAAAGGAAGTATAAAAATGCATCTAGTGATTAATGGCAGCAGTGTGACCAGGTTATCGATAAAAGCCACTCACCATAGTAGCCAACTGGAAATGGAGGAAGTTTTGAGCTTCCTTACGTCTTATTTTTTAGAATCTGACCCAGAGTTGTTAACCGGAAAGTAAGCTTTCCATTGCATAGGAAGATCAGGGCCTTCTGAGTTTGAATGCCTGCTTGAAACGCAATGATTTCGCACATAAAATGAAAAAATAAAAGTTAGGATGCGCTTTTGATATAAAGATTGAAATGAAAGAGAGCAACCTTTTTCGTTGTTGTAATTCATGTTGAAATTTCTTTTAGATTATTGTCTAGTCAGCCAATGTTTGGTGGAAAATCTTAGATTAGTGGCTGGTTCATGAAGTGTTTAAAGATGCCTTTACTTTACCCTAAGTTATGTGCTGGGTTGTTTAGGAATATTTCATTGGACTGATAAGTAATGGTATACTGTACCAGTTTGGTTACACTAAGTTATTGCTACAGTTTTTTCTCTGCTTATATAAGGTGTTTTTTTTGTGGCTTCACAAAGCTACCTTTGCACCTTGTGAGTTTTTTTAAAAATCTGTCAAGAAAATGGCTTACACCCCAAACTTGAATCAACTCAAAGAAGCATGTGGCTCCAATGAAGTCCACAATGCCTTTAAGTTCATGTTTTTACAGGAGCAAGGTGAAAATGAGGGGTTCATCATGCTGCTTGGAGAGAAATGCGATGATGTTCGCCGTCGACTTGGGAGCAGGACTGAATTGTTGGAGGAGGGATGCTGGTTGAGTGGTGATGATGATGTTGAGAGTGACGCTGTTGAATTCTTGGAGGAGGCGCGGGACAGGGACCATCAGATTCTTGTTGGACTGATTCAGGTCCTTGATCTGGCTAGGGAATCGTACATCGAGAAAAGGCGCCATGTGTTTACAATGGAATTTTATGATTAGGGTAGCATCCTCTGTGTGTCTGTGATGGCTTGTTTCATGGTCTTTATGTTTAATGGTATGGTTTTATACCTTAGATTAACAGGGCGTTGTTAATCTTTGGTGGTATGGTTGTAACTTATGTCGAATATGAATAAAAGTTACGTTCGTTTGTGCTCCAACAATTTTGTAGATGTGTGTTTTCTTATGTGGTGGAGAAAAGCAATGATATGACTGACTCAGTTGTGTTTTATTTGGAAAAGCTACGTCAGTTTGTGGTTTAATAATTTTGTTGATACATATGTAATGGAGAAAAGCAATGATATGGTTGGGTCACCTGTCTTTTATCTGGACAATGTGTGGAGGGTTTACTGATTGGATTTAACATGAATATGTATTATCAATTAACAAAATAATTCTTAAGCTGTGCATGTGTATCATATTTTACCACTAAAAGTATCAAACATTTTTTAAAATTCAGAAAATGCTTAATCCTTTAAATAAAGGTCGAGCGGAAAAACAAATAATGGCAAAATTTGATGGGTGTTGGTCATAAATAGACACTGAAAAGAATCATTATAACGCACTCATTGATCATGGTCATTGGTATGAACACATTTTCAACACAGATTACTCACCTCAGCAGTGAAAGACCTTGCTATGTGATAAGGCAGAGCATGTGCAAGAAGCATCCCTATGTGAGCATGTTCAGTCAGCTGAAAAAATCTTAGTAGCCTCAGGTTCAGAACCAATGTGAGCCGCCTTGATCGATGAGCACTTATTGCCATTCATGGCACGACGGATAGTGCCTTCCTGAATTTTAAAAAAAGAAACAGCACAATCAGCCAAAAAATACTGCAACAAACTTAACATGGTCTGATAAGACAATTACACAGTGATAAACAGCTAACAATTCTCAGTCTTGCAAATTATAGGATAATGGTATACATGAGAAGCAACTTACTATGTTAAACAGGTGATCCAATACATATTTCTGAGAACGACATTATTCTTTCTGTTTTCACCTCCTTCCTGCAACAAAAAAGGGAGTATAAACTGTTATCCATATCACGCACTATATATTCATATGTGAAAGCTGTGATGTAACATCACATATCAACCGACCAAGTATAGACTGTTTGGCCACCTGCAATGTAGGTTTGTTGATTGAATGGCATGCCAAATCTAGGATGATCTATAAATTTGATAAACGATCCTACGTTTGACGTGTCATTCAATAAACAAAGCTGGATTGCAAGCAAACAAATTATCTTAACTTGTTTGAGCGTCGTGCATTTAAGCTATATCAGTTTTTATTCCCTGTCTACAATGGTTTAATTTTGTAACCTCTATGTTTTTAGTTTTCACCATTTTATCTCCTTTTTTTTCCGGCTCGCTATTTTATATCTAGAAATATATTTTTTTGTTAACTGCTTTTTTGCTACCCTTGTTTTTTTTCAAAAGATGAGATTCCTTTGTTTTGGCGCTCATATGTGAAAAGATGGTAACCATGGCAAAAGATGCCTAATTGATGGTCGTTTATAAGGAATCAAAAGTCATGATTACTTCCTCACGCATTTGCAGTGCTATATAGTGGTAGTCAAATCAAAAGTCTAATAAGCATGTGCTATTACATCATAGCAATAATAACCAACCCATAATTTGCTCTTTAAAAGACACACATACCATCCCAAAAACTGATACAAAAGAAAATCTGACCCAAATCTTAAATAAAAAAACACGTGAAGGAAAAAATAAATATGAACACACCTATGCCTTTTTGCGAAGACCTTGTTGTTGCGGCTGGGTCTAGCTTTGTGAGGGATATGATGGTTGTTCAATTTGGAAGAGAGGTGAGGATGACCATGGTGGATGAAGCGTAACTCACGAAAAGGTTCGTGAGATTAGGGCTCGTGTAGCAGAGTGGGAATATGTGATCGGAGAGTTGGAACTCTTGTATCCGTTTGATTCTTCTCGCAAAGCATCTCGAGCTCAAAAGTCAGCAGCATCAAGATTTAAACGGTCGCAGAGTCCTCGGACAATGCGACGAAGAAGCAAAAGCGAGCACATGAGCTTTCGTCATTTATCGAGAAGTTGAAGGGAATGGTGTACTGACATCCTTAGTTGTCTTGCTCCATAAGTGGTTAGGCACGGTCGTAGTGCAATCCGCAACCTGTTATAATAACTTTATTGTTAGTGCATGAGCAACAAAGTTAAATATTAAAAGTTTCAAAATTATGTCATCTGAACTTGCAGCTTAAATGTAAAGGGTAGATGAATGCAAAGCAAAATACCAAACATAATATATAGTATACTCATACTTTACCTGCGCCACGTTACTGGGATAAACTCACCAGCTAGCTATACCCGTTCTTTTCTAAGTTTGGTATAGGAATCTGGTATCATGTGCAATTCAGCATGCCCCAGTTTAAAAAATAGTATGAGAAACTCGTTAATGGACGCTATAGGGCTGCGCAAAAAACAAACGACATTAACGGACCCTCCATTGGTGTAAACCGGGTGCTGCAAATTCATGGTGGACACTTCCGTAGGTGATCGTGGCAGAGGTGTGCCTTCACCCTGCACGTTATATGTAACAGCTAAGATGGTGTTCGATTTGCCTTATCATGTTCATAAGCAAGGTTGGTTGCAAAAAAAAAAAAAAAAAAAAAAAAAAAAAAAAAAAGCATGTAAAAACACGTTGTTTTAAAAATCATTGGAAATTCGTAGAAAGAATTACCCATTGCCGCACAGAGCCCACTGATATGATCAACTTTGCCTGAATCTACGTGAGTCCTTGTAACCTGCACGCGCCGGTTTGCCAATAACACCCAGAAAAAAAAAGTCCGATATTAGCATTCACATGTTCGCACGGTAAACATGACAATGAGTATAAGCATATCTAGAATGAGGAAAAACCCAACAAAAAGAGAGCCAACCTATACGAATAACCAGATATGCGGCGAAGGGTAACTGAGTTTGCCGCCATCTGTTTTTGCGGACCATCTTTTTTTCCAAGATGTCATGAAGACGTGGTATCATATAAGCTCTCCTGTCCCAGCAAAAAAAAAGAAAAAAAAAATAACAGCATGAATATGTGCTTCGGTAATCCGAACGTTTTATGTAAAAAACAAACAGGCCAGTCAAATTTTACAAGCTGAATTTGAAAAGAGAAGAGCAAAAGTAACTTTCCATTATCGCATCACTTATCAGTCGTCCAATAATGCCTTTTGTACCAGACCTATGATGAAGTGTGACAATAATAAGAAACGCAAAAATTAGCATGCACAATGATACATTAAAAAACATTGTAATGGTTATAGTGAAGTGCAAGAACATACCTCAATTGTGAAACAATGAATGTTTAGTTTTGAAAGAGCAAGAACGTTTATTATGCCCTTTAATATCTATATGTACCTCGGACCGCGAACTGTGGCGATGTCGGAGACTCAAGATGGTTGCAACCACAATTTGGATTAGGGTGCCTTGCCAAAACATAGAAGTCTATGAAGTGCGCTCACCAAACACATAAATGCAGGAAACTATCATCATCGGCTTTCTAACTATAGAATACACGCATAACCGACACAACATGAAGGACATCCAATTGCATCTGGCTTTAACATCAAACCAGAAATCAAAGTACTACTCTGATTTTTTTGCACCAACATGTAACCATAAGTAACATTCCAGCAACCATAAGCAACACGCACTTATTCTAACACCTAAAATATGTGCACAACTGCTGGCTAGTTTTACAGTTATACTGAAAGTTTGCCATATAAGTGTAGGAAGCTTGCATGCTATTGCATACTTCAGGCACAGTGAAAGAATACGTGGCCTCTTTTAGCCGTCCTTTTGAGTGGAAGGCCATCTTGTTAACCTACCCATTCCATTCATCCCTACTCACATCCCTCCTTTTCATCTTAGAAAGTATCATTGATGAGTGTCTAAATACTCATCATTTTTGTACCGTTTAAACTGCAAAAGCATCTGAAAACACTCAGAAATGCATCAAAATGATAAAAATATCACAAATAAGTGTTTTATGTGTTTTAAATGCAAAATTCCAAAATCGATGAAAACGATCAAGTTTGCATAATTGGCGCTTTAGTCCCCCAAGTTTCAAAAGTTGTCAAATCTAGTCCCCGAATCCAAAAATATGGAATTTTATCATTCAAGGTCCCCAAATATTCTAAATTGTCAAAATGGTCCTTGAATGAATCTTTGGGCAAATGGCGTAAAAGGTCCTCAAGTTTAAAAGTGTCAAAATAGTCCTGGATATATAAAATGGAAAATAATCAAAATAGTCCTTGTACTATTCATATTTGGCGTGAATGGTCCTTGTAATAACTTTGATTGTTGGCGCTTCATTTCTCAAAATGTAAAATTACAACTATGGTCCTTGTATTAAACAAACCAAATGGACCCTTCTTATTATCGAGTCCACCCAAACCTTGACCGCCAATACCCCAAATGAACCCCCACTTATTAAATATCCAACGGTCAAAACTAGTCAAACCCACCAAACCCGCCTTTTCTCCCTTCTCCTCACAAGCAAAACCAGACATCCCCTATACCACCTCCTCGAAACCATGGTGGTTTCGCCCAACTCATCATCACATCTACCAACTAAACACGCCACAATTAATGCCACCACCCCCAGCTTGCAATTTCACATTTCACAAAAGTCAAAACAGCTTTTTCCGCCAAAACACTTGGAAGGCTTAGATCACTCAAACTCATCCAATGGCCAAGATTGTTGATGGATTTGATCAAGCATGCGGGAGTCTCAAAAGCTATAAAGAGGAGAGGAGATGCAATGTATATACCTATCTAGTGTAATTTCTAAATATCTTAGTCGTTTTAGTTAAATATCAATTTCAAAGGTAATTTTAATCTTTCAAGTCTTTGTTCGAGTATTAGCGATAGTATTGTACAACTTTTTAAGCAATCAATTACAAGTTTCAGTATCATTCTTAGTTTATGCAATTTTCATGTCAAAAATCTCATATTAGCTAAATGTTGTTATTAGTTGTTGTCTTGGACTCATAAAGCTAACATAAGCTCCTAGATAGCTTCTAAAAGCTATTAGAAACCTTAAAATCAGTTCTAGATACAAAAAGCAAAAATACCAAAAAAAATACAAAAAAATTAGTCAAAAATCAAAAATCAATGAAGAAGATCATCAAGAAGTCGGAGCAGGTTGATTGTGGATGGCCTTGGTTTAGTGCTTCGGGAAGCTATAGGTTGTGTCAGGTACCTCGCTTCTCGCTTTGAGCTTGGAAGTTACTTGTAAGCCCATTGCTCAATTTTGGTATTTAACTGTTTGAGTTGTTCATTAGCTTAAATCAGATGTTCATGTTTATTAGTCATAATTAAGTATAATTAAACATTAAAACAAGTTGCTTGTTCTCTTTAATTGATAGTTGCTAAAATCTCATTTTAACAGCTTGTTATAGCTTAAGTGTCTTTCCTAAGTTTTATGTTGTTATTTCGTTGTTTAATGCTCATTTAGACTTATTAAGTGATAATATAAGCTTAAGAATCGGCTTCATGGTTTTAATCAGGTCAAGCTTTGAAACCAAAAATCGCCTATATAAGGCGTTGTTTGGATTTCATCGTTAGATTGGTATTCCAAATTATGCTTGATGTTGTGTGTTGTTGTTTCATTTCACATTAGTCCAATATAGCTCACCAAGTCATAAAATTTGGTGTTTGTTCAACAAAAGTCAAAATCATTTTCAAATCTCACCTTGTTGTTAATCGTTAAGATTTTGGATTGTAAAATCATCATACATGCTTAAAAGTTGTTAATATAGCTTTAAATAACCTCATATCACCTTATTACAACATAATCACCAACTAGAGGTGATTAAAATTCATCAAAGTCAACTTAGCTCATTTTCTTAAAAAGTCAAAAAGTGCCTCAGGCACGCTTGAGCTAACCACTTTCACAAGCTCACAGAGCTCATCGCTTAGTTTTAGCTTGTGAATCTTGGTTCTTGGAAAGCTAACCTAGCCATCTTTAAGTTCCAAGCTTAATTTTCCATTTTGTAGCTTATTTAATAAGGTCGACATAGCTTTTGTTTGTCCCACTTGACTCATTATACATTGAGTCATTTCTCGCTGGTTTACCGCTTTTTCTTAAGCTCACCATAAGCTCATTAGTCATCACCACAAGGAGAGCTTTAGCTGGAAAGTCGAGTTGGTTAACTTGTTAGTCCCGTGTTTGTTTTCATTTCCTAGTTCATTTAAGTGCTTAAAATAAGCTAGAAAGTAGCTAGAAACCAAAAAGTGTCCTGCTTAACAGCTTTATCTAAGTGCTTATTTGTAGTTTGTTTAGTGCTTATTTCTAATTCATTTTGCTTTTACAGTTGTCAAATTAGCTTATTACAAGTTTCTTAGCTTATTTTCATATTCACTCTTGCTTATTTTTAGCTTATAAGCCATTTTGGCTTAAACTTTGGTCTTATTTCCATTTCTAACTCACTGTTGAGATAATAAGCTCAAACTGAGCTTATTATTGGTTTTTATAAAAAGTTGTAGTTTTAATATTTGCTTATTTCAGTGTGCTTAATAAGTTTGTAAAAGAAAAAGTCCAAAAAGAAAATAAAAATCAAAAAGCCATTGCTGGGATTCGAACCCTGGCCACCCAGCTCACCACACACACACACTACCAACTGCCCTTGGGTCTTTGACTGGTAGTTCTTTGCATAACTTAATACTTAACCCCTTTTGTTCTATTAAGCTTATACGTATTATTTAGCTTATTTCTAGCTTATTAAAATAAGTTGTCACAACTTTTATATTTTTCTTAGCTTTGTATTAGTATAAAGTATTTTACAAAAAAGTTTTAGATTTTTCTCAATAGTTTTAGTATTTTTAATCATTTAATTAGTTAAATCTAGTTTTTAATTCATAATAAAAAATATAAAAGTCAAAAAAATATAAATCTTTTTTCTAAAATTTTATTTTGTCATATAGTAAGTAAGAAAATTGTTTTTACACTGTAGGACTTTTATTTCAAAAATTTTACGCTTTTACTTCAAGACTGCTAAATTTTTATATATAACGACGCTTTCATTCTAGGTCACGCTTTTAGATAATATAGGTTTACACCTTAATTAAAATAGTTTATTTAAGTTATTTTGTTTTATAAATCAAGAAAACATCATTTTAAAAATAGTGATAGCGTTTATTTAATATATTTTAGCTTTTTAATTTTCTTTAATTTGCATTTAAGCCCTCGTAATTTACAAACTTTTCTTTAGGTATAAATATTCCAAAATCCCATCGATCATTATCCTTAGTGATCATTCGACATCCGAAATTGTTCAAACACCATTCATCCTCCCGGGACTTAACGACTGTGGAAACACTATGCTCTCCGCATCTTAATTGCATTTGCTTCGAAATGCTTGAAGTTTATTACGGTTGACCATTCACAAGTGGTTAGCTTGTGTGATAAACTTGATCGTTGGGAGCGAATCAATCATTATCGCATATCGCCTTATAATACACTCATAAATGTCACAACACGAAGAACATCCGATTGCATCTAACTTTAACATTAAACCCCAAATAAAAGTATGGGAGGTATTTCCCGAGATATACCGAGTCAGTATGTTTTAAAAAAGAGGCAATGCGAGTAGGAATGATGAGCACCCAAACAGTGGTCATGAAAAAAACATCACCATTAAAACAAGATTCATAAGGCATAGAAACACTCGTAAATGGGAACATCGACGGGACTCAGCAACCGTCACGGCCGCAACCGTAACGCGGATGCGGTGCCATGCCAACACACGTGGGTGCTAAAGCATGCTAACGAACCGTATCAACGTAAAGATCCATCATCATCAAGGCATCAATTTCATGACACGCCACATGTTACTTGTATATTATATACTTTTACATTTATTGGGTTCACTTTTTCACCACGCTAAAATTTTGTCGGGCACAAGGCTCGATGGGCTAATATTCAAGCAAAAGGATACACCCGCCATGGTCGCAACACCGTCATCACCCCGCCAAGATACGGCCATCTCACATTTACCGAATAAAGCCCAATTCATCACATTTAAAAAGGAATGCAACTCACAACCATTCAAGATTGCACAAATGACAAAACTACAACCACGTAAATCAACATTCACGGGAGCTGCTCGTATCTCAGAATCGCAAGAATGAAAAGAAAGTTTCGTAAAATCATATTTAACCAACCCCATCGCAAAACGCCAACCTACGTAAACAAAAGCGCGAACATAATTTCTATTATGCTCATACCTTTAGATCCACCTGTGCATATCTCCGTAAAATTATTTGACAATATAACGATCCAAACATAGGTGGAGTCACATATTGAAAACAATGGCCATAGTTATGCCAGCTGCAGGTTCAAACATGCGCAAAAGCAACATCGTTATGCTGCAACCATGGCTGCAACCATGGCTGCAACCATCTGGTTACCCTGCCAAGACATGTTTTGAGGCTCAAATTTGATTGGCACTCAAACAACACCATGGGCGCAACCATCTGGCTACCCTGCCAAGGCATGTTTCCAGGCCCGCTTAAGCTATCAATACAAAGAAAAAGTATTTTTTTTGCTACCGTGGTCGGAATGCCACCGCCTAACCAACTCGCAATTCATCCTCGCCGTAGCCGCTCATCTTTGTTTATCCAAATGCCGCCACACTAAAAACACCATGGTCGCAACTAAACTACACCTCGCTAAACCATGCTTTTCAAAGAAAGCTAACCGACACCAAAACATGTTTACTGCATTTAACTTAACATGGCAAAATGTGGATTTGTTAGCAATACGCTTAAAACTGATGCAACCTCAGTAAACCCACTCTGCAATAGCAAGACCTGAAAGCATTGCAAACCCGCAAAATCTTTTTAGAAGGCATAGTATTTAATCAAAATCTAATCCGCAGAAAGCGCTTAACCATAAGGCATAACATCCAACCCGACCAGCATGGAGAGGCTTTTTTATTTTCACACTGACTAAATCAACATGAACTATCAAAGGAGAGCGTAATTCTATGATAAATAAACTCATACAGAAACTTTAAATTTTAAAAAACACCTTAAACCCTCACCACAACAAAGCCAATGAAAGCGAAGGAAAAACATCACAGGCAGTATCCAATGTTCCCAAAACAATGAAAAGTAAACACAACATAGCCCACAGAGAGAAAGTAGGAAAAAAAGAAAAGTGAAAAACATGGCTCGCTATATCAATCTTTGCTAATCTAAAAGACACAAATCACATTTTTTGATGATTAATAATCGGCATACGTAACCCTTATCTAAGACATGTCAAGCAGAAACACCAAAGCCTAAATAAACCTAAAATAATCCACAACCGAAACTAAACAAACGATACCATAACTACCATAAAGATAAAGCAAAATAAGCCCTAAACAAAGGGAAAAAATTTTCGACCTTTAATCGCTTGTCCAAAGTTAGCAAATATGCACTAGGTTTTGATAATCAATAATTGAAATCCAGAATCGCATGGCCGATTCACCAAACACACCAAACATAAGGACCAAAAGAAAGCCACCGCTGTAGCAAAAGCGCCTGGTTTTGAGAATCATAATTGAATTCAGAATCGCACCGCCGATTCACCAAACACACCAAACATAAGGACCAAAAGAAAGCCACCGTAGTAGCAAAACCATAGCCAACGGAGATCCACCCAAAAACTAAAAATATTGTTTTCATAACGCATATCATCGCATTCTCACACCAACCGGCTGCATTTAACACGCAAAGTGTTTCCAATCAAGGCACGGCGGGTTTTCCCCGCAGATATACCCAGTGGATCTAAGATTAAAGGAGAGATTCGAAGAGTGATGAATAGAATCACGGTTAACCAACTGTGCTCGCCTAAAAGGACGGGAAAAGGGACAAAAAGCCATGTATTTTTTTTTGGCCAATTTTGCACTGTAGCAAGAAATCTCAATAAATGTAAAATAGTATAATGTATATGGGTTGTGTATCATTTTGTTTATCTTTAATGTTAACGAGTGGTTGGTGAGAGTGATGACAAATAGATCACATCATTATTAGCAGCCTTATTGGAAGGCCGAAGCCCAAATGCATGTGCGAAGCTACAGTTATCTCTATCAATAGGGTTTACATCAAATTATAGTATTGAGTTTACTGGAAAGAAAACAAATATGTAAATTGAGTGGTCCGTATTTTATACGTGGTTTTGTTTGAACAAAAAGTTTGACGACGTAGTGTACAATAATTCATTTTGCATTATTAGATCTCATTTCAAGACTCGCTATGAACTTGTTTATTAAAGGAGAGAGACAGACTTATGACAAAATATAATCATATGCATAATTTTATTTTGCAAGTATACTAACTAACACTAAAAATACATTTTTAAGACCGCCGCATTTAAAACGATTTAAAAATCTCACGCTTTTTTTCAAAATTAACATTATATCGAAAAAAAATCTATATGTGCTTCGAGACCCCACAGGACCTTCTGGTACCGTCCCTGTTGGGGGCGTTTTACAAAATGTTTCCTTTACGTCTATACACACTTTTATATTGCATGATATAATTAATTAGTGACGCAGACTAGCTAACTATTAATGTTATCAAAGAAAATTGAGCAGATACCATATAAAAACCTTGATGGATAGATGAAGATTTTATGATCGAGTCGTGAATGCTTGCAAAATACTTTGCTCACTAAAGCCGGTTATTTTTTTAAACAGATTAAAGACAATTGTGTATGACAATTATATCCGATATCTTTCACTAACTAAATACTAAAAGATACTATTAAAGTATTAATGTGTCACTTTGATGAAAATAAAAATAGTGAGATCGTTTTCTTTCATAAAAAACAATAAAAATAAATAAATAAAAACCTATACCTCAATTACCAATATAACCCAACAAAGCATTTGGTTTACCAGATTGAAAAAAAATAAAAAAAAAATAAATTTACAAAAACAAACTAAAATATGTCACATCAACAAATTCAAGGGTAAGCAGATTCCTTTCAGACACGTGTGAGACTTTTTCTTTCTCGTAATATATGCGAGACATCCCTTTCTTTACACATATAGCATTGGTTTCAATTTTTTAATATTACATAGTACAAAAAAAAGAATCAACTCTTTCTTTACACATATAGCATTGGTTGATTAATTGTCACTTTTAAATAATTCTAACGCCCTTGTGTCGCCTATATCTAAAAAGAAGTGATTTTGGTTCACCTCACCGCCGCCTAAAATCACCTATTTGTCGCCCAAAATTTTACGTCGTCAAAATTTCGCTTTAGCTTCGCCTAATATTTTACGTCGCTTAGAGTTCGCTTTAATCGATCACAGAAGATTTATACTTTTCAATCGCCTAACGTCGCGCTTAAAAATGAAATACACGTGTATGATTCAAAAGTTGTCATAAATCAATCTAACGAATCATATTCAAAAGTTCATTTGGTAAAAATACGCTAAGTTTATTTTGGTAAATGAACACTTGTTATAGTTCATTTAAAAATTCTCATGTATATTAAAACATTAAGGAAATGATCAATGTTTTAAACCCGGTCGACCCTACGTTAACCCACGGACCGTTCCCGACAAAAACGGGTCAAAACCCGGTTTTAAAAACGGGTCAACTGCTTAGACCATATGAGTTTGAGTGACCGGTCAACCCGGTTTTGAAACCCTACGGTTTGGTTTTTATCATTTTTTTTTTTTTGAAAGGAAACAATATATTAAACCTCAAAAATAAACTCAGAACTTTGAGGACGACGCCTTGTAAGATAAACTCAGAATCTCGCAGGATTTACGCCTCAAGATGAAACACGTAATCCCCAGAAGATTTATTATTGTTTAGAAAATTACGCGCGTTTATTTCTTCGTCCACATTCGATTTATTGCTTGTAGCATTTAAAATGGTTCTTCGCTTTTTTTTCATCGCAAAACCAAAGTGTTTGGACAATTAGAAATAGATGTTTGGACATACGATAAACCGGCCTAACCGGCCGACCATGGTTGAACCGGTTGACCCTTGCCATCTGTCTCTTACGAATGATCACAAACCCGGCCAAAACATCGAAATGATATCTGCTTTACAAAATAGACAACTTGGCTGCTTTCCTTTGTAAGAAAGTGTGGACAGGAAGTCGAACACAGAGAACACGTATGTGGAAGGACTTAATTGTAATTTTTTATTTAATTTTTTGTAAAGAAAAGTCGGCAAATTGACTGTTTTGTAAAGCCGAAATCATTTTCCCTAAAAGAATTAGATATTTTAACTACGTTCATTTTTTCCAACTTGAAGCGTGGATTAGTATTAGTATGATTATGATTTATTGTCTTTGCTCGGCATCACTATTCATCCATATATGTTTTTCAACGGCCATCTTTGAACCTAATAAGAATGATCAGCAATATAAATCGAACAATATCATAACTGCATAACATAAGCTTTTAAGGATAAACAAATGGACATCACAGTCGTCTTTATCTTAGTATCCATGTTTACATGTTTTTACATCTTTTTTACCCGGTCGGCTATCGAAAGTCAGGTGCAAATGCCCGACTACCTCCTGGCCTGCACTCCACTCCGATTATAGAAGCATCTTTAAACTTGGAAACAAACCACACCACTCGCTTGCCGCCCTTTCCAAAACCTATGGACCTTTAATGTCCCTAAAGCTCGGTAGCACCACTATGATCGTTGTTAACTCAGGGGAAATTGTGAAAGAATTCTTTTTTAAACATGATATCTCTTTCTCTAGTAGATCGATCCCGTATGCTGCTTGCACACACGATCGCCATACAAACTCTATGGTTTGGTTGCCGGTCGGGGATAAATGGCGAACTCTAAGAAAAATATCGAAAGAACAATTGTTTTCTGTGCGCCAACTTGATGCTAGCCAACATTTACGCAAGAAAAAGGTTCAAGAGCTTCTTGATTATGTTCAAGATTGTTCTGAGAATCAAAAATCGATCAATGTTGGTCAAACTGCAGCTACAACAACTCTTAATGTTCTCTCAAACTTCATATTTTCTATTAATTTAGCTAAGTATGATTCGACTTCAACCGAGCATATCAAAGATCTTGTATGGTCACTAATGGAAATTGGTGGGGCACCTAATCTAGCTGATTTCTTTCCATTTCTGCGCCTGTTGGATCCACATCGAATGCATAAACGGGCTAGTATTGCTACGGGTAAGCTATTGGCGGTATTTGAACAACATATTAGATACCGGTTGGAAGCTAGAGCTATGCAGTCATCTAATGGGCCTTCATCAACAAATGATCTTACGGATTTGCTATTGGACATTAGCCAAAATGAGAAGTCACCGATTAATCTTGTTGATATACGGCTATTGATCTTTGTAAGATATATTTTTCTCTCTTTAAATATCATAAGAAATAAAGTCCATATTTTGTAAATTGTAAAAATACTTATTGAATTTTGTATCAATGCCAAAATTGGTTGTATAGGATCTATTTCTAGCAGGAACGGACACAACATCAAGCACAGTGGAATGGGCAATGGCCGAGTTAATCCGTAACCCCGAAAAAATGTCAAAAGCCCGATCAGAGCTTCAGGAAATAATGGGAAATGAAGACGGACCAATTGAAGAATCAGAAATCTCGAGGCTCCCTTACTTACAAGCGGTTGTTAAGGAAACTCTTCGATTACACCCTCCGGGAACTTTTCTAGTACCTCATAGAGCCACTACTGATGTCGAGGTCCACGGCTACCTAGTCCCAAAAGATGCACACATCATATGTAACTTGTGGGCCATGGGCCAAGACTCGAACGTATGGCCAAATCCACAAATGTTCGAGCCAGAAAGGTTTCTAGATGTTAAAATCGACTACAAAGGTCAAGATTTTGACTACATTCCATTTGGAACCGGAAGAAGGATGTGTCCAGGATTGCCTCTTGCCCAGAGAATGTTGCCGTTGATGTTAGGGTCTTTGATTCGCAAGTTTGACTGGAAGATTGAAGGGGGGATTAGGCCACAAGATATGGACATGACTGATAAGTTTGGGTTTACTTTACAAAAGAATCTGCCTCTCCTTGCCATCCCGATCAAAGTCTGATTTGGATTTCGTTGATATATTGTTGGCTGAAACTTTTAGCATGAAAAAGATAGATTAAATAATGCATTTTCATACCGAATAAGTGTTAGTCGATTAGTAAATAATGCATTTTCATACCGAATACGGAGTAAGTGTTACTCGATTAATATAAGGCTTAGGTCTGTTATGTGTTTAGGCCTCTTATATATATTTATCATGTATCAAACATTATATTCATTTAATATACACAAACTTACATTGTATCAACCCTAACCGATCCATTCTCTGCTTCCGCAATTTTTTTTTTCATTTAGTATTATTGTTTCTCGACCTTGTGTGTTGTCGAGGTGTTTGATTGTTTGTCGACCAAGTGTATTGTCGACCTGCATTATTTCACGATTCCCTAAACCCTTAAAACATTCGATTACTAAACCTTAAACACCTTTATTTGTTTTTATTCGACCACTCAAGTTTTTTTATTCGACCAAGACCAATATTTTATGGGATACACTATTCCTACGGCCTAACCAGAGTACCGCAACTTTTTCACCTTTCGTCTCCCATTTTTCCAAGACAACACAGTTATTGGTCGTCTGTGATTTTGATAGCTTTTAAGCGTTGATTTATTAAACTTTATATTTACGCCCGCATTTTCGCGCTTATATTACGTAAAACAAAATTATAAAAATAAAAAATAATAATAAAAATAATAATAAAATGTAAGGGGTATTAATAAAAAATAAATTTCGTATTAATAATCGCCTCTATTTTATTCGGCCACTTTCTTCAATGCTACAAATCTTTGACCAAGACCAATATTTTTTGATTTAAGATCATTCGGCGACAAAGATTATTTACATACCGCGATCAATCTCCTCTATTTTTATTCGATCTAATTGGATGAGATTAATCCCAATAATTTAAAAACCCACTTTCATCATTTTTTCAAATATTAATATTGAACCGCTAATCGCGTTGCAAAAAATATATATTATGACGAAGATTTAATTATCTTTTTATAGAAGACTTTGATATACTTTCGACAAAAAAAATTTTCGTGTTTTTCACGTTTTTTTTTAAGTTTTTCGTTTTTACGCCATCGAAATTTGCATTAAAAATCATATAGGATAAAACACTAATTGAATATCACACGTGATATTAGTGTAATATCATATATGATATGTAATATCACACGTGATATTACACCAATATCACACGTGATATTACACCAATATCACACGTGATATTACACTAATATCACACGTGATATTACATATCATATATGATTTAACACTAATATCACATGTGATATTTAATTTAGTGTTTTATCATATATGATTTTTTCACGCAAATTTCAAGAACGTAAAAACGAAAAACGTGAAAAACGAAATTTTTTCTTTTTCGAAAGATATCAAAGCGCCTCGCCTATAGAAAGATAATTAAACGCTCGTCATGATGGTGTAAATATTTTCACTTAACGATTAACTGTTTAAGAGATATTTAAATTATAAAAATAGGTAAAATAATAAAACGCTTTAATCACGTATATCGATTTCTTTTTACGATGCGAGATGAGAAGTCCCCAGATGTGGAAAAGTTTGGTATGTAAAATAACTCTCCTCTATTTTTTTTCATTCGATCGGTTTGTCATAAACATTCGCTTTTTATTCAATAGTTTTTTATTCAAATCGGTTACTATTAAACCAACACCAACCTCACCAACTTGTTTTAATCACAGACATTGATTTCTTTTTAGATGTATGGTGGAGATGAGTCCCTTGGTATGTGAGAAAAGTTTGGTATGTAAAATAACTCTCCTCTATATTTTTTTCATTCGATCGGTTTGTCATAAACATTCGTTTTTTATTCAATAGTTTTTTATTCAAATCGGTTACTATTAAACCAACACCAACCTCACCAACTTGTTTTTTCATTCGACCAATAACTACAAGTTTTTGTGTCGCCCATTATTTTATTCGCCTCCTAAAACCACTTTGTTACCATTAGTTTTTTATTCAATCAATTTGTCATCATGATCATTAAAACATTCAATGAACTCGAAATCTTGCAAGACCTCTTGGTCAAACTTGGCTATAATGGTTTGACTCCCACTGCGAACAATACCCCTCGTGTGCAACATAATATTACTCATTCGGGGACACAGCCTCACAATAGTACTACTCCTATGGCTTTTTATTCGAATCCATATTATGCTTCTATTTCATGTCCACCGGGTTTTGTTAATCCAACAAAAGTCTCGTGTTATGCACTGTTCTTTTCGACCTCGCCTATGCACCAAGCTCCACAACTAGTCCACGCAGCTCCACGCGGGTCCATTTGGTATGCAGGTCACCGGGGTCGGGGTTCGTAATGCACATGTGGTGCACTGTGGAGTTCGAGGAATCATATTGCTACGCAAGGTCAACAAGGAGGTCTTTTGTTTACCCTGGTTCGCTTAGGTACGCAGTTCATCAAGGAGGGTGGGTTCAATTAGTCAAACTGGCAACCGGTCCCGCTGGTCAAGAAACTATTTCGCCACATGCTTTTATCGTTTGGACTCTACCGGATACTACTTCCTAGATTGGAATATGGACACAAAGCGCCCTCACATCTTAACGATAATGTCAATAATCTTAGTGATGTTTTTAATTCGTATTTATTCATCTGTTGTTGCTGGCGACGGCATTCTATTCCGCTACTAACTCTAGACATAGTATTTTGCCTACGCCTTTTTCCTCTTCATTTAAATAATGTTTTAATTACTCCTAATATCATCAAAATTTGATTTCCGTCACAATTTGTTTGTGATAATTATTGTAATCGATGAATTTGATCCTTTGGTTTTTCCGTTAAAGACTTTCATACTCGCTGGTGTCGCTTGCATGATAGCACCGAGATCTATACCGTCACACGCCCTCTCCTATTCCTCAAGCCTATCTCACCAGCGAGTATACGCGGCATCAACGACTGACATCCGTGAAGTGAAGTGCTACATCGTGTTATTTCCAATAATTCTATTTCGTAATAAGGAGAAGTCTCATGTGCTTTGTCATGCGTGTCACTGGCAAACACGTGAAACTTTCGCTTGTTAGTTCTTCTACTTTAGTTCGCCTTCTTTTGACATTATTCACTCGATTGTGGACTCCGCAATCCGAGTCCGTCTGGTTTTCGCTACTATGTTTTATTTTTAGATCATTATTCACGCTTGTTTGGGTTTATCCTTTAGTTAATAAACCGATTTTTTCCAAATTTTCGTTGTTTCGTAATTTTGTTAAAACTCAATTTAAGAGTGAAATTAAGTCGTTTAAGTGTGATCATGGTGGTGAATTTGATAACCACTCATTTCATAATTTATTTGCCGACAATGGGATTGAATTTAGATTTTCTTGTCCACGCACTTCCCAACAAAATGGAAAATCCGAAAGGATGATTCGCACCATTAATAATCTAATTCGGATTTTACTATTTCAAGCTCATCTCCCTCCTAACTATTGGGTTGAAGCCCTCAACATGGTCGTTTACCTCTTGAATATATTACCATCACGTGCCATTGACAATGAAGTCTCATACACCGCCCATCGGCACTACACCACTTATAGTCTTTACGTGTTTTGGGTGTCTTTGTTACCCTCATCTTGATGTCGACCACAAACTTGGAGCCCATGCTACACCTTCCATCTTTTGGGGCCATGCTACTAATCATCGTGGCTACCGTTGTCTGGACCTCAAAACCAATAAAATAATCATTTCCTGACATGTTACGTTTGATGAAACAGTTTTTCCGTTTGGTTCCACGATACACAATGTCAATCCCTTGTATGATTTTTTAGACGACACCTCAAATTTAATCTCCAATATAATCAAACAGTCACCTACATGTACTACTGCTTCACCTCAACCTCAACCTAACCCGCATGCTCCTACTATCCATACTGATGAGTGTAATTCTCCTACACACGGTCCACCTTCCCCAACTACGCCTCATATTACCACCCCACTTCCCACACATGCCACTAGCCCATCTAACCAACATCCCACCCCCGTTTTCGTTTCCCAAGATCCACCAACTCCAACTGTTAATCCGAGTCTGGTTTCGATTCATCCCATGGTCACATCGCTCGTGTTGGACTAATTGTCCTAATCCTAAGTACGCCTTTGGTCATGTATTCATCGCTTCTCCTTCACCTAGGTCATATAAGGATGCTCTTAATGATCCAAATTGGCGAAATGCTATGTTTGATGAATATAATCCGCTTATTAAGAATAAAACTTGGACTTGTGTACCTCGTCCGCAGTGTCAATATTTTTAGCGATGTGGTTACTTCGCCATAAGTATTTGGTCGATGGCACTCTTAGTCGGCAAGGCACGCCTTGTTGCTAATTGTAGCACATGTGGAGGGAGTAGATGTTGATGAGACGCTTAGTCCGGTTGTTAAGTCGGGCACCATTCGGATTGTTCTTAGTTTAGCTATTTCTACATTGTTCATCGCCTTGATGTCAAGAATGTGTTTTGCATGGTGATTTGGCCGAAATGGTTTATATGCATTAGCTATCCGGGTTTTGGATCCCGAGCATCCAGATTATGTTTGTTTATTACGCGTTCTCTTTATGGTCTTAAGCAAGCGCCCGGCATGGTTTCACCGCTTGTCGCTTATATTCTTATCATGGGTTTACTTTAGTCGGTGTGATTCTTCTTTATTTATTTATCGATGTGGTGATGATATCGCTTTTCGCTACTATATGTGGATGATATTGTGCTTATCGCTTCCTCTAGTAGTTTATTACAATGATTATTGCTTCTTTGTACAAGGAGTTCTCTATGATGATTTGGGTGCTCTTAATTATTTTTTGGGTGTCGATTACGCGCGACTCTTCCGGGATGTTTTGTCACAACGTAAGTATGCTATGGAGATTTTGGAGCGTGCACATATGGTTGGTTGTAACCCATCTCGGACTCGCTGACGCCGAGTCTAAGTCAGCGATGATGGTGATCCGGTTTCGATCCTAAGTTATATCGTAGTCTTGCGGTGTTCTCTTCAAGATCTCACTTTCACTAGACCCGATATTACTTATGTTGTGCAGTGTTTTTCTATATATGCATGATCCTCGCGAGCCTCATTTTATCGCTTTCTCAGCGGATTTTACAGATGTCTGGGACTTCGCTTATGGTTTACGCTATTTTCTTCTACCACCGATTCCTTGGTTGCTTATTCGATGTCGATCAGTCGGGTTGCCTACCACCGCCTCGCCTATATCGGGTTATTGTGTTTTCTTGGCAACAACTTACTTTCATGGTCCTCTAAACGCCACCAACGATTTCTCGCCCAAAGGTCGAGGTCGAGATCGCGGTGTTGCCAACATCAGATCGAGACGTGTTGGCTTGAATTTACTACGCGAGCTTCATACACCGTTGTCCTATGCTCTTATTGTTTATTGTGATAATGTGAGTGCGGTGTACTTGTCCTCTAATCCTGCTCAAAGATCATCGCACAAAGCACATTGAGATTGATATTCATTTTGTTCGCGATTTGTCACATCGTCAAATTCGAGTTTCGTATGTTTCAAGATGTCGATATTTTTACCAAGGGTTTACTTTCTGTCTTGTTTGTCGATTTTTATGACAACTGAGTGTTTGGTCTCCTCCACTCAAACTCATGGGAGTGTTAGTCGATTAGTATAAGGCTTAGGCTCATATGTGTTTAGGCCCATATTGTATCCTATATATATTTATCATGTACCAAACATTATATTCATTCAATACACACAAACTTACAATAAGATATGAATTATGCAATAAAATGATGACCATTCACCAAAATGAAGTTCTATTTTACATAATGTGTGTAAGTAGAATAATGTAATATGTGACGGGTTTTCTCTATTATTAAATATTAAATTGAACATTGCTTCCAATTTTGTCATTGTGCAATGTGCATAAAGTTTCCTTATTGCATCAATTTGTCAATGTGCAGCAAGATCTCATTTTTGTGTATATTGCAAAACAATAAATTTGATATTTTTAGAGTTTATAATGGAATCTTTGTCAATTTGTATTTAAACTTGTGAACTAGTATGTTGAAAAAGTAAAAGCTAAGTATGAGGTTCATCAGACACTTCAAAATCTTGAAACGGGTAGACGAAGTGGCTTATGTGCTAGAACTACCCGAGATAAAGAGAGGTATTCATAATACTTCTCACGTTTTATACTTGAGAAAGTGTTTAGAGGATGAAACAAGCTTGGTCATGCTGGATGATATTGATATTGATCCGGAATTAACTTCGCAAGAAAAACCGAAAGCAATTTTAGGGAGGAAAGAGAGAAAGTTAAAGAATAAGTAGATACCCTTAGTTAAAGTCTAATGGAGGCATCGTAAAGGCTCAAGTTTAAGATGAGAGCCGGAGGAGAAAATAACCTCACATGTTTCAAGGATAGATTTCGTGGACAAAATCTTGTTAGGGGGGGGGGATTGTTACCTTAAAATCCGATGAGGTATTTCTATGTTATAATGCTATAAACATGTGTTAGAATGCTTATTATGATTGGTTAGTTGTGACTTATAAGCTACAAGTTAAACTAAAAGTCAAATATAAGAGTATGTTTAAGTGAAACTAACTAACATGACTTTTTTTACCATTCCATAAGTGTGCAAAAGAGTGTGTATGTGTGTTACGGGTTTTAGACCAAGAGAGGAAAGAGGAAAATTTCTTGAAGTTAAATTTGATCAAGAATTGGTTTTGTGATCAAGTCCCAAGCCCTAAACCATCATCCTCACAAGTAATTGTTGCTTAATGTATGATTTAGTTGTATTTTAAGTTAGGGTCCATGAAGATGAAATTTTGAGGATTTTGGGTAAATGTGATTTTAAGGTAAATAGATGAACAAAAGAGGTTAACAGATTAAGTCTCATATAATAGTTAGTGGTGAATTTATGATCTGGGAAAATACTCATATAATCAAATTTGATGATCATATTCATTAGTGAGTGTTTGGTATTGGGAATGCGTATAATTTACCCTTGTTATGTAACGAGAAAGTATGCTAATTGTATAGTGATTTCTTGTATAGGAATCAAGTGTTTGATAATTTGCCTTGTGAGTTAGTTTAGCCTTGCATTTGAGGTAAGTAACATGGTCATAACTTGTTATAGTTTATCATAATGGTGTTTAAGATAATTGTTGCGTTATAGTGTATAGGGAGCTTGTTATAGTTTAGCTTAGATCTAATTATAATTTAGTTAGTCATCGACTAGCTAAGGTATGTTAATCTGTCTAGCTTAGCTTAGAAGATTATTATTATAGTTGCTTCCCTATATTTGTTATAGTTTAGTTGGTTGTTAAACTAACTAAAATTTTGATATCCATGTCGAATGGATCATGTGTTATAGTTGTTATGCCATTTAATTATTAAGCGTAACGTTTACATGTTATTGTTGATGTGTTTTGTAGGTTCAAGCGGCGTAGATAAGGGTATGGAAAAGGCTTAAAGTCGGATATGATGAACTAGAAGGATACTTGCCCATTTTGATGTGCAGAAGGCAAGTAGGATCTTATGCCAATGTTGGAATAAGTTTGAAACTCCATATTTTAGTCAAATCTTGGTCATTTTATGTATAGGTCATTTTGGATTAAACACGTGTTTTTCAGTTGGGTTATGTGGATGAAATACCTTTAAACAAGAAAATGAATGTATATGAAGTGTTTGAACTAATGGTTTGAAATAGGTGTTTGGATTAGTGTCTGATTTGTGTAAACCTGGGTCCTTTGTGTTTCTGTAAGCGTTTTCTATGTCATGACAATGATTTTTTGTTAGATTGTTATGCGGTTGCAAGAATTGAGTTGAAATGTAGTAAGATGGCTCGTCAAGTAGCTAAAGATGAATTTCACTCAAATCACTAGTGATCCATGGATCCTTTGTAGGATCCGTAAGTCTCGGAGTACATGAGAAATGCCAACTAGAGAGTCACAAATCCTCTGAAGGATCTGTGGGTCTCATAGGATCCGTGAGTCGATAACTTTGAAATTTTTAAAGATAAAAGTTCTCGAGTCTGGTTTGGGTTGTTTTAATATTTATGTGTAATAAACGACGAACATGTAAAAGAGAGTGTTATGAAATATAATTTTGAATGATTCATCATTATTTAATTTCTTGTAATAAATTGTATTTATTTTTTAAGTATTATAAGTAGTGGCTCTATATATTATTCTTGATTTTTCATTTGAATTAAAAAATAGGTAAATTAACTTTATTTTTATAAAAATGAGTAAAGTCCAAAATATATTCATGTTGTTTGTCTATTGTCCCGCTTTCAATCCATGTGGTTTTATTGGCACACAAACATCTTTCCGTTACTAAAGTTAGCCAACATACATCTCTTCGTTAGTAAAATCAGTCAATAAGGACTAATGGTGCAAATTATTTTCCCGTTATCTCCTAACGCAAGAGAAAATATTCGCATCGTTAGTCCTGAGGACTAACGGCGCATTATTTTTTTGGAAAAAAATTAAAAGGGGGTACAATAGGCTCGAACCAGCTCGGTCGCTCAAAATCAACGCCAACAACCTGGACTAAAGCGCCGTGGTGTAATTGTACCAAATAAATTTTATTTAAGCATTTTATACGCCGTCCATTTTATACGCCATCCGCTTTTAAACGCTTTTATACGCCATCCATTTTATACGCTTTCATCCGCTTTTATACGCTTTTGCACGATTATACGCTTTTACGTTTTCATCCGTTATTAACCTTTTCTTACATTTTGATACATTTTTATCCGTTTTTGTACATTCTTATATGTTTTGGTACGGTTTTGTATGCTTTTATACGTTTTATATGGTTTTATCCATCTTCATCAGTTTTTATACGTTCTTTTTACATTTTCGTCCATTTTTATACGTTTTCTTTCGTTTTTATACATATATAAACGTATAACGCCATACAAAAACATATAAGAATATATAAAACCGTACAATAATGTACAAAAACGGATAAAAATGTAAGAAAAAGGTTAATAACGGATAGAAACGTATGAAAACGTACAAAATGTATAATAACACATAAAAACGTATAATAAGGGACTAAAACGCATAAAATGGATAAAACGTAAGAAAAACGTATGAAAACGGATGAAAACGTATAAAAATGATCGAAAACGTATGCAAACGGATGAAAATGTATGAAAACGTAAGAAAAACAAATGAAAACGTAAAAAAAATATTATAACGGATGAAAACGTATGAAAACGAACAAAACGTATAAAACGTATGAAAACATATAAAAATAAATGAAAACATAAAAAAAACAGTTAATAAAATTTATTTTGTTATAATTACACCATTGTACGCTTAGTCCAGTGGTTGGGGCATTGATTTTTGGGCGACCAAGTTCGAGCCTACTATGCCCCTTTTTAATTTATTTTCAAAAACAAAATTTGCACCGTTAGTCCATGAGACTAACGATGCAATTATTTTCTCTTGCGTTAGGAGATAACGGATTTGCATTGTTAGTCCTCATTGACTGATTTTACTAATGGAGGGATGTATGGTGGTCAACTTTACTAACAGGCGAATGTTTGTGTATGAAACAAAACAACATAGATGTAAAACGGGATAATAAACAAACCACGTAAATGTATTTTGGAATTTATTCTATAAAAATAGTGAAAAGAAAAGAAACTGGATTCGCTTAGCTAATCTTTTATACGTAAGCGAATTACATCATTTCGAGCCGATTTTATTAATTCATTCTTATTAAAAAATGGGCTATAGGAGAGCTCAATTTCGCCACGTAAAGAAAAAATCACGTGATATGACGGTTAATAAAAGTCAAAATCAAATTGATTTTATCAAACTTTAATAAATTGGTGAGAAATTTGGTTGATAAAAAAAAACATATAAAAATATAAAGTGTCAAATTCATGAAAACAAAACTTAAAAAGAAGAGGTGATTAATAAAAGTTTAGTGGTTGAATTTTAAAAATTATATAGAGTTAAGATAATATTATAAGTCTCAATGTTTTTTTAATAACTATGGATTATAAAAATACCCATTATACTTTATATCATTTATATTTTATATCTTAAAATACAATGTATATGTTGTTTTAAAATAACAACATATAAATTTGATAAGATTATAAGATCAATTTTTTTACTATGACGCTCAATAAAGACTCATTTATTTCATTTTAAAAGTTTAACCTATGTGGCACGAGTTTACATTTTAAAACGGCTAAATTACCTAAACTTAATATAATTATCAAATCAGAAGACGAAGCATTTTAATATAAAAATAAATATACGCTGATCAGATTTATAACAACGACTCACGAATTTTATTTATTTATATAAGAATATTTAGAAAACATTTTTAAAAATTTGAAGGAGATACTTTAACTTTATCAACGCCATTACGCTATTAAACTCGCATCACGCAGACAACATAATATCAAGGTAAATTTAAATAACAATATCAACATCTTTTTAACAAATTAAAATTAAATCTTGAGTTACCTTATAGAAAATTTTATAAATATTTTACCATTAACGATAATGAAAAACTCATGATAAGATAATAGACTTATATCACAATTTTCATGCAGAAATTATTATACGCAGATATATCGAACTAAAATTTTAAAATAAATTTTATGACAACAGAACTTCACGTGACGCACAAAACTTATAACTATATAATTATATGCAATAACTTTAAAGATAAAATATTCATTATTAACACAGACTAATTTTTTTTAAAACACTTGCCTGCACGCGTATTATAACTATGAAGATAATAGTATTTTTAGAAAAAACAATTATTCATTCGGATAACTTGGCGTGTCCTAGTCGTCCAACATAGATTCTTCCAACCCATGAAAATCTCAAACAACATTACGTCATCAAACACAACAGTATCTTCTTCATCTCTTTCAAGACAATAATACACAAAGACAAGATAAAATAAAACACAGTTTTCACTCAAGTGATGATATTACCTTTTGCAAAGCTAGGAACACTTGCTTTAAAAACAATTTGTAAACCAATTGCTAAACGTATCAAAAAGGAAGCTGGTCGTAATCCTCAGTTTCGTCACTCCATTATTAACTTTGCTCAGGTCCTTTTATAGCCTTTATATAATTGTGAAATGTTTGATCATTTATTCATTTTTGAGAATTAGGGGGTGTTTGTTTAAGCTTATATAGCGGGCTTATAGCTTATATCTTTTTCGGCTTATTATGTTTCATAAGCTCATTTTTTGTTAGGCAATGGCATTGTTTTATGACTTGGGGTGTTTGTTTAAGCTTATATAGCGGGCTTATGGCTTGTATCTTTTTCGGCTTATGTTTCATAAGCTCACTTTTTGTGGTTTATTTTCAAGTTAGGCATTGTTTTATGATTTAGGTGGTGTTTGTTTTAGCTTTTATAAGAGGCTTACGAGCTAATTAGCTAATATAACGGTTGATTGGCTTTTGAGGATTGATTGCTTTTTGAAAAAGTGACTCCCTATGCCGCAACCAATTGCAACCAACACAAAGGGCTTGTGTTCATGTGGTATCCCAAATTGTGTGAGAAGCTCTCCAACCAAATGGTTGTTGGTTCAAGTCCTAAGTAGGACGTGTGGGATAGATTTGTGGTGTAAAAATAAAAAATGCAACCAACACAAAGCTGACACACCAGTTTAGGCAGGAAATTAGGCATATTTTTAGCCATCTAAAACAAAACAAGTGCAAACAAGTGTTTGGATAAGCTTATATTTTGTGCCTTTATTTGAAAGGCGTTAGGTCAATTGATGAGGGTTATAGCGAAAGACAAATTTATCCTTATTAACGGTAACATGTCTCTTTTGGTCATTTTATCATAAGTTACTTCAAACGCTTGAGACATGAGTTTATGAGTTTGTTATTTATAAGCCATAAGCTGCTTATGAAAAACAAGCTTAAGCCGAAAATATAAGTTTAGATATACACCCCGTGACAGAACAGTGGTTTTCTAAAGTTATCATGCTTAGGGGTTTATTTATTAATTTATTTACTTTTTGTCATTGTCATTGAATTTTGGATACAGTTTTATAGAATTTTGGATACAGTTTTACGGCAAATGTCATCACGAAAATTAAATATTAAACAAGCTGTATTGTTCTTGTAAACTAAACACTCAATAAATAAGTAGATTTAAGTGTTTATTTACTCTAAGAGGGTGTTTGGGATTGCTTAGGTCTAAGCAGGATTAGATAACTGTTTCCAAGGTGGTGTAGTGGTAAGACGTCTTGAAGGTCTTAAAAGAGATCAGGTTCGAACTTTGCTGGGTAAACATCTTGAGGTGGTCCGGAGAGAGTCCGGAAGAAGCCACCGGAATACCGATTAGGTTGCGCACATAAGAGCCAAAAAGGCTCGACTTTCCCTGGGTAGCCTAAACAGGGATCCCTCTTCGTTTTCCGTTTTTAGTGTTTGGATTTGCTTAGGCTCTAAAAAGAATGCAGCAAGTCCCAGAAAGGAATTATTTTTAAGAAGTTTCGGTATAATCCATTTTTAGTCGAGATTTCTAAGATATATGTGAGGTTAGAAAGTAATTTTAGCTCAATCTTAAATAAGCACATTAGCAGAAGCAGTTTTGTTTTATACAAAAGCGTTAAACTCCTTAACTGCTTAAAAATAAGCAATTCCCAAAAAAAAACACCCTTATATAGCAGATAAGCATTGCATCAAGTAAACGAATAACCAGTTAAAGTAGTAATTCCAAACACTCTCCTAGTTACTTAAACAAAGCTGCAAGTTTTTATGCGCAGTTAGTAAGCCAGGCAAACATACTTTTTAAAAGTAATTACAACATCTGGACATACTTGAAACTTGATTGGTAAACCTTTATAAGAAAAGGAACATTGGACTGACTGAGGTGGAATACTTGATACTTGGTTACTATGTAATGACATTCTCACAATATTTTATTGGATTCTTATGTTGATTGTCGAATATTGTACAGTTAAATCATCGTTTCAAAACAAAGTTGCAAAGGCGCATATATGGCCATGCAATAGATGCTGCTATTCGCCCTCTAAATGAGGATAAAGCTGTGCAAGCAGCTGCAGATCTTGTTGGAGAGCTCTTCGTATTCACTGTAATTTTCTCGTCAAAATTTTATTAAGGGGGTGTTTGGGATTACTTATTAAAACTGCTTATCTGATAATTGCAATTTTGATAAAGCATATAATCAGTTTTTAGTTTGGATGGTGCCAACTGATTATAATCATCTGTTTTGTTTTTAGCTTGCATTGTGTTTTATTAGAATTGCTAATTGAGTATCTGATTTTGATTATTTTAGAAAGCATATAATGTTTTAGTAACCTATTCCAATTCCCAAACACCCCTGGCATAGCATGATAATCCCTAAAGTTCAACTTACATGATCCAAATTATGCAGGTAGCAGGAATTGCTGTTATCTTAGAGGTCCAAAGAAGCTCAAAATCAGAAGCTAGGAAGGAGGCATCAGAGGCAAGAACTAGAGGTTAGTTTATCTTCTCTTTCTTATAGAGTAAGAACCGTATAAAGTAAATACTCTAGTGTGTTTCAAAAAACTTCTAAGGTGACCTCTTTATTAAATGTGTTGCATGATTGCATTATGTCTGCAATGGCCGTGTACCTTTTTTTCTTACTAAAACGTTGCATCTGATAACTTGTAGACACTGAGACAACGCGACGAGGATCTATCTAGAGAAATTGAGATGCTCAAGCACAAAATCAACGAGATAGAACAGGTTACAACAGGACAAGGATTAGGTAAATTTTTCAAGCCTCTTTTAATTGAATCTAAACAAAGCAAATCATATTAGTTATATCAACACCAGAACTACATAGGATATTACGTGTGTGGTAAAATGCCTACATTAACACTACTCTTTTTACATCACCATAGCTTTACCCTACTCTGCGCGTGGGGTTTATGCTTTGGTTGTAAGCATTTGGATACACTTTTTGTGAATTGTATTATATTAACATATGAACACTATGGGAACAACACGGTGTTGTGTTTATGCGGAAGACCGTGCATTGGCATCAATCCAATTGAAAGCTATTGGTCCCAAAAGAGCATCAGGGATTCCAAAAGATGTAACCAAAGCTAGTGCATGTGGTCTTAGTTCACTGCAAAGTATTGGAACCTCTTTCCTAACGACTGCAGCATTGTATGTGGATAAGTAGCCATATCGTAGGAACGAGGCATCTTCTTCCATCACAATTGTTGTGTACATTGATCTCAATAGATGTAAGATATTCTGCAATAATATTTGTAACAATAAATAGTTTTCACATTTATTCTTCTTTTAAATGGTGTTTATCTTATTTAGCTTACCTTTAAGGAACCTGATGGAACAGTTGCTTCAACGTTGAGAAATGTTTGTAGAACTAAGCGATCTGAGAAGGCTCTGCCCAAATCCTCAGCAATTTGGTAGGTCTAACAGTGATAAGAGAACCAAAAAATTAGCTTCACCAACCCACATATATAGATGCAATAAAATGAAATCATACATAAAGAATAGAGGTGGCAAATGGGCAGGGTGGATGGGTTGGGTAACGGTCAAATGGGTTCGGGTCAAAACTGGAAATTTTGTACCGCTCCAGATGAGTTGACTGGAAACACTTTGCCTCCCAAGATTATATGCATTATGTGTCATATGACTACAGAAATCAGTCATAATCTAGTTTTTTGAATAAAATGTTTTAGGATGTTCGTTACATTAATTTACATTTTTGGTCACTTTCAACCCATTTAGCCCATTTGACCCCTTTCTTTTAGATCTATTTTCATTAATTGACCTGTTAGAGATGTACTTGTTAAGTTTAGTGGGTCCAAAATGGGCTTGTTGGAATGGTTGGGTAATTTCGTAACAGGTCAAAATTTGGGATTTTTGTATAGGCCCACTTTGGTTGACTTGATCAGTTTTTAACCGAAATAATATGGAAATTCAAATAACTAGTGTCGAATAGTAGCAGGGTTGCCTCACCACTGTGAATATGTGTTCTTTGCTTTCACCCTGAGCCTGGCGTTGCGAGACTTCCGTCACAAACCTATGCAATAAATCTCGCTCTCGTAGGCAAAATATATCGGTCTGCGACAAAAACAGTTACAAATTACTTTTGATATTTTCTGAAATAGACATAAATAAAAAATATACACGACAACATATTGGTTTATTACCTGGAACTGAGCGGTCCTGAGGGTTGAGCTTGTGAGTCGAGAAGGGATGGTAGGAGCTGGTTTGTTTAAGTGTTCAAGTCCCATACATGTAATAGGTTTGTTCCTTTTCTTTGCTGCTAATATCTCCATGAGCAGTGTCTTGCTAACCTGAACTTGCATATGCATATCACGATGATTAATGTTTGTCCATAAATAATAGCACACAAGTAGACAGACTTAGATGTTGCAGTGCAGGTCCCCACTGTGTTCCCGAGTTTTATTTTTGAAAGAAGAAAAGTTTTAGAAACATAATAAATTGCGTTTCGAGTTTTTTTTGGAAAGAAGAAAGAAGATGACGATAAGAATTTTGCTAAACTTCTCCAAAACTCTCCAAAAGTGGGATGATTTTGAGAAGTTATATTGTAAACTTTAAATAAATAAAGTTACTTAAACGACCTAATATAAAACATAACTTTTATATATAACCAAGGGTATAATCAGAAATCATCTCGTTATCTCTTCCTTTTTCTCATAACTCTAATACGATATAAAATATTTAATTTCATTCATCTCCTTCTTTTTCGCCCATTTTACCTCTCTTCTTCTTTTCTTTCATTTAAAAACTCGAATTTCTAACTACAGTGTGCACTCCTATTACGCAAAATATGTATTGATTCGTATTGCCGTTATAAAATATCTTTCATGTTTAAATATGTATTGGATTCGTATTTCCGTTATAAAATATCTTTCATGTTTAAAAATTACAATACTTGGATGTTTTATGCATAAATGTTTTTTTCTGCGTGTGTCTACCAGTGTCGAGCTGTTTTTTTTACCTGTTGCATCAGAACATTATTGTCGCCTTCAAGAGTAAGTTGCACATCATGTTCGCTTTTCAAATGGCCGACATGATTTTCAGTCTTCAAACCTTGCCCGCCACAAGCTTCACGACATTCCTGACCAAAAATCAACATAATAAAACAATTACATTTTGCATCTTCAGACTTGGAACACTCAATATGCTACGCAAATTTTACAACCTGAAGGGTTCGCATAGCATGCCAGGTTAAAGTGGCCTTAAGTGCACTTGAAACAACATGAACTGTTTTAATTGTTTGGGGTGTTCTTTTCGCATATATCATCTTCAAATACTCGCCAGCAAAACTCAGAGCATAACTGCCAATAAACAAGATTCTGCAATAAACCTCATGCAGCTACTGAAGCTCCAAATAGCTGGAAGCAGCTAGTGGTGAACTTGTTATAGTAACATATAGTTATAGGATACTAACGTTTTCGCTACAAGAGGTAAGAGTCTCCTTTGATGGATTGGATAATCGAGCAAGAGAACTTCAGGTTCATTTGGTCTGATCGAAAAGGCTCTCCTTGACAAAGAATACCTTACTGCAACCCCTAAGCCAATCTACATGGAGTAAACGTCGCAAATAAAACACTATTAGAATACATTTAATCTAATATGTGGTTTCCTTACTAGTACCTTTGCTGTGTTCATCGAACATGTTGCAATAGTCACACGCCCACATGTAAGCGGAGCTAGAAAAGCCGCAAATCTCTAAAATCAAGTATTAAACAAGCAACACGTTTTCACATTCTTAGTGACTTATCATCCAACCATATATGTTAAGGAACTGAAAAAGGAAACAACCTGAACGGGATCTTTTATTGCACTGATATAGTGCCCATCCGGTGACACATCAGCAACTGAATTTAACAAGTTTTCTCTAGGTATTCGTAAATTGTCAAACCTGAAACACGTGTAAGCTTGACGTTACCACGAGTATGTCAAAAATTTGTACACTTCCTACGATTTAATTCCATACCATATTCGACCATCATCAACACCATTCAAACCAATCTTATGACCACAATCTGCGATACGAACATTTGGACATATATATCCATTCGCGTCTCTGATTTGGGCTATAAAGGCATGTACACCTTGATTAACACCACCAATTTCCAGCTGCGAGAAGGCGACTGCGTGTGTAGCATCCTGAAACCGAAAACGAATTGATAATTATGATTATGAATATGCTAAACTAAGCGAGCCAATAAAAGTTGAAATTAAAGGATATCTTACATTAGCTGCACCTCCAATCCAATACTTCTGAGCTGATTCACAAGGAGTACTTATGATGAATTCCTGGGTGCTTGCATCATATCTCGTCATTGTTTCAATACCACGGACCTAAAAGTAACTCAAGAAGCTACGAGTTACAGACTTACAGATTCACGAGACAATATATGTTATAGAAAAAAATCATTAAACTAAACAATAACCTTCACATACATTACTTCCATGTCCTAGCTCAGTCATTGCAAAGCATCCCTTGACTTCATAAGTTTCAGTTGCCTTCAACCATTTATCCTGATGGCTTTTTGTGCCCATGAATTTGATTGCACCTCCCCTAAAGTTATAATAAGAACATAAAACAGATTTATGTTAGGCAATCCGCATAAAAATCAAAGACAAAAGTAAATCATCACAAGTTGTGTTCTTTAGTATCTTTGGTTAATAATGGTAAAACCACTCGGCTTTTACCATGTTGGTGGTTTAATTTAACCATTAAACTTGTTTTCGCAATAATGCGTTTGCTTAACTTTTTTCCTTCATGCTAGATTTTGCTAACCAGCTTTCGCTACTAAATTTGAGTTCATAAATTTTGTTCTTTTTGTTTTCATATCATGGTGCAATCGCTAAACTTTTTTTGTGTACTCGCATGCAAAACAGGATTTGGGTCGTTATACATACCATAAAAAGAATTGAACACCAATCTTAATCCCTAGCGAATGATCAAAAACACCACAAGTGTTGGCACGAGTAAATCCCGACAGATCTACATCAGGCCCCCTCCTCGTAAGCCAACCATCAAAGACACCTCGTTCTCTCAAGTAATTGATTCGTGTCATGGTCATCTGTCTTTGCTGCTCCATTGACTGATTAAAATCTGGTGAAACAAACACTTTCCCACCCCTTTCCTTACGGCAAAACAAGTCACTATCTATCATTAGATTGAATATATAGTCGATTTCATACATGCTCTCGCCATCTAAGAGCTTACGGAGTGATTTTGTATTGAAATCACTTAGTGGCTCATAGAGCTCCTCTGGGGTGTAGTTGACACATGGGGATGCACGGAGGAGATCCACGTTCGGGTAGTTATGGTTCTGGAGATGACGCTAGGACTTGGGTCCGGAAGGTGGCCTGATCTATAGATGATCTATGATCCATCGAAGACAAAATATGTTTCAGACTTTCAGTGCTTTTGGTGGTTTTATATAAGGATTCGAAGAAGAACTACAAGATAAAAGTTAGAATCTATCGAATTTATTGTTACAACTTAGAAGTTAGAATCTGCATCTCTCTATGCATAAAAAGATACATAGAATCACTATCTCTATGCATACAAAGATACATAGAACAGTACTATCTCTATGCATTAAAGACAAATTTGATTCATTATCTCGATGCATAGTAAGGCCTTTCTAAAAAAAATCTCTATGCATAGTAAGAAACTTAGATACTTATACAGATTATAATCATGTGGCTTGAATTGAGCTAACTTGTTAAAATTTGTATAAATTACGCGGTTTTTTTTTATCTGTTTAATTTCTTTATAAGTATATTGATACAAAACATTACCCAACACTTCAAAGATTGGTGCGAGAAGTTAAACATTACCCAACACTTCGCGTCGATTACACCCACAAACCAATGGCCTAGTAGAGCGCAAATCAAGCTCGGGCGAAGGAATCAAAGCGCGCCAGAGACAGCACAAAGGCGTGTGGATCAAGAGCTGTGATGTCTTGTGGGCTCACCGCACTCAATAAAACCAAAGACGGGACACCCCGCTCTCTAGTCTACGGATGGAAGTCGTTATACCAACCGAGATCGGCATGCCAACTATCCGCGACCGCGGAGATCAATGTGGCAACAAACGATGATGAAAGACGTGTCGACTTGGATCTGTTGGAAGAAAGCGCGAACGCAGCGACCACACGGGAGGCAAAGTCAAGTCAAAATGAAAGGATACTATGATGCCAAGGTGCGCAGTGTTTCATTCGCACAAAGCGACTTTGTCTACCGTACAATGAGGCGAGCCACGCAGAAGATACTGTAAGCTCGGACCAAAATGGGAAGGCCCTTATGAGATCTTGAAGCAATAGGCACAGTAGCGCGACAGTGCTACGAGGATTGGATGGTCGTGACCTCACAAGACATGGAACATCAGCAACCTCAAGAGGTGCTACCTGTAAGAATAGCTACAAGAAGTTAAGACAGACGCTCCGCACTTTCAAAGGCTCAATAAACATTCATGTATTCGCTTTTATTTTTCATATTTGTTTTCTTTGTTATTTCTTGATAAACTTGCAAGTATTAATAAAGCGCGCGGTTTCTAGCTAACTCATGACACATTTTAAGTTGTTATCTCCATATACCGTATGTCTTAACAATTTTTATTTCTTGCCACGATGGCGTGCATGCACTACAAATAAACCCACGATGGTAAAAGGATAAGTTGACCTACTAACTAACTTGTCGAGTAAGAGGGTTGCAAACCCATCAATACTTGATCACGCATCCTTGTTAAACACCTTGTTCTCAAGACGTTGGAATAAGATATGTGCGCATCCCACGACGGTTGCACAAAGAATGCACACGCCTGCACGTTTAACAACTTAGGAACCAAGACACTTGCTTCCTTAATGAGATATTTACAACATGCTGAGTATCATACCATACACGATTATGATCAAATACTTTGAATTATTTCTCTAGTATATTCTCGATTTTCATACATGATTATGGATTTCCTATATTTGCCATGGCGCACATCGCAACAAATACATCTTTTACGCATAGTCGATGATATGTATACATTACAAATATCCACAAGCAACAAACAAAAAGAAACTTTTATTCATAACTACGAGTTAGTACAAAAGATAGTCAACATGATGACTACCACCGCTACAACGCTTTAAGGAAGAAGTACCAACGCGACTCGTTGCATCTTTAGCTTCGCTAATACCCTTCAACACGTCCGCATCTGGCGTGACACAAGAGTCACAATCGACCGGCACCCCATCGATCTTGGCAAGTCGCCGCACCAACTCCACACAAAATAGCTTTACCGCAATACCTTCTTTTTTCGCAAGACGGTTGCATGCGCTTCCGGACTTCCTTTAAAGGTACCTCTTCTCCAACGCAAATGGATTCGACTATCCCTAGGACGCGAAAGATGTGTACTTGAGCCGTGACTCATGGGGCTTCAAATAATAGTCCGACTGTGTTTGGCACCCCGATGCGATGCCGCGCTGTGGTCAACCCCGCCATAATAACATTTATTGGATAATCTTGATCGCGCTTAAGCTCGTAAATCATGGGAGCTCTAAGTCTTTCATTCTCTGCATAGCAATGACCAAGTGATCATATGACTCAAGATCATAATTTGGTACCTTTTCTATAGGCGCCTCTTCAGCCTCATCTCATGACTTTTCAATTGCTTCTGCCTTACCACGCTCCAGAGCGCACTGCACAACCTCCCCAAAGGCGGTAACCACCTCTGGCGACTCTAGGGTGGTGAGTGCAGCTAGACGTAGACCATGGCCTATAAGCCATCTTCGCTCAGCTATGGTGGACATGAGCTGAGGATACAATTCCTCGTCGTACTCTAGGTTGAGCTTGCGCAGTTTTGCTTCCTGCACCTCCAATGACCAGTTCACAGTACCACCAAGCTCCCCCAACTGCGCAAATAAACTTTCCTTACCCTGCTCTAGATGTTTCAGGCCCGATTACATGAAAGCTTATACTTGATCGCTTCAAGACTCTTGGTCTATTTGAGATAGTAGAGCCATTTTTCTCCCGCAAGCTTCTCGCGATATGAATTGGCCTCTTTTATTTCACCTTGGCACTAGCCAATTGCGGCGCCCAAAGATGCAATGCGTGGTCCTTTGGTTGACCGACCGCTTTCTCCAACAACCTTCGCCTTCAACTCAAGTCGGAGAAACAAGGTCATCCACTAGTCGCCCCATTGACGCATCCCGGATGCCACCGCATCAAGGCTACCTATCTCCGGCTCAAACTTAGGACCACCGGACTCTCTTTAGATGGCGACTCAAGACTGCTCGAACCCACGAACACGACGGACTTATAAAGATCTTATGCGCACACTGGATATAAAGCAAACATTAGTCATACTATCACGGATACTTACGGGGCTAGAAACATCTGGCGATGGTGCGATGATGCCGCCGCTCTCTCAAGACTCAATATGCACAACACGGACGCTTCTTCCTTGATACACTCGACCATCCTCATTGCGCGATCTCTTACGCAATAACGCTTGCTCTTGCTCCTCCATTTCCTCATCAGCAGGATCCGCCACTATGAGTGGTGGTCGCCTGATGCAGGGAGGGCCCACGCTGGCTTGGCATGCCTTCAATGGCGCTGCCTCTATTACTCATCAAGAGTTGGTCCCCGCTTCCCCAAGTTCACTCTATTGTATGCCCCGCGGTACTAGCTAGTATTGGCTCTTCGCTTCTCTCAAAGGCCGCACCCCGCACGCACATCCAGTGGCTCGCTAATTGTACCACAAATGAATAGATCCATTTCGCGCAAAGAAGCAACAAATCGCATACGTTATATAATGCGCAAATACGGATAGAAGACTCACATTATTTATATAGAGGTACAGTGAATGAGTACCCACCGCCATTGGCGCCCAAGAAGATTGGGATCTCATCTTCGGACCGAAATAGTTACGATCGATGCCCATATGTACCGTAAATCCTCCGGATAGGCACTAATGGGGATGCGGTTGTCATTTATCAATTCGCATCCTCAAGACTATACGACCTGTGAGGGGCACTCATCCCTTTCTAATGTACCCCGGTATAAAACGCCAAGTCCCATGGAAAGCATATATCATCTACCGGAAGAAATACTCCTCCAATCCCAGATGAGTCTAGTTTATCCAGATAGCATTGGAGCCTCACCAAGACGTTTGCAAAAGATACCCACCCATGTGCCCATATTGTGTGATAAAAGGCGCGGAATAAATGGATGGTGGGGTTCATCGCCAATGTGACAATTTACCTCAAAATTGGTAATTTTAGCGCACCAATACAATGTAATTGGGATATATGCAGTTGTAATAGTTTAACACGTCGACAGAAAGCGGGACAGGGGCACGCGTTGGTTCGCAAAATCGAATAACCGCGTATAAACCCCCACTTTCCCTCTGGGGAAGTCCGCAATGGTTGACTGCGCATCCGGAACAACCGGATGCACGTCGAGGGGTATAAAATAATCTGAAGTAAACTCTAAGAGATTGCTTTCGGTCAAGAACGAGGTGAAGTCCGATAATTGTTTTACCATGGTGTATGACACGCACGCAGTTACCTTAAAGAGGATACTTTACGGGTTGCCGTTATGCACTTATTTCAACAATGGTGGATTTTTGGTTTACCTGTGACTACCATGGTGAAAATGGAGAGTGGTTTTATACTTTTTCCCATCCACCCGATACGTGACACGTGGCCCCCACTACCTTCACTTATGTGGCTGAGATTCTTTTGATGGGACGCGACAAGAACTTTCCCGAATATCGAGGTGCTTCCAATTCACTTTTCTCGGATGCATTGCACCTACGGTTATGTGTATGGCTTCTTCCATACGCTTTGTAAGTTATTTCTTTTAGACTACGGTCATTAGTCTAGCATCCGCAGCTACGCATCGCGCATACTAGACCGGGGACATGATGACGATAGTGCGAGGTGGTCATAAACCCGACTATAAAATCTTCGCATGCCGCACGAACCGCCAATATCAATAAGCGTTTGGGCTCAAAGCCCAAGCCCAAATCTATTTGGAATAGATATCCGATATCTTCTAAAATAAGGAGATAATCATTCCCAACCGACTTAGGCGGGATCGCGAAGGTTGGGGAACACGGAACCAACAAGGATTCCGTGCGTATATAAAGGGAATTATATCCTCGTTTAAGTACGATCTCATAACCCTAAAACTCCTTAAACCCTAAACCGATTATTTACTCTCACACCGGAGGATAATCGTGGGAGACAATCCCACTGTAAGTTCTAACGGTGTTTCTTATCTTACAAGACGCGCAGTCTCAAGCAAAGAATTCTCAATTAGTGCGAACCGAGCCCAAACAAGTGAACGCCCAACTTTTGTATCAACATATATATTTATTGTAAGGTTTTTTTTTTTTTTTTTTTTCATCAACAAAATGCAAATATAGTTGACTAGCTTTATATAATATAAGTTAGTACAAGTTACCGTTGTCTACCGAGACAAAAACCATAAACAAAAAGAGACAACAAAAGAGGGGAACACTACTAATAGCGATTCGAAAAACATAACCCTTGTATGTATCACAACATAAAAAGACACCAACAAACGTATAAGTTTCTTTACTTAATTGTACGACTTGTGGATGACTCCTTACTTTTGTAAAATATGGAAAACAACAAGGTTGTGGCAATTGTTGTTAAACTGGAAGACACCATGCATTGGCATCAACAAAGATGAAAGCAATTGGTACCAAGAGAGCATTGGGGATTCCAAATTATCCCTTATCAATAAAATAAATATTTGTGTTGTTATCAACTTATCACCCTTATTAGTTTAGGTGAAAACGTGCCACTTTACTATCAAGTTCCTCATTTCGTACAACTCTAAACTTGTTTTACTCATCTGCCTTCTTGTGTAATTGGTTACTATTGTTTACCTTTATATTATCCATAATATTGTAATCTACAAATCTTATAGCAACTCAAATGCATGGTTTTGTACACATTTTACTATTTCAAAAGCTTCTCAAAAGACTTTTGAGCATTGTAATAAAGACTTATTGTAAAGCTTTGATAGCTTTTAAAGCGAGGCGGTCTACATGAAACACGGTATGCACGCATACCTTGCAAAATAATGTAAATTAAATTATGTTTTCTCAAAGGTACTACAAAATACACTAAAATTTAAAAGTGCACATAGTGGCGGAGCCAGCATATGCGACCAAAGGGGGAATCGAGCAATAATAGGGTTTTTAGTGTAGCGTCAAACAAGTCAAGTCGGGTTGGGTTTGATTAAATGCAACAACAAAAGTGTTCTATCTCGATGAAATTAACACTTGTTATAGACCGTAAATGCTTAACGCAAAAACATAACAAAGTGTGTAAATTGTACTCCATATTAAAGTGTTTGCCATTGTGTTACGTAACTTAATTTTGTATGATTATTTTATGGAAACCATAACTTTTTTAAAATTTGAAAGAAAAATATGATACTAAAAACCTATGATGCTAACAAAAATTGACCACACAAACTTTTTTACAATAGATAATTTTACTCGGGTTTAAGTAGGATAAGCACGGTACCATTTTGGTACCGTACCGGCATCGTTTTTGAGGTACCGTATTTTTTCCTGACCAAAATGTGTAGTCCCGATCTCGAAACCGAAAGATATACGATACAATTCAATGCCGACACGGTTCCAGACTGTACCATTTTTCCGGTACCAATGCTTATCCCTAGGTTTAAGTATATATGTCGGTAAACTCATTAAATTAGTCAAAAATACGCACTTACTTTAACAAAGTTCATGCTAAATTTCCAGTATACACATATACAAAACTTGAAGATTTGTAACTTTATTCTATAAACAATTTACTCCAATATACTTTAACACCTACATCCACATATTAAACATATAAATTATATTTTTGGAGAAAAAGTATTTGTATTAGACATAATAAGTACTACTCATCTACACCTATCTTATATAGACAAAGAAAAAAAAATTGATGCATATTAGAGTGAAGGCTAAGTCACTTCTCTTTATTTGGGCCCCACGTATGCCACATCACTTCAACACACTCACTTAAAAATACCCCTGAGTCACAACTAACCCAAACCTCTTCATTTGGGCCTCACTCACCCTCATTTTATTTCTTTTCCATATTTTTCAACACAATAAAATTCATTTCATTTAAATAAAATTACAATACGGGAAAACAACTACAATACGAAAAAACATACGAATAATAAGAAACATACGATAAATAATAAAAACATACGAAAAATAAAAACCATACGAAACTAAAAAAATACAACATTTTTCGCCTTTTACATGTTGTATTTTACTATGATTTGGTCTTATTTCTTTTTGATGAGTGATTTTTTTGGCTCCGGCAACCCCTCAATATCAAGCATGAGAAACTCCAATTCTCGACACTCTTGGAGTAACCTTTCTTTCGCTATCCTCGCCTCGTACACTTCTTTGGCTCCGTCTACTTTACGTTTATACTTTTGAGCTAAAGCTTCCACTATAGCATCCGATTGACTCCCTCCGGTGCTCGTTGACGACTCCACTGATTTTGATTTTTTTGCCGATCGAGGCTTGCCTGCGGGACGAGCTCTTGGAGCAGGGCCGAATAATTCGGTGAGATTATCTTCATTGATCCCGTCCGGCGCGTCCCATTAAGGATATTGTCTCAAAACCTTCCAAGCCGAGACCATAGTAAACTGTTTCCCTGTTTAAGCCTTAAAAGCAAGTCTTGCATTCTCAATATGATCAACATCATTTTCTCCGGATTTACGCTACAAATGCTTGTAAAAACCATTGAACTTTTGGCAATCACCGTTTATCCGAGTCCATTTACGCGTGACCATATTTTTGGTACGAGTAGGCCCCGAACTACGAGCGTTGAAGTCCTCCCAAATCTGAGTCCAAAACGCATCGCTTAGTCGGTCATTACCGATAGCGGCGTTTTGGGAAACCTCGACCCAACACTCGGCTAAAAAATTTCTTCCTCGCTTGACCAACGAATTGTGGTTCGAGACTCTTCTTCCTCCTCCTCCTCGTTGTCCGCGTCCAAATTCACCACGGTCTTGGTTTTTTTCTTTGGCGCTTTGGCCGGTTTTTTTCCTTGACGACGTTGTTCACGTGTTTCGGTTGGTGGTGGTTGAGGTACTTTGAATTGTGATTCAAAGTAATGTTGTTGTGAAGGGTAGAATTGCGGTGGTGATGGTTGTGATGGATAGTATTGCGGTTGTGATGGATAGAATTGCGGTTGTGATGGTTGTGATGGATAGAATTGCGGTTGTGATTGTCTTGGATATTGAAAAGCTTGAAATCCGACTTGCGAAGAAGAGTTTGAGCTTTGGGACGATGGGGTGGACGGGTTTGACGAAGACGAGTTGAGAAGATTCATAAACGACATCTCGTTTGGATCTTGAGACATTTTTGGTTGTGGATTGAGATGGTAAAGATAATATATTTTTTAAAGAGAAGTGTGAATTTTTTATAAAATATGGGTATTATTTATGGAGTGGGTGGGTTAATATTTGAATAAAAAAAAAAAAAAAAAAAAAAAAAAAGGTAACAAATGCGGTAGTATTTCAAAATCTGTTTTGTCTTCTTCCGTGTCGTTGGGGTGGCGAAGATGGAAACGACGAGCTAGGTTGGTGTCGTGGCGATGGGCAGCGAAGGCCAACGAGCCTTCCACGTGGGATTGGCGAGTTCCATTCGTCACGATACCTCACCCTCTTATATCATAATCGTCTTGTAGATAGTAAACAAATAATAAATCAAGTGATAATCTTTTAGTGCCCACGTGATATCTTACCCTCACCACAAGTACACAACTGACTTTCAGACTTTCCACTTTCCAACTCCATTTTTTCCGATGGGAAAACAATTCCATACACTAAATTACACTCTATTTTTCGGTAACCTTTGAGAATGTTGAGGGCACTCAGATTATTTGCATGAGGGCACTGATCACCTTTGTTAGTAATTTGTTAATTTTACTACGTATTTCGGGTATCCGGGAGAGCTTGGTCAGGGGCATCGCCCCCCACTACTACACGTGTGGCTCCGCCCCTGTGTGCACGCCATCTTAAATGTAAGAAATTTATAAGTGCACACCCAAATTCAACTTACTATTGTTCAGTTCTTCAATCGAATAAAATAAATAGATTTAGTTAGATAGAAAGGAGCAGTAGCAGAAACATGAATGATTAGCGACTTTTAAAAAAAAAGAGACGATCTAGGTCAAACAGTGAAAGAAATTATCTTTTTCATGGCCCATTTACAAATACCAACTAGTACAATACCCGTGCGTTGCCCGGGTATAACGATTCAATAATTTAGAAAGAAAAAGGAATTATAAACTTGTTGTTTGTATAGTTAAAAAAACTAAGGAAAAAAAAACCAAAAAAGTGAACCACGTTTTCTTGAACTGAACTTTTATTTGATCCAAAAAAGTGAACCACACCTTTTAATACCCTATTGCATCAAATAATGATGGAAGAAAACGCATCCCAGCTCCTTTTTTATTGCTAAAAGAGTATAATTTCTGCATGTCAACTTACATTCTTTTTGAACTAATCTTTTTCTACATATCAACAAGAACTAATAAAAAACTAACGATCTAAACTACGAGCTGCTCAAAGCCAAATTCACAACCATAACAATTACAAAACTACTCTTCGACCACTTATGCCAAACACCCTAAAACAAATCACCTTGCAGTTCATTTCTGTGATTCCAGCAAGTTCTGGAATTGTGTTGTTTCTACATACCCGCAAGACATGCTAAAAAATCAACGACCCTAACCATGACCCTTCCTACGACATGCTTCACATCCAAATTACAATCATAAAAATTACAAACTACTCTTCGACCACTTATGCCAAAGACCCTAAGAAACATCAGCACGCAGTTCAGTTATGTGATTATGCATGTTACCTTGTCTTTAATTACCACAAGACAAGTCCAAAATATTCCTTGTTTAGATTGCGACTCAAGCTTCGTTATAATGTCATAATGTTCCCATAGATGCAATTTTGACAACACATCGAGATGTGCTACGACAACTGCAAGACACTTACAATTGGGAGCTAAAAGATGAATAACTTGCACTTGTATATAATCATTCTAACTTTCTAAGAGGGTGTTTGGAAAATCCATCTAAACTAAGTTAGCCTACGATTTTTTAAAATGACTTTGTAAGAGGGTGTTTGGCAAGTGTTCACCATCCTCTTCATAGTCTTCGTCAATCAAATCTTAACTTTTATTACGGCTAAACACGAAAACTTGGTTTAATTTCTTTCTCTTGATACGACAATGACAAAACATCATCAAGAGTATCATCATCCCCATTGAAAATTCTCTCATCGTCCGAACATTCGATTTCAATTACATCGTTCCCTTTCCATGTCGCCAACGTTACGCCTCCATACGAATAAATATATTTATCTCAAATAAAACAAAAAATATAGAAAGGAGTGTTACCACATGATCACGAAGATCGACATTTTTGTTCATAGCTCGTTGTTCATATGAAGAAGAAAACGTCATGTGTTGATAAATAAATTTGACGGGAGATGTTGTAAGATAACTTTACCTTGATTCATACCTCCATTGTGCTTGACTCAAAAGGTCTTGTTCGTTGTTTTGATAGGAATTGTGAAAGAATGAAATGAAGCTGATTATGGGTATCTATATATAAGGCCATTTTAGGTGCCAAAATAAAAGTTGAATTTAAAGAGATAAGCAATCATAGATAAGTATGGAGCATCCGTCTAATAAGGAGCTGAGGTGCATGGTTTGTTCCTAGGATAAGGAGCTGAGGTGCATGGTTTGTTCCTAGGATATCTAAATATATGTGATTTGCAAATGTAGGCATGGTTTTTTGACTTGTTCCTAGGATATTTAAGTTGCACGTGTTATGTAATACATAGAGTTTGGCTCAAGTTTGTTAACTATAGATAAACATGGAATTACAATGGTCAAGATTGAAAGTATTATTGATCCAGCGAATAAAATTGAATTCAAAGATGTAAAGCACCGTGGGCAATAAATATATAATAATAGTAAACATTAAATAAAGAAACAAATCATTAAACATAATTATTAAAAGCTAAACATATCTTTAATAAAAATAACATAGATATTAACATGAAAATGATAAATCACGACTAGGGCTGAGCATTCCGACCGGACTGACCGACCTGACCGAATCGAAACCGACCGGACCGAAGGACCGGCGGTCCGGTCTCGGTCCTGATTTTTACCTTATTTCGGTCTCGGTCCGGTCCGGTCCGACAAAAAACCGAAAATCTTGCCTATTTGGACCGGACCGACCGACCAAAGACCGGACCAGACTGACCACATTCGGTCTCGGTCTCGGTCCCGATTTTTACCTTAATTCGGTCTTCGGTCTTGTCGGTCTAGGTCCGGTCCGGTCCTGGACCGATGCTCACCCTTAATCACGACAATTATAAATTGTTGTTTTTACCCTTCAATCTCTTCGAACTAATCCAACACATGACTTCACATATTGAATGAAGAATCGGCAGCTAAGACAGAGGAGCTGGAGTTCAAACATGCCCTACATCATTCTCCTCCTCTTGAAAAGGACTCGTCTTCGAGTCTTGTCTTCCCTAGTCTCAAACTCTAAAACTTTCTAAAATCTCTTTATTTCCTTAACACGGCTTCTCTATGGAGAATAATGTTGCATCATGCCAACCATTCTATAAGACCGTCCAGGTGAAAGTGACATCATCATCATTTACGTGACTGTTGCCTCATTCGACGACTCTTCGGTTAGCTTGAGTTTGGAATCCGTCTGAAGTAACTTCACTTGTTTAAGGAGGTTTTCATTATTTACAACACATGGTCCTTGTTGATTAGTTGCATTGTTGCCTCCAGCGAATCTACGAGCAACATAACCAAATGGTTGTCCATGTCCACAGAATTGTGAGGGTGATTAAGGCTATTTATCTGAAAACTCAGCAGGAAAAACAACAACTTTGTACATGTATATCTCCCTGTATAAATCTCACACGAATCCAAACGGTGAGATCGTATATTTAGGTACCCTGAACATCGTATCCAATAATCAAAAAAATCCAACAGTGAACAAACGCGTGATGCCAATAATCCTACGACTGCGCGGAATATGATGAAGTGAAACAAATGTTTTTGTTTATCTTAATTTGGCTTCTCCAAGTTGCGTGATTTCTTTTCCCGAACCTATGCGCTTGATACAAAATGATAACGGGTACCGCTGTGAATGAAATAAACCACATAAATAACAAAGTAAAGAAGAAATTCGATAAAATCTTAAAGGGTGCCCAACCGGGGACTTCAAGAGAAACTCATTTTTTTCTTAATAACTTATCATAACCGTCTTAAAACCTAAACCTATTACATTACTTATAGTCTAAAAGTGTCTTAAAAGGAAAGCCAAGAGTCAGTATTAAACTTTAAATAAACAAACAAATCATAAAACATAATAATTAAAATCTAAACATATCTTTAATAAAAATAACATAAAATACTAATATGAAAATGATAGATCACGACAATTATAAATTTTCATTTTTACCCTTCAATCTTTTCGAACTAATCAAAGTATCAAACACATGACTTCACATGTTGACAAAAAACGATGGCCTATCCAGAAGAGCTGAAGCTCGAACATGTCATGCATCAGATACTATGCGTGATAAGTCTAAAGTAATTAATTGATTACTTTTGCTTTTGTTTTACCCAATTACGTATTTTCCGCTCTTCCTCCTTGTGCTCTAAGTGGTCATTTTAGTTTTACTTATGTCGTACAGGGGAAATATTAATGATTAAGAATAATTTGGGTTGAACTTAAAAGGAAAAGGCTGATGCATTTTGTAATAACTAAGTACTAACAAAAATTCTAAACATCTATCTAAAATGTACGAGTAGCATCTAGGATGCCAACCAAAGCTAGGCATGGGAAGAAAATCATGTCTAAGAGCGCTCGGATTCATAACATGGCAACAACGTTTTGGCCGATGTGGCAAACGTTGCCTCGGCGTTATGATACACTCCATCGTCGCGTTGCCAAGGCGTTAAGGATTGCGTTGGTTTATCAACGTACGTTAAAATGCATGATTAAAAAAAAACCCAACTTCACCCCCTCACTTTACTTCTAACGGCTAGATTTGAAATTAAAAATAAAATTCTTACCATTAAATGGTAATATTTTCAAAATATATATATATATATATATATATATATATATTTTAAAACACTTATATAACCCACTTCACTTATACTTCTAATCTCACTTCAAAAATAACTCATATACTTCTATTCTCACAAAAAGAAAAATAAGCAATGTCGGGACGTGACGAGAATTTTTGAATTTAATAGATTTTGGAAATCCTTCGCTAACCCGAGCGCCGGATCTTCTTCAAACCTTAACCCTAACCCACTTAATTTGACATCCGAGCAACAACAACAATTGTTTATGATGTGGCAACAAAAGTTCCAACAAAACTTACATCAATTCGAGCAACAAACACAAACACCACCACAAACCCAATCCTCAGAATGTCAAGTAGACCCCGAAACTACGTCTCCACAACAACACAAACGTGGAGGTAAACGTATGTCAAAAAAATCCAAAGAACCCGAGCCGTATGATGAAAGAAATCCCGATGTGAATGGTACTACGTTACGTTGGATACCAGAGGAGGAACTACTACTTGCCAAGTGTTACGTGGCCGTTTATAAGAATGTTGGAGTTTCTCAAAAGGGCACAACGTTTTGGTATCTGGTTATGAACGAGTTCAACAAGAGAAATTTTTAACTTCGCAACAAGGATATGCTATCAAGCAAGTGGCATTCGTTGAACGCAAATTGCCGAAATTTTGAAGCGGTTTACAAACGTGCTAAACGTTGTGGTGAAAGTGAAATAGATAATATGATACATACTAGACAAATGTATCGTGACGAGCATAAAGGGGTTTCGTTTGGTCAAGAGGAAGCGTGGGAGGTTTTGAGGAAGTGTCCAAAATGGGACGCGCCGATGCCAATTGATTTAACCGGAGAAGTCTTCGGACAAAGCCACCAAGAGCTATTTGGTGATGATGCACGACCACGTCCGGCCGACAAATCACGCGCCCGAAAAAAATAAAAATCCGATACCACGAATAGCACCGGGGGAAGTTCATCAAGCCAATTGAAAGCTATGTCATCCGAGATTCGATTTAGACGGGAAGCGGCCCAAGCGGTGGCTAAAGAGAAAGACGAGACGATAATGCGTTTGGAAGAATTTAAATTTTCGGTATGAAAACGGATGAGATAGATCCGGCCGCTAGTTATTGGATAAATATGGAGAAGCAGAAAATCGCCCAAAATATAATTTGCCACCACCACCAATCGACGACTAGTTTTATTTCCTTATTCTCTTTTTTATTTCGTAACTTCTTTTTATGTACTCGTAGTGGTATTTTTCATTTCGTATTTTCGTATTGTAACGTTTTTTATTTCGCAATGTAATGTTTAATTTTATTAATGAAGTATTTGATTATTTAATGAATGAAATTGTTGAGGGCAGAATTTATAAATTGTAATTTAAAAAAAAATAGGTCCCAAAAGATAGTGTTATTTGGTGTTATGATAAAAGATAATTTTTTGGTATTATATTATTTGGTATTGAAATGATGTGACACTAACATGACGGGGTAAATGATGTTATTTGATGTTATGGCTCCTAGCCCTCTAACATAGGGTTGAAACTACCAGACTCGAAAGGCTAAAAACATGGGCAAGTTTTGTGGAGGAATAAAGAACACTTCCTTAAATAGTCAAATTCACACAGATACTACTTTCTTCGAGTGCCGAGCATAATAGATTGTGAACCGAATCGAATCGAAAAATCGTATCGATCGGACTGAAATGAACATATTTCGGTCTGGTTTTTGGTCCATCATTTTTCTCATATTCGGTTTTCGGTTTTCGGTTCGATTCGATCTTACGAACAACCACCATTATGTTTCTTGAACCGGACCGGACCAAACCTGTACCGAACATTTTAGTTTGGTCCTCCGATCCGTCCGATGTTTTGGTCAAATCAATTTTTGGTCTGGTTCGGTTTTTAGACCGTGATCAACGCTACTTTTTAGCGTCGTCCAATTATACTTGAATCTGACAAAAAGTAAGAAGTCACATTTTTCAGTTTTACCCTTTTAACCAGGGTGTTTTGGAAACCGGACCAGCAAGTTCGATTAGTTAAACCGGTTGATGAAAACCAGCCGGTTGAACCAGGAAAACCGTAAAAATTAAAAAAATATAATAATAAAAAAAAAATGAGAGCAGTTTGAAAAGCCGGTTCAGTATTCAATTCGGTCTTGAAAACCATGCTCTTTAACTTGTCTTGTATTTTCTTTTGCATTATTTTATGTATTTTTGCATTAACAATTTCATACTTTATCTTTTACCTTTCCATTTTGACCGACTTATACATTGGCCCATTGATTTAAAAGATTGCAACTTTGCTCATAATTTTGATTTTTTTGGCGAGTGCTTTTTTTAGATTATACGTTTTCCGTGATTATAACTTTACGGATGATGAGAATTTTAGATTGCAATAACTTTATGAAATATCAAGGTATTTCATATAAAATAGCAATGTGTATGCGCGATCGTTGTATTGGAGTGGTAGTTCTTGATCGGAGTTGGGTTTTTAGATGTTGAGGTTATGTTGGTGACTTGAGGCGTATGTGACAGAGGTTGTTTTATTTGTGATTATAGTTCAACGTCACAGTAACGTGAGGATGAGTTTTAGGCTGGAGAAATAATGGCGATGGTCGGCTCTTGTTGGTGCTTCTACCATGGTAAGCAAGCATATTTCTAGAGAAAGTGGAGTTGAAGATGGTTTTGTTTTTTTTAGTTTTAAGAGTGGTGTAATTTATATGAATATTAGAGGATTGTTACAATTTCATAGTTTATAGAATTGAATAACATTTAATTTTTTTGGTTGTTATAAGTTTATAGAATTTAAGATATTTAATTTAATTTTTTAGGTTGTTACAAGTTTAATATAATTTAAGGCATTTTAATTTTCCTTCTTCAACTTTAATTATGTGTATGATACAAGCTTTGTAAAATACTTTTTCTATTACAAGAAATTTGTTGAATCTTAATTTTTAAGCCTTTTATTAATAGCATGTCCCAAATATTTTATATAGTAGTATAGAAGATTGCAACTTTGCTCATAATTTCGATTTTTTCCCACGGCAACACTAAGGCCATAAAACCCTGTTAGATTCATTTGCCTTTTAGACCCACCTAGAAGTCTAATAAGGTATATTTTTTGGTCCACGTAAGCTTATGAGTTATGGAGAACCTGCTACAAGTAGGGTTGCAAGCAATTCGAACCCTTCTCGACCCTCAAACGAGCTAGAGTCGAGCTCGATAGAAGCTGCAACTCGTTGCAACACTAGTTAGGAACGACTAAAAAGTTGTTGGATGTGACATAGTTTTGCACTTTACGAGTAATAGCAGCTTACACATGATAATATTAAAAAATATTCAAATCAGTCTGTTCCCGGGTACCTTCGGTAAAACAAAAGAGCAACTATGACCCAAACAATGATACAGAAACAAGTTCTTTAGTGATCACATGACCCTCTTTGTGTAAAATATAGAACGATAAAAACTAAAAGAACATAAGTAACTTTCGTTACTTCATTTTACATTTTACAACACATGGATGAGACCTTATTAATATAAATATAGCATATAGAAATTTACCATGATATGCATCATCTTCAAATTGACGAATACGCATTGGCCTCGACCCAGTTGAAAGCAATAGGGGCCAAGAAAGCATCAGGGATTCCCAAAGAGCTAACCAAAGCAAGTGCATGTGGTCTTAATTCGCTGCACAGTTTTGGAACCTCTTTCCTAACCACTGCTGCGTTGTCTGTTGATAAGTATCCATATCGAAGAAACGAGGCATCTTCTTCCATCACAATGGTAGTGTACATTGCTCTCATTAAACCTAATATATCCTGCAAAAAGTTCATAAAAAATATTTAGTATTCACATAAATTCTAGAGAGCAAGTGCAAATAGTCTACAAGAAAACGAAGTTTAATTACCTTTAAAGGACCCGCGGGAACAGTTGCTTCAACGTCGAGATATGTTTGTAGAATTAAGCGATCTGAAAAAGCTCTTCCCAAATCCTCAGCAATTTGATAGGTCTGAGAAAAATTCAATAATATTTCAAAAGACGAAAAGTATATGTAATAAAATAAATCGATAAGTTAGGGGTTTTGGCTCACCACTGAGAATATAAGTTCTTTGCTTTTTTCACCCTGAGCTTGGTATTGAGAGACTTCTGTAACAAAACGATGCAATAGATCTCTTTCCCGTAAGCAGAAGATGTCGGTCTGCCACAAACAAAAGCTTCAAACTACTTTTCCCGAAGAAAAAGTAAAATGTCGATTATACCCTCACGGGCAAGACGTGCGCATGAATTAACTAACTTTTTAACAGACATCCTTTATAGCGACCTTCCGTGTATAAGGTTTCTAATTTCTGAATTATTGGTCTAATTTTTTAAGTAGCGGCCACAAGTCCAAAACAAATTTGGTATTAAGGGGGTGTTTGTTTAAGCTTATTTAGAGGGCATATGAGTTTATTAGCTTATTAGATAAGCCTAATAAAGTGTTTAGTTAAGCTAATATGGATGGACTTATGAGCTCATATGAGGGGGGTTTGATTAACTCAAAATTTGTGGCTTATTTGAGGGAGGGTGGGCTTATGTAAAGGGTGTTATAGCAAATGACTTTTTACCCTCATATAACAATTACAATTTTAGATGCTTATGTGCTTTTTGGTTGTTTTACCTCATTAACTATAATAAGTTAACCTAAACACTAAGCATGGGCTTATGAGTTTATTATTTATAAGCCATACGCTGCTTATAAACTATAAGCAGCAGCAGCAGCAACAACAACAACAACAACAACAACACCCAATTGGGGTATGAGGGAGGTAGGATGTAGAGTCTCACCCCTGCACCACCTAAACCAACGTAACCATGTGTGTAACTTACTCAAATATATATTATTACCTGGAACTGAGTGGTCCTGAGGGTAGAGCTTGTAAGCTGAGAAGGAATAATAGGAGCGGGTTTGTTCAAGTGTTCTAGTCCCAAACCTTTAATTGGTTTGTTCCTTTTCTTGGCTGCTAAAAATTCCGCCAGAAGTGCCTTGCTAATCTGAGTTGACATAAATTATATCAATCACATAATACAAATTATTGAACTTTATATGTCATAATTCAGATGTTTATTACCTGTTGCATCAGAACATTGTTGTCGCCCTCAAAAGTCAATTGCACATCATACTCACTTTTTAAATGACCAACATGATTTTCCGTTTTTATACCTTGCCCTCCACAAGCTTCTCGACATTCCTGACCCAAAATCAGCAAATCGTAAGTTAGGATATTTAACTTGAATTATTTGCATAAAACAGCAACGTACTTGTCATTTGTCCCGTTTTGTACATCTGAGTCACTTAAAGATTGCTTAGTTTCCTATTTGGGTCATTTGGTACATGAATAAACAGGTTTTCAAAATTGATCATTTTTATGTGATAAAAACTTATATCTTGTATATGTTGAAATTCACATGGAGATGTGAACATTACGTGTCAAGAATGACCCAAATGGGATCAACAACACCATAATGTAGCGACTCGCGTGTACCCAAAAAGTACAATGACTCAAACTCAACAAACGAAAACGCTATTAGTATTTATGAAAACAACTTTCGCTAGTAAATAATACAGTAATAAGCTTCATGAGCATATACTACCTGAAGGGTTCGCATGCAATGCCACGTCAAAACAGCCTTAAGTGCACTTGAAACCACATGAACAGTTTTAGTTGATTCAGGTGTCCTTTTCACGTATATCATCTTCAAATGGTTGGAAGCAAAACTTAGAGCATACCTGCCAAGCAACAAGAAACACGAGGGTAAAAATTAATTGCAAGATCATAACTAATATAATATCATGTATATGTTTGGCACGTACGTCTTCGCAAGAAGAGGTAAGAGCCGTCTTTGATGACTTGGATAATCAAGTAGAAGAACTTCAGGTTCGTTTGGTAGCATTGAAAATGCACGCCGTGACAAAGAGTACCTTATTGCAGTTGCTAAACCAATCTAGAGAGAATAAACAGAAATTTTGATCATTCTTGTAACGAATTTAAGCCAATTATAGTTCTCGAAAGGGTTTTTGCATAAAATGACAACGTAGTCTTTCATTTATCCTGTTTTTGTCAATATACCTTTCTTGTACATATAAGGGATTAAAAGATGGTTTTCTGACCCGTTTAAAAAGCGAAATTTTCTAAAATAATAACTTATATTTTAGAATGTTAAAGTTATGTCTACAAATGTGGAGGTAAATTCAGAAAACCTAAGATTATGGGTTACAAAATGACCCAAGCATGACATGAAACTAGTCTTTAATAACTTATGTACAGGAAAAGTACAATGACTAAAGCGAGACAAATGAAACACTATGTTGTTAATATATGCAAATAACCCTTTTCTAAAACATGTTGCTTTTAGTACCTTTGTTGTGTTCATTGAACTTGCCGCAATAGTTACACGACCAGAAGTTAGTGGAGCCAAGAAGGCTGCAAATCTCTGAAATCAAGTATCAATATGAATAACTGAAGATTTTTTTTTTTTTTTTTCTTATCTCAAAGTAAATAGGTTTGAAGTACCAAATATAAATCACAGAGCAATAACCTGGTCTGGATCTTTAATTGCAGTCAGATATTGCCCGTCTGGTGACACATCAGCAACTGAATTCAACAAGTTCTCTCTAGGTATCCGCAGATTGTCAAACCTGAAACATGGGTAGGTTTCAGGTTATAATTGGTATCTCAGAAATATTGTACACTAAGTCTCAAGTTCAATCCATACCAGATTCGGCCATTGTCAACACCATTCAAACCAATTTTATGGCCACAATCGGCGATACGAACATTTGGACATACATTTCCATTTTCATCCCTGATCTGGGCTACAAAAGCATGCACTCCTTGATTCACACCATTGATCTCGAGCTGCGAGAAAACGATTGTGTGTGTAGCATGCTGAAATGAAAAGAAAAAATAACTTAGCATTCCAGTCTATTAACATAAATCATACAAAACGATCAGCCATTTGACCCAATAGAAGTTTGATATATAAGGTCTTACATTAGCTGCACCTCCAATCCAATACTTCTGAGCAGATTCACAAGGAGTTAAGATGATAAATTCCTGAGTGCTTGCATCATATCTAGTGATTGTTTCAATGCCTCGAACCTAAAATATAGGTCGGTAAGGAACCATAACGTTATAATGATTAAAATACCAAAATTGATGACTTTAACAAAAGCTTAACGTACATTACTTCCATGACCTAGCTCAGTCATTGCAAAGCAACCTTTTACTTCATAAGTCTCAGTTGGCTTGTACCATTTATCATGATGGCGCTTTGTGCCCATGAAACGGATTGCACCACCCCTGAAATATGATAGGACAATATTATCAAAAGTTTACATATGAACCAGTACTTAAGATGTTAGCTTGTAAAAATAAACATCTTATTCTATCTTTATTCCTACCAAGGGCTTAAATCCACATTACAGAATACTCATAAAGTCATAAGTATATCATGAACCCATAACTTCATTTATTTCTTAGTCTTTAAAGACGAATGAACGTTTGGAACAACAATTTTGATCGTTTGATGAGTAATCAACCAGCAAATATAATATACTCGACTCCAATTATAATATATCCGTGAAGAAAAACAAAAAACTAGTCTAATTATTCTATCAATATGTTTTCCATATATTAAGATACGAAATTTTGTCTAAAAAGATTTATTAACAATAATTATTCTAATTGAGTTAATTTTCTTAGAAGGTTTTGGCTTAGCATTTTGAAAGATTATGTGATATGGAATAATCAGAATCACATAAATTAGTTGCAAAAAAACGGAAAACTCGATAGACGATAGTGTTTGACTATACAATTGTTGTTTGAAGTGCGATAATCACGTAATTAGTTTTTTGAACAATTGTCAACCTTAAATTGCCTAAAGTCTAAAGATTTACAAGTAAAGGACCCGTAAATATCATAAGCGAAAATCAGTCTATTAGTTTTCTTGCAGCACTGCTGAAGTGATTATCCAAAACTACCACAACACTACAAACTTATTAAACACGGCCTAAAAATGCTATAATCAGTCTAGTTTCAAGCAATAAGCTGTCTTATGGAACTGCATATTGAAACTGCTTATGTAATTAAAGCAATTTCAAGTAGCAAATACTCAGTTTACAGTGTTTTGGTAAGATAAAATGACTCTGATTATCAGATGCTTTATGTGTCAAACATTCAGTTTCTGAGTAGCTGCAACAAAACTAACATAACTGATTCTAATTACCTTAACCATTTGGGACCACATTTACACTTATATCCGTAAACAATCAGAATCTGCCAAACATACATCTTCAATTAAATCCAAACACTCTCCTAAACCCCATTGCGTTACATTGCATGATCTAATATAAGATCAAAACGCAACCCCAAACAGCTCATAAGATACCAATTTTGTGTAAATAGTTACTCCAAAACGCAATCCCAAACAATCCATAAGATACCAAGACCAATAGCCGAACACTGCCACCGCTAAAAAAAAAGGGCAATCATCTAAACAAAACACACCAGAAAAAGGAATGACCCCAAACTTTCTAACCAAAAACTAAAAACTACTTATCCACTTAACAATGACGCAATAACCATATAGTGATATAACCATAAAAACAACTAATCCCAAACACCCTTTACAATCATTTTATCCATTGGATCAAAACACAGTACATGCATAACAGGCTAATCAACATCACATAATTACTTTAATATATATCAAAACTTTCAAAACAAACCATATAAAGAAATGAACCCCAAGTTTTACGAATTTATCTACCGAATCAAAAACAAAATACACGGATAACCAAGGCCAAGACCAAGAATCCCAAATACCCATAAATAACTGCAAACGCAATAAACACATAATCACTTTGATAGAGAAACCAGACTTTCCAAACCATGCCGTAAAAAGCAATTAGCCCCATCACTACTTATCCACTTTAAAAAAAACCCAATATTACTCAGATAAACAACATTAAAAAAAAAAAAAAAAAAAAAAAAAAAAAAACGCAATAATCAGATAATCACTTTAATTAAAAACATTTCACAAATTCCTAAACCATACCATAAAAAGAAATGAACCCCAAGTTTAATCCCAAGAGAATGGTCAAAAACACTAACACTTTCCGCAACCGAAAAGCGCCACAAATCACCCATATAACCCTCTTTCTCAAACCACCCATCAAACACACCAACATCTCTCAAAAACTCAATTCTTTTCATAGTCATCTCCCTTTGCTCCTCCATTGACTTATTATAATCTGGCCCAATAAAAACCTTCCCTCCCCTGTTTCTTGGACAAAACAGAGTACTCTGTTTCATTAAACTAAACAAATAGTCATTGTTCTTAAACATGGGTCCATCTATAATCTCTCTGAGCAAAAGGGTGTCGAAATATGGCTTTGGTTCTGTTAGTTCTGGTGGCTGGTAGCTGATGCATGGTAAAGTGGTTAAAGGGTTGCTGTTATGGGTTGTTTGGGTTGTGGTGAGGTGGTTTGATATGATTTGGGTTCTGAAATTGACCCGATCCATTTGTGATGAAGATGGTGATGAGGATGAAGAAGGTGGGTTACTTGGAAATGAGTTTGTGTAAAGAAGACGAAGAGTTGGTTGTTGTTTGGATTAAAGGGGTTGAATATGGGCATATATATTGTGTGAATGTGACAATTATTGATATTTATGTTATTTTTTTGATTTTTTGAGACATGAAGTTTGACATAATCTTAAACATTTAAGAGTGGATCAAAGAGTAACGATAAGAATAACTAAAATACGGAGTACTTAATTAATTGAAAATGTCATTTTTTTTTTTTTTTTTTTATTATTGCGTGTATTTAGAACTATTCGTGTAAAGTCATGTAAAACAAGTTCTGAAAATCGCGAATCGGTAGTGGCGATTATCGATTGTAGAACATGTCAGTCAAGGCGGGATTAATCGGTAATTAATCGATTGACATTTTAGCAAATTTTGGGTATTTATGGGTAGTTTGGGTATTACCGAAAGATTTTCCTTAAAAAATCTTGTAATAGATATAAACAACATTATAAGTGATTATATTTGTTTAGGGTTGCAAAAATAGCGAATAATCGATTAATTGTATTGCCATTTTGGCAAGTTTTAGGTATTTACTGGTGAGTGTTGGTATTTTTGGCAAGATTTTCCTGAAAAACATCTTGTAATAGATATAAACAATGATTATTAGTGATTATAACTAATTTTACTGAGTTTAGGGTATTTAGGTAAGATTTCCATGTTTTCGCAAGTTTGACCATTGTTAACCATAGTTGACTATGGTTGACCGATTTGTTTGAGCGATTTACACAAATCGGAAGGTCGATGGCAAGAAGACCTGTCGGTGATTAATCGGCCTAGACCTTTTTTAAAATTGAAAATAAAAAAATAAAAACTAAAATGTTAATAAAATATACACAATAATCAAAATTTGAAAGATTAATACACCACAATAAAAAAAATCAGTACACACAATAATAAGAAATAGCAAACATGACACATTTTTAAGCAACTAACCCATTAAAATAAAAGAGTAAGAAATAATTGTAAACATGTATTTTAAGTGACTAGCAGAAGACCATGCGTGTTGGTGACAGACTGCGAAATAAATTTTTATTGAATCGTGTATTTTAGTTTATTATATTATTTTGATAATAAATTTACTGGATATCAAGAATTTCATTTAAGCATCTTGGTTTAGCATACTGTTATTCGGAGCTCGAGGCCGTTTAACCCGTCTGTTATTCGACTCAGCCCATTTTGCCGCTGTTGCCGAGCTTTAATATTGTATAATATGTTTTATTATTTATATTAGTGACATTTAATCGAGTCTTTCATGACTTTCTTGGGAGATACTTCTGAAATAAATTTTAAAGTGAATAATGTATTTTAGTTAATTATATTTTTTAATGATAAATTTCTGGATTTCAAAATTTTGTTTAGCCGTCTATTCGGGCTCGAGCCCGTTTGGCCTGCGCCCGTTCGGGCTTGAATATTATTTGTATTAGTGACATTTAATATAGGAATTGTGTTTAATTTGGTTGGACAATATGCTTAATAATTTGTATTTATTATGTTAGTGGTGTTTTAATAACTGCATTAATTGTATTTATTGATCAGTTAATTAATTGATTATATTAAATAGCATTAATGTGGTGTTTTGTTTTTTTTAATATGTGCATTAAAGTGGTGTGCGTTATGCTTCTTGTCTTGTACGTCTGAAAATTATTTGTATTAAAGTGTTGTACATTATGTTTCTTTTCTTAATTATATGAATTACTAATTATAGTAACATGTGTAGGCTTCTATTTTTAAGACTTCCTTTTATAAGAAGTCATAAATATATTATAATGTAATATAGATATAGACAGAGATGAATTTAAAAGATTCATTTATTTTCGTAAGTAAATATGTGATTTTGATTCTTATCCTTTTCATTTAATGTTATATCTCCTTTGATCATAACTTTTAAAAGACATTTAAGTGTATTTACTAAATTATTTGAGGCCATAACTTGAACTGAAACTAACAATGTAAAACTGAAGGATTATCTATATCACTACTACTTATAATGCACAAACGACTCTCTCTCCTATTTAATTTTCAGACTTTCAGACTTGCAAGTAATAAAGCATGATGTACAACATATTAAAGCACAAAATTTCAGACTTACAACCACATATGCATATTATATCACTTATAATGGAAAGAAGTGTTTTATAAAGCTTGTATCATACACATAATCAAAGGTAAAGAAAGAAAATTAATTGTCTTAAAAACTTGTAACTGCCTTATTATGACTTGTAACCACCCAAGTCATATAGAAACCCATTTACACCATGTAACACCACACTAATTCAAAACAAAACTGTGACAGCACTTTACGTTTTAACGGAACACATCAATTCAAAACTTTTAGTAACAACCCTTCATCACATTTAAAACAAAAATTAAGATTCATCATATATAAACTCCAATTTCTCTCATTACATCCCCACACAATAGCCTTTAACCACAACAAACTTTAGCCTCACTTTCACTCCCCATTCTACAACAACAAGATCTCAGGTAATTTATAACTCCCATCATTGATCTTAAATGAAACACAAAACAAAAACCTTACCCGATACCTACTTACCGATCTTGAAGCCAATTACTATATCAAAATAATCAAAAAAAATCAAAGATTCAAGTTTTAGTGTAGTTGTGAGGTTCGGTATGTGTAAAAATACACCACATGGATCTTAACGGATCTTGAAGGTATGGTGTTGGTTGCGACGGCATAAAGTGGATGGTTGCTGAAGTTGATTGAGAGAGTGTGTGGGGTTGTGTCTGCGTTTTATTTTTTGTTTGTAAAGAGTGTTTTAGGTTTTACACTATATGTATGAATACCATTTTTGTTGAATGGTTTGGGCTATTATTTGGGCTTCTAATATTGGGTCAAATATTCTTGTCTGATATTTATGTATTTAGGCTTGTGGGCATTACAAAGTAAGTTAACCATGAATGGCCATGCTAAGATTATTTGTGCATCATGAATCTTTCACGTAGTTCGGTTGAAGTAGAACAAAAACAACACTTAAAGTGCAGAGATTGGAACAAAATTGTCATTATCAAAGTCCCTATGAATTGATAAGCAATGAAATAGTCGTATGTGTAATAATATAGTTAAGTGTGAATGTATGCATGATGAAATCTCTAATACTATCTTACTCATTCTAATTCTACACTTGTTAACTGAGATTTTGTTGTAGTTTGAAATTTTATTGAATAATATTTTTGGATGAAGTTGGTATATTATTAATAAGGATTTTGTTAAACGTAGTCTCAAAATTGAAAAACTTTGTTTCTGATTAAGAGTTAAAGTTGTTCTAACATGAATTTCGTACATTTATTGTAAAAAAATGTAATAAATTAAAATACGTAGTTTATCGGAAATTTATATGTTTTTAACAACAATTTTACCTTTTAAAATATGTAGTTCATCGGAAACTTACATGTTCTTTTTAAGAATAAATTAAAATATGTAGTTCATCGGAAATTAAAAGACGTAAAATTATTGTTAAAAAGAACATACACATGAAAAACACTTATTCCTCACAAAATTGAGTAAAAGGGTACCCGCCGCCGCATTGCGCGGGTACCCTGCTAGTTACTTTTAATACACAAATGAATCTTGCTTTTAAAATTAAGACTTACAAGTCTACAAACTTAACATACACTACTTTTAATGTACAAATAACTTTTTCTTTAATCTTAAATTTAAGACTTACAAGTCTACAAGCTTAATGTATAAAATATCAAGCACTCTCTCCTCAATCTTAAATTTAAGATTTACCAGTCTACAAACTTAATATACAAAACTAAATCAAAATGTACAATTAACTTTTGCACAAATAATACACATTTAACACATACAATTAATACATTATTTAAATCATCCATTTACCAAAATACAACCATTTAACCGCAATGTATAATCTAATCAAGCTACTAAGCCAAGCACTTAGGCTGGAGGCAATGGGGTCGGTCGATCTTCGGTCGCTGTCGATCGAGACTGAACGCCGCCGTTGTGGTGGTGTCGGCCGCTGAGGGTCGAGAACTCGACCGAGGTCGAGTGTTTGTTTTTAAAAAAAAATATGACCATTTGTGTTTGTTCGTTTTAGTATCTTTATTACTAAATTGTAGTACTTTCATACAATTTTTTTTGGACACCAGATCTATTTTATATCTTTGCGTTTTTTGTGAAAAGAAAAAAATAAGTGTGTGTTGTGGCTGCGTGAGTTTGTGAGAGTGTGGGTAACATTAAAGTAGTGGGCTCTTATATTGTGCAAAATATTAAGGTATAGACATGGCAAAAAAAACCCGAACCTGAACTAATTGGGGCAGGGCGTGGCATGCTAATCGGGTTATGGGGCGGGTTTAGGGCTTAAACAAGGATTTTAATCGGGTTTGGGGCGGGAGCGGGAAATCCTCGCCCGCCCGCCCCGCCGTATAATATATACACATATACAAATATATCTATAATTATATAATTACATAGTATTTTGTTAGTATTTACGTAATAAAATATATTACTATAAAATTATAAGTTTTTTATCTTTGTAAGATTGCAAAATAGTGATTATAAAAACTTGTTTAGTGTCATCTTTTTAAGTTTAAATTTTTGGTGGTGTAATTAATCATTATTTTTGTATAATACTATCGTAAAAACTTACTAAGGTTTTTTTGTAATTGATTATTAATAAGTTCTTAATTCTTCAAGTTATTACTAACGGTTTAAAAATAATAATTAGTGTGAAATCATGCGGCTTTGGTCGAGAATTGCACCCGAAGAGTACACCCTGATAAGATCCCCGATTAATACGGGGCGGGTTTGGGGGAGCATCACGCCCCAACGAGGTGCCCCGATTAGATCCTCAATGAGGATCGGGGCAGGTTTGGGGAGAACTTTGATAATCGGGTTTGGGGATGAGAATGGCCACCCCGCCTCAAACTCGCCCCATTGCCATCCCTATTAGGATAGCTTAATATTTGGATTTGGGTTTTGTGTTGGATATTCTTTGAGCTGCTACATCCAAAATATTTGTTGGGCCAGTAAAAACAAAAAGGGAAGAATTTTGTTTACGAAAGTTTCGGTTAACTAACTTTAAACAAAACAAATTTTTGTAAAACGTTTTTGTCTTAAGTTTATTGTGTCGAACTACATACATTGTCAAAAATATCAAAAAAAATTACGTTATAAATGATATACATAAGTTTATTTTAAAAGCTCGAACTCTTATAAGGTACAATAAGATCGTCGGCTAAAGTATCGTCTAATGCAATATTTATGTGCATATGTGTGCACATGTGAGATGGAAGTCATAGAACATACGAAAAAGAGAATCTTTACTAGTATAAAACTACGTTGCCTTTAGTTCTTATGAATTTATCGACACGCTTATTATTCTAGATAAAGACAATTTAATGGTAGTTATTGTATTGTTGTTTAAAGATTTAATTAGGGACTATTTTTTATAAGAGTTTTTCTATTATGTGCTCTAGGGTACATGATAAGAAGTGAAAAAGGTATATAAAAATACATGCGGATTTACAAAAAATACATTTTTTATATGTACTTGTGTTCTTTTTCGTGAATCCTCATATACTTTTATGTATTTTTCTATTCTTATCATGTGCCATGGGACACATAATAGAAAAACCTTTTTTATAAATAAAACTTGTGATCAATATCATCATTGGCCTCATTTTCGTCCATATTTAACGATCCCCATTTTGTAATCCTTCAGTCTTGATGTGCGTGCCACCGCTATACTACTTGCATATATTATTTGGATCTAAAGTATGGTCAACTAAAAAACACCTCTATTATATACGAACAGATAGCATATTAAATACGAAAGTTTGTCTCAATAAACAAACCTTTACTAAATTATGTTAAAAACAGTTCTTTTTAACAATACAAAGACTTAAACAAGCAATTTGTATTCAAAAAATCCTGTCTTTGATTATAAGACTCAAACTAGCAATTCTTGGTAATTTCGGTTTTTCAAGTTTTATTAAAACAAAAGTGAAATAAAGCTGAGATTTATAGGTAATATTCTCTTCAAGACGTTCAATAATGCGGAAAACTTTGAAACAAAAGAAAAGAAAATGTTATTTTTTCAACCTTTTTCCCTATTTGGCTATTTAATTACCAATCAACTGGTAAAATATTATGCCCTTAGTGACATTTGTTATCTCTTATACATTAAAGAGTACATATAAAATGGATAACTAAATCTTTAAGGAGTTTTTAACTCAATTAAAAAGAGAGTTTGATTTTGCCACGTATATATAATAGAGTATTTTTATTAGTCAATAAAAGTCAAAATTGTCTTCAATTAGTCAAACCCAATTAAATTTAATCTATCAAATAAGTATACATAAAAACATATGTGTCGATTTTGTATAAAATACTAAAAACATAGAAGGTAATTAATACTTCATCCGTCTCATATTTATTTTTATTTGTGTTATATATTATTTGATGTAAAATATATGAATGGATTGAGTATGTAATTTATTTTCATTGATATAATTTTCATAAAGTATTATATAATAAAAATAAAAATATTTAAGATCAACAACAAACAACAACATATTTAAGATCAAAGTTGCAAAATAAAGAATTCAAAAATCAACACTAGACAATAATTATGAGACAGAGGCAGTAAAAATTTAGTTGTTAAATTTTAAATAAGTTATATGAACTTAAATATTTTTATGTTTTTTAATAACTTCATATATGTTGTTATTTATAAATATTATTTATTTGTATATATTAAATTGGTGTATATGCATTGAATTATAAATATCAAAATAAAAACAAGATTTACTATGATATTTAAACGAGATTCTACATATACGAACGACTCATGTTATTCTTTTTTATGCGACTAAATAAGGATATCCGGAAAGTATTTTTACATAAATATCGCATTCAATAACGACTATATTATTCTTTGAATTTTTTAACTTGCTGCCACAAGCGTATTGCTTTATAAAAGGACAGGTCCAGAGAAAAGATTACGGGATCCACAAAATTGTCTTTCATGGATCGCGTCCTTTCTCGGACCGGTCCTTTTAGGCTTTATCACCTTAGGGCACGTGTTGACAAACCCTATTCTTTTGTAAGTTTAACTCGTAAGTACAAGTGTTTTAAAATTAAATAAGGCTAAAATTATTATCAACAAAAATATAAATATCAAAATGAATCACGACCTCACGTATTACAGTAAGATGAAAATAAATACACGACATTGTACATATAGCAACGACGCATATTTTTTTAACAATCATTAGTTGCTACTAAACACGCATAATGTCTAGAACATGTAGTTAAATCTAAACAATATCAACATAAATATTCTACCAATTAAAGAAAGTCAAAATATAAATATCCTACCAATTAAAGAAAGTCAAAATTTTTGCGCAACAAAAATTTATACAAAATATTAATCAATATTAATATACATAATCGAAAATTTATTTAAAACCTACACATGCGCAAATATTTTAACCATATTCGTATAAAAAATTTAATGTAATTTTATAAAAAAATCTTAGACTTCACAAAGCCATGTGAACGGACATAAGCATACGTACCTACTCAATCTATTTATGTACATGCAGTCATGTAATAGGCTATGAGTTTGAGTCACACTTATGTCATCAGTGGAGTGCCTATTTTAATTTTGGCCCAAAAAGTTGGATTATAACGTGCTTCTTAACTATTCTGGCCTACATAGTACGTAAAGACACAAAAGTTTGATGATAATCATGATATCATCAAATTAGATTAGACTGAAAATTGTTACGTCCTCTTACGTTTTTTGCTTATTTATCATCATAATCACGTATAAGAATGACATGTAGAATCTACTTGCCTTTTAATTAACCTCATTCCATCTTATAACGATAATTAAATATGAAAAAATAGTAGGAGAAAACATCATCTTAACAAATAAATGATTCAAAACCGTACCATAGAACGAAATGAACCCCAAGTTTAATCCCAAGAGAATGATCAAAAACACCAACACCTTCCGCAAGCGCAAGCCGCCATAATTCCGCCTCGTAACCATCTTTCGCAAACCACCCCTTAAACACACCTTGATCCATCAAATACTCAATTCTTTTCAAAGTCATTTCCCTTTGTTCCTCCATTGGTTGATTGTAATCTGGCCCAATAAAAACCTTCCCACCCCTATTTCTTGGACAAAACAGTGGACTTTGTTTCATCAAATTTAATAAATAATCAAGTTCCTTACTACTGGTTTCATTTAGTAGGTTACTGAGGTAATGGGTGTCGAAATCTGATGATGGTTCTGTTAATTCTTGTGGGAGGTAGTTGAGGCATGGTAAGGTTGTTAAGTGGTCGTTCAAGGTGGTTGTTTGACTGTTTTGCAAGTGGTTTCGTATTATTTGAGTCCTGAATTCGACTCGATCCATTGGTGACTATGATTGTGAAAATGGGTTGAATGGGTATAAACTATAAAGGAAAGTTTGTTAAAGAAGACGAAAAGTCGGTAGTTGGAGTTAGAGAGTGTCTTGTTATTGTATAATTATGCATGGGTTTTGCGAGTATGTATCAATTAATCACATGTTAGCGCAACTCATATATTTTATAGTGAATATACTCCCCACTGATTTTTTTTTTCTTGATCGAATATTTACAAAAATAGTTTTGAATTGATATAAATCTGTAAAGCTTATTAGAACAAGAGAAAATGAACTTTAGTTCAGTGACTGGCTTATGTAAATAGGTACGAACTATGAAGATTATAAACGCCTAACAATTTACTAAAAAGTTCAGAAAGTTATAGAACCTAAATTGAAGTTTGTGATCATGAACCAACTGTCTAAATTCTAAACTGTTATAAATTAAAGCAAAAAATGAAGTTATATGTGTACGCTTGTGAAAGATAGAAACGCATGTTTAAAGAATCTTGCACCTGATGCAGTGGAGTTGTTCATCAGATTCGTAGATGTAGTTTTTCAAAAGAATTAGTTTTGCAATCTAAAAATAATAATGGCGGTGACTAATATTGTGGTCATTTCCACCACTATTTAAATCCAAAAGACAAAAATAAACGTGTTTAAGAATCTTTAATAATTAGGTTTTCTTTAGTTATTGTCGTGACATGCTTAGGATTACAGCTAAAAACAAATTTGAGTTAGTTGTTGCCTTGTTGGGTGGTTAAAAACTCAGCTACTTTTAATAAATAAATACGACGTGTATGAAACTATGAATAGTTAATTAGTGTGGAAAAAATGAAATTAAAAGAAGAAAAAGAAATTTTACTCACAGATTTTAAACGAGAGAAAGAAATTAAAAATAATATGAATCTATTTCTGTAGGCATATATAAAATATACGTTTGTGATTTTTTTATTTTCTTTATTTTAATTTTGTTTTTATTTGATCTAAACTCAATTTTATTAAACTAATACTACTCCATCCGTCCCGTTATTATTGACCATGTTACCTTTTTTTTACTAAAAAAACTATCTTCTTCTATTAAAAAAGTCGATTATTGTTAGTATTAAAAGTGATTATCATTATATGTTACGAGTGCTGTAATAATTCAATATATATGTAGTCCATAAGCTAGTCTAATATGTTGTTATTGTAAAACCCATGGGGCTCAGCCCATCTAGTCCATAACCGGCCCATGAGATAGTATAAATATCCCTCTCCACACATAGAGAATGTGTGTGTCTTATCATTTTCTCTCTTGTGTAAAAACACCGATTCGATTTCTCATTAATCTAATTTCCCACTTTTTCTCTCTAACTTCTACCTCTTTCCCTTTCTTGTTTTTTTATAGATTAAGTGTTATACTTGATATTTGAAACGTACAATTGGTATTAGGAGCCATATATGATTTTTGGTTTAGTTTTTACTCTAAAAGTTTACATCATTTTTGTGGTTTATTATTTCTCGTCCAAACTGTTTGCATCATTTTTGGTTTATTTATAATTCCCCAATTATTTTCATGTTTTAAATAACTTTATAAATTTAATAAACACCCCTTAAATTGTATACCACATATTCCTTAAATTTTATAAAAGAATACAAATTTATAAATATTATAATTTTTGCATACTAAATTAATGTATATGCATGAAATTATAAATATTAAAATAAACAAGATTGACCGTGACATATAAATGAATACACAAGATTATCGTATACAAAAGACTCATATCATTCCTTTTATGTGTTTAACCCAAGACATACACAAGTTTAAAAATTAAGTAAGGCTAAAGTTATTATCAATAAATATATAAAATTGTACATATTGCAATGTCGCATATTTTTTTCAACAGTTATTACTTACTACTAAACAAGCATAATATTTCATTCGTCTCAAATTATAAGTCTATTTTCTATTTTTCAAAGTCTTCTCTTTCGCACTTTGACTTTAATTATTTTTTTTCATGTTATACAATACTTGATGAAAATTATACCAATGAAAATACATTTAAAACACAAGTCCATTTATATATTTTGCATCAAGTATTATATAACATGAAAAAAATAATAATTAATGTCAAAGTTGAAATAAAAAGACTTTGAAAAAGTCAAAATGGACTTATATTTTGGGAAGGGGGGAGTATCTAAAACATGATATCAATACTTAAATCTAAACAACATCAACCTAAACATACTGTCACTTAAAGAAAGTCAAATCCTTCATGAGACAAAAATTTATACAAAATATTAGTCGATATTAATACATAATGAACAATTTATGTAAATTCCGCACATGAACGGGTATTATAACTATATAAGTATAAAAGATTTAAGATAAGTTTAGAGACTAATCTTAGACTTCATAACTGGATTTATGAATTACCACAATATTTAACTTGAAAACAAAATTATTGAAATATCATTACTCATTATGCTATCTACCTGAAGTTCAGTTATTAAAATATTATTACCAGTTACTTTATATTATCTATCCAAACCCGTGCGTGCACGGGTTCTAAATCTAGTTGCTTATTACAACATGTTATCAGAAAAGTTGATATTTTATAGATCATTAAACTTTAAGTACGTTGTTACTTATTTCCCTAGTTATTAGAAGCTACATATTTTTCTTATTGCACATTTTTGCCGAAGGTAAAATTAAAGCAATTAATCTATTAGGTAAAAATGTGAATGTCTACGTCCTACTTCTCTCCTATTATATGTTATTGGGTATAGTTGTTGCGATCAAAGTTAATGTGAAAATTGAAATAAGTAAAAGTGATTTCTTAACGGTGTATTATTTGCATCTCACAATCCATTTACACACGATTATACCAAACATGACATGTATAAACTAAAATAAGTTGACGCATATACATACAAAAATATAGTTTTTGACCATTGTATTACTGCCTCCATCCTAAATTATTGTCCCCATTTTCATTATATGATGTTTCAATATAACAGTTTTCTTCTTGTGTCAACCAATTAAAAAAGAGTTTAGTGAGTGAAGATTATATTTGATTTGTTGAAAATGATAGTGATTTTACTTTTTTTTAAACTGTGTATCTAGGGACAATAATTTTGAGATAGAGGAAATATCAGCTTCTCACGCCATTTGTCTTTTGTCCTTTCTTGTTGTACGAGGATAGAATTGTCAAAACATAATTATTATGTTCAAATCACGCTTGTTTTATTCCATAGTTGTCATGTAGTATGTGAATGGACGAAAGCATACATACTCAATCTATTTATGTACATGCAGTCATGAAATAGGCAATGAGTTTGAGTCACACGTATATCATCAGTGGAGTGCCTATTTTTGGCCCAAAAAGTTCGATAATGTGCCTCCAAACCATTTGGCTTACATAGTAAGTAACTCACAGATCATACAAAAATTAGATGATATCACCAAATTAGATTAGATTCAGAATTGTAATTTTCTCTTTCATTTCCTGCTTATTTATCATCATAATCACATATGATGATATGAGAATGACACGTGGAATTTACTTTTTTTTATCCTCATCTCATCCTATCATTCTGATCATACGTCATACATATAACCTACAAATATAAAAACAGGGTGACAGGAGTGGTGGCACACATACAACATTTGCATATGAGCTAAATCCTTTTCATATATGATAGTGGTTTTTGTGTTTTCAATTTTCCTATGCATAGGGACGTGGCCGTAGTATCCAACCCAATTATGAACTAAACTCATTATGACATTACGGAAATCTTACGAGGTATTTGGCAGTTTATGTTGTGAGCTAAAACTTTAAGGGCCCGTTTGGTTTGTTGGTGGGTTTAGGATTTGAATTTGGATTTAGATGTGATGTAGAGAGATAAAATATATAAGTGGTATTGTTTTATTTATAATAAAATATTAAAATGTTAATAAAGCTCACAAAAACCATTAAAAATAAGAATGAGACAAAAAAAATTTGGAAAAGACAACGAAAAATGGCCCCACTTTTAAAGGTATCAACGAAACCAAGCTTGCCCCCTCGAATTATGTGGCCCCATTTTTAAAGGAATCAAATACTATTTTAAATCATTTATATTCGAACCAGACGTGTCATTTCAACACAATTCCTGATCTTTGATTCGACACCACCCAACCAAACGGGCCCTAAGTAAACAAAATGGGAATTGATTTGAACACATTAGGGACACTCCGATCCATACATTGGATACCTGTAAAGTATTAAGATATTGTTTTACTTGCTTGTATATTTGAGTGTGCAAATAAAAAATTAGAGTGCGTAGAATATTTTGTGACAAGCCTACATTTAACCTAATTAATCCCGTTTAATTGAGACAAAAATCTAATTATAATCTTTTAAAGAATATAGTACTTAATATTTTATATATATCACAACTTAGGGGTAAAAAAAAGTTGTGCCACACATGTTTAAATTCGTAAATCCGTGAATGATGGGTGATAAGTATGAAGAAACTGTAGGAAGAAATATCATTCTAACACACTATAATAATAGATCATATGAAACCATACAATAAAACGAAATGAACCCTAAGTTTAATGGCAAGAGAATGATCAAAAAGCTAATAAGCATCAAATTCTTTACAGAAGAAGCTTTTGGGTTTGATAATCCTTTACAGAAAAACTATAAGCATCAAATTCAATAGAAAAATCATAACGGGTAAATTTACGAATAGAAATTAAATTCTTAATGATGTGAGGTATGACAAGGAAAAGGCTTATGAGATGTATGTAACAAGCTATGTCCGGTATGAGTGACAGGAATAGAGTTACCATTGCCAACAAATACAGATGGATAAATGCTTGAATTACTAAAGGAAGTGAGTATACTTGTATTGTCTGCCAAATGAGAATATGCTCCGGTGTCCATGTTCCAAGAAGGATCTTGAGGAGATATAGTCTGAAATTCTTTCAGAAACACCATAGGTTGAGAATAAACGGATATGACATGATGGCATGTGGAACCTGCTGGACAAATGATTGGGCCCGTTGAACATATTGGGTCGGCTGTAACATATGTTGGGCAGGTTGAGCTGGGACTGTAGCAACAAGATGGGGTTGTTGTGGTTGTAGATATTGGGCTGAGTTTTTTGGAATCATTTGTTGTGTTTACACTGAAAATATTTGATCGATAAGGGTTGAAAGTGGCGGCTGAAAATAAGCAGGCAAGCAGGTTGCAAAGAAAAATAAATAAACACGGCATCAAGGAGAAAAATTATTGCGGAAAAAATATTAAATATAAGCAAGCAGGAAGGTAGCTTAGCAAGCAATAAAGTGAGAAGCAATGCAAAAGTAATTAAGTAGCAGTGCACACGCATGCGAATATTAAGTAGCTATGCAAAAGTAATTAAGTAGCAGCGTAACATGTAGCAAGGAAGAAGCGCATGAATTTTGGTTCGGCAGTTTTAGGGTTCGGTTGAGGGTTTTTTGTTGGTGGTGATCGGGCTCTGCTACTATATATATTAGATTTGATAAAACTCTCTCCTGAATAATTTGCATTAAGTCAAAATAAATAGGATACATAGCTTGAAGCATAAGATAAGTAAGATGGGCTAAGTCCACTAATTAAACATATTGGGTCCTGCATAATCTTAGACTAATACATTCCGCCATTGCAAGCCCCCACAATTCCCCTTGGTAACCCCCTTTTGCAAACCACCCATCAAAAGCACCATTATCTCTCAAATACTTGATTCTTTTCATAGTCATTTCCTTTTGTTCCTCCATTGATTGAATCTGGTATAATGAAAACCATCCTTCCCCTATTTCTTGGACAAAACAGTGTACTTTGTTTCATCAAGTTTAATAAATAATCAAGTTCATTAATAATGGTTCCATTTAGTAGGTTATTAAGTAAAGGGTGTCAAAATATGATGTTGGTTCTGTTAGTTCTTGTCGGAGGTAGTTGATGCATGGTAAGGTTGTTAAGTGGTCATTGAAAGTATTTGTTTATTGTTTCGCAAGTGGTTTCGTATGATATGAGTCACGAATCGACTCGATCCATTGATGACGATGATTGTAAGAATGGGTTGAATGGGTATAAAGAGAGTTTTTAAAGAAGGCGAAAAGTTGGTAGTTGGGGTTAGAGAGTTTCTTGTTATAGCATAAATCATGGGTATTTCCTGTACGCGTCACTTAATCACATGTTAAAGAAACTCATAAATTTTCGTTTTATAGGTAACGATAGTGAATATGTATACTTCGCACTGATTTTATTTATGATCGAATAGTAGAAAAGTGTAGCTTTGAATTGATATAAACGAGCTGGAATGCCCACGCGTTGTGGTGGGATGAATTGAGATTAGTTGCTGTATTTTTGCAAATTGGTGCCTATTTTGTATAGAGCGTTTTATAAACGACAATTGAATTATTAGAGTAATGATAGTAACCTTTTTTTTTATTAAATCAATTATTAAAGGGATAATGTATATGGAGGTCACCTAAGTTTTCAACTTTTAACATATAGGCCACTCATTTATTGAAATGAACATATAGGCCGTCCAATTATATGTTTGTTTTCGTTTACACCAATTCCAGTCAAATTTATTCCCGGAAACTATAAAAATAAACAAACAACCAACCTCTAACTTATCCAAGTAAGACGAATGAAAAGTTTGATGTGAAATATCGAGTATACCTATAATTTAAGTGTGAATTTATATTATTAAAAGTACTTTAAAAAAATAAAATTGCAATTTCGCGACTGGTTTTTTATTTATACCAGTATCAGTTTAATATGTTAAGTTATTGTTAGGTTCGCTTTTGCCGTTTGATCATTATCCGGAATAAATTTGACCAAAATTGGTGTAAACTATGATAAACACATAATTTGGTGGCCTATAAGTTACTTTCAAAAAATATGTAGCATATATGTGAAAAACTTAAAAGTAGGGTGGCCTCCCGATATATTATCCCATTATTGAACAAACTTTAAGTTAGATAGGTTAAGGGTGTGTTTTAAAAGATATTTTTTTCTTTTAAAAAAATATATTCATCAAACTTCAACATTTTTTATAAACTCGTACGTATGTCAAAAGCATATCAATATTGGGCTCGTTTTGTTCGTAATCGAGAGGCTTCTTAAGAGGTGTATTTTTTACTAAATAAATCACTAGATGTTTGTTAGATATCTAATAAATAAAGTTTGTTATATAAAAAGGCCGTAAATAGTTATAAGTTCAGAGGTGTTTTCGTAACATGCTGAATAGGTTGAGGGTGTTATATATAAAAAAGTGCTCCATTAATTTTCAATCAAATTTGTCGTCTAAATTGACGGCGCCGTTTATTTTTCCTAAATATATATGATTATATATAATAATATAATAATCTGCAAGTTTATTAGAACATGAGAAAATGAACTTTAGTGTTACAGAGTAATTGGAATAATAACCGTTAGAGTTGTTGTGCTATTCTCATTCATTATATATAATTAGGGTTACGTGAAGGAGGATACATAATTACAATAACATTCATTATATACAGTTAGGGTTACGTGAAGGAGGATACATAATTACAATAAAGCCTCTACACTATACATCGATATACACATATATAAATAAGGGACAAAATATATATTACATAGTAAACACATCTCCATAGTCCAAGCTGGAGGATCCTGAATACTCAGATTGGACCTAAACTCGAAAAACAGTTGTGAGGGTAATCCTTTAGTAAAAATATCTACAAACTGATGCGCAGAGGGAACATGTAACACACGTACATGTCCAAAGCCAACATATTCCCTCACAAAGTGTAAATCTATCTCTATATGTTTGGTTCATTGGTGATGTGCCGGGTTAGAAGCTAATAAACTGCACTGATATTACCACAGAAAACAACAGTAGCACGAGACAGGGGACAAAAAAACTCAAAGAGAATGTTAATACAAATAATGTCTAAAAACTTTATTCGTTTTCTCCACATTTTGATAATAACAAAACATAAAAATGTTCTACGTAAAAGTTAACGTAAACAAATTTATTAGTCGTAAAACTCTATCTCGACACCAAAATCAATAAAGGTATGAATAATGAACATCAAACATGGTGAATGGTCAAAGAAATGTTTTTTACACAAATGTGACATAAACATTTTACACATAGTTTTATTTAGTCAAATTATTTTCTAATTTTAATAAAATGTTTTATTAAGATAAAACATTTAAGTTTCAAAAATATGGTTTTTCCTCCAAAATACCAACCAACACCAGATTTTAACTTCCCCACAAAAGAACAAAAGCTGGAGCATCCAAGATACCGATATCTCCAGATGGTACCTTTAAATATATAAATGTACCGTCCATACTTAAGGTACCATATGACCGTTAGGCGCCCAAATTTCCACAGCTATAAATAGACTCAAATCACATTTTCACCAACTTCGTTGCACCTAAATTTTATGTTATCATGTTTTCACTTCCTAGATTATTTCTTTGATCATAAACTAGTTGATTTCAAAGTGATCCTAACATTCTTCCATTACAAGTGCAAGATAAGAACACTCATATTCATCAAGATATCAAGAGTTTTAGTGTAGTTAGTGCATAAGTAACGTTGGTAACTTTGTTGTTGTATTCTAGCATACATTAAGTTCATCTTTCTCAGTCTTGTGCAGTAGTTTTATTATCGAGTAGATTGATTTGATCGTGAGGATCTTGTGATTTGTCTAGTTTTTGAGTTGATTGGGTAGATTGTGCCAAGATCAAGTGGATCTTATGATTGCGTACTTGTTGTGTTGATTGGGTAGATTGTACCAAGATCAAGTGGATCTTGTGATTGCGGAAGGGCATGTTAATACAAATAAGCCGTAAAAATGTTTATTTATATTTTACGATCTTCTAATGTTTTGTCGATAATAAACGTAAAATCATTTTAACGAAACAAATAAAATATGTAAATGGTTTGAGCCAATAGTTTACTAACACACTTACGTTTTCACATAAAACACTAAACAAGTAAAAGTGATTTTATGAATTAGTAATACATATGTACAACAACTAGTGTTTATATATTGGGTAAATATATACATAACTAATATGTATTATAATGGGTAAATATAAATGGGTAGAAGTTTAAAGTATTTGACCCATTGACCAAATACACTGAATGTAGTTGGGTAAAACCCAAAGTCCATGACCCATACCCATGGAGCATAACCCATAACCATTGCATGACATCATGCATAAGTCATAAATGGGTATTATCCATGACCCATGGTTTTAACCCATGACCCATGGACTAGATGCATTGCATCTTGTAGATACATTGTATCTACTTGGATACCCATGGTCCAAAGTATAGGACCCATGACCCATAACCCATGACCCATGACCCAAAACCCATGGGCAAAGAGGGGCGTCCCACGAATCCCTAGGAATACACTGGACGGATCCCTCAAGCGTGGGATCCGTGGAACAGTAGCTAAAATTCTTCTATAAATAGTGAGCCATTTCTTCATTTTGGGTGGCCACTCCCACACATACTTTCTCCTAGTATTGTAAACATTCTAACCTCAGATCCTAAGGATCTCTCTATGTAGTTTGTGTTTTGTTTTTGTGTGATTCTCTAGGTTCCTCTTAAAGGCGAGATCACCACCTCTTGAAGTCGAGCAAGCTCAAGTCCATGAGTTGCCATGCTTCATCATCATCATCAAGACTAATATGGTTCTCTTATTGATAGTTCTTTCTTCATCCATAGAAGTGTTGTGTCAAAGGCACTAGTGAAGGATGCCGAAAGAGCCAAGACGAAAGCATTAGTGAAAGGTGCTTAAACGTCCGTGTCAAAGGCATTAGTGAAGGATGCCAAAGGAGTCAAGACGAAGGCATTAGTGAAAGGTGCTTAACGTCCGTGTCAAAGGCATTAGTGAAGAATGTCAAATGAGTCAAGACGAAGGCATTAGTGAAAGGTGCCAAACGTCCGTGTCAAAGGCATTAGTGAAGAATGCCAAATGAGTCAAGACGAAGGCATTAGTGAAAGGTGCCAAACGTCCGAGTCAAGTGGCATTAGTGAAAGATGCCAAGGGTGTATAATCGATGAGGTGCATTGTTGTACAAATAGAGATAGGGTGTATCCAAGGATATTGATATCCTTGTTGATGTTGTAATAAAGAGTGGGTCTCCTTTGGGTTAGGTGTTGTGTAGTGTTGGGTAGTAGTTCCTCCATTGTAATGGAACTCGGTATCTAGCCTAATCACCGGATAAAGGGTAGGCGACGTTGTGATAGGTGTGGTTCTACCGTGGAAGAACCCGGTGTCTAGCCTAGTACGGAAAAAGAGTAGGCGACGTTGTGAAGGCTTCTCCACCATAAGGAGTTGGTGTCGTGTAGTGATTACGAACTCTCGAGTAGGTGACTCGGGGAGTGGAGTAGGGAAAGGAAGGTGTCCTTGTAGTCAAACCACTATAAAAACTCGTGTCGTGGTTATGTGTTTCTTACTCTTTATCTTTCCATTACACATTTACATATATATATCTATCAATGTCCAACATACACATCCAAATAGATTGACATAAGTCGATCTAAATATTTAAAACATAGTTTTAATCGATAAAACTATTCAACCCCCCATTCTAGTTTTCCACAATTGGTATCAGAGATTCGTTACCAAGTTTCTGAGAGTATGTTGTACTTTAAAAACTTGATACGATCCGTGTATGTTTGAAAACTACAAAGAATTATTTTTTTTAAAAACAAAATGTCACGTTTTAAAAATCATCATATTTTATAATGTTGGACAATGATTGAATGTTCTAATATTTTCTTTGTTAAGAATTCTCCATACTTGGATTTGGGCATCCTAAGAAGATCATGAAGAATTTCTCTCTAAATACTTCTTTCCTTAAAAAGAATATTTAGCAAAAGTATGATCTTTAATAAATTGCAAATATTTTTTTAATAAGGTTTTTTTTAATCATGATTAAGTCTTAGTAGTATCTTTACTCTCTCTTGATAATCACTAAAGTAGTTATCTATATTAAACTCATCATCAAGAATAGTATTCTTCGTTGATCTCTATAGACAAAACTACAAACTAGTGATAATGATATCTTGGCTATTCGAGAGCCTTGATCATTACTCCTCACAAAAGGATTATTGACATTTCATCTATGTCAATGAGTATCCATGTGAAATTTCTCACATTATGATAAAATGGGATTTTATCATAATCTTTGTAAACTTCCCAAAGAATTATGATTTATTCATAAAAAGGGAACCTCGTCAAATAGGACTAGTATAACCCGTCAAAACCCCAAACCATAAGTTATAGAGCATAAAAATCGACCCTAGGCAATTTAGAACTCCCAACCCAAAATTATCAAGGAATACTTGTCGACTAATTCTTGTTATGCTAGGATCCTCGCTTAAACTAGCCGGATCCCTCGTACAAGGGATCCGTGCAACAGAAGACAACATAAGTAAGAAATGATCACTATGGAAGTTCCACTACCACTTTTCTCTATAAAAAACTCACGAACATAAACCTAGTTACTGTTCACAGGAGCAAATTGATCATCTTCTTCAAGAAAAACAATCTCTTGTGTAAGTATAATCTTCACTACATTGTTATTTCCGTTCCTTGATTTCTAGGATTACAATTTTCATCTTTAGAAGTTGAGTTCAAATGGGTTTGTCATAATTTGTTACCACGTTGTTTTCTAAGATAACCTAAATCAAAGAATTAACATTGTTAATACAAATTAAACTCATTCCTTGAATTCAATGAAGATTTTTGAGCAAAATTGTGATCAAACCCTTTAGGCTACTATTCACACAATTAACATCACATTGTGGTTTTGTTGTATAGGAACAATCATGCCTAGTAACCGCCAACAAGATTATCATGATACCACCCACTACATCCCAATGTACCATCTAAAGGAAGGCCTAAGCTTGGAGGATAGGAAAGCTTTCAAGTTGCTAGAAAAGAGGCTTTTCCATGAAGGCCGTGCGGTTGAACCATCATTCCTCGCGAACACCAACATCCGACAAGTCTTTGGAGGAATTAACTTTGATTGCCTTTAGGACATTAACGAGCAAATTTGTTCGGTGTTCGTGCTTGAATTTTACAAGACAATGAGAATCGTTAGGAATGATGATGGGACCATCTCAATAGCCTTCATCATCAATGAGCATGAGTACACCATCTCTCTTGTAGAATTTGGAAGGATACTCCGTGTCCCATATCAAGGAGTGAGCATATATTCCAATGAATGGTCTTTGGCGGAGCTACATGGCATGGTAGATCATCATGAAGTTTACTTCATGAGAATCCCGGAAGCAACCACGGTAAGGGATACCGTCTTCATGGAAAGAGCATCTTCATCGAGAGTTACGAGAAACTCCAAGGTGATCTATAAGGATCCATTTCAAATGGAGCTTTCAGAAATGTTCCCGTTGTACAAGAAATGGGAACTCGTGGTAAGGGAGAATGTGCTTTTCTTGGGAGGGAACAAAGATCATCCCAATGCGTGCTTGAGCTTTATGATTTATTGCCTTGTGACCGGCACTCACTTCAACCTCGCTTATTACATGATAAAAAGGATGGCGAGTGTGAAAAGCATGGACAAGATGGTGCTCCCTTATGTAATGCTCCTGACCCGTCTAGCAAACTTCATCTTTGCTTTAGAACCTTCTCCGTATTCCTTTGATCATAGCTTTTGCAACAAAGTCATGGTGCCGCTATCCGATGGAAAGACTACAAGGATCATGGTGGATGGAGGGAGACCTCACCCACTAACGGATTCATCGGATGAGAGGGAAAGACAAAGAGAAGGAGAAGGAAGTAGCAATCCCCTTGGCAACACCGATCTCGACCCTTTTGATTACATCAATCAATTGCCGGATATTCCAAGACCATCACAAGAGTGGCAACAAACTAAATGGATCTTCAAGTGCTTCGCTAACTTCTTGAAGAAGAAGAAGTAGAGATGGTGGGATGAAGAGTGAAGGGGATGAAGATGGAGATGAAGACGGGAGTGAAATGGAAGGAGGTGTGGATGGAAGGTAAGGTCATAGGACCTTAATTTGTGAAAAAAAATTTCTAATGGTTCGTAATCATCTTAACAATATCTATGTAGACTAGGATGTAGTTTGTAGGAGTTGCCATGAATTGGCATTAAACAATTTAACTTAGGAACTAGTAATATGAGATTTTACGACAACTTGATATAATTCAAGTAGTCGTCGTCACTCATTTTCGATTACCTTTTAGCTCCCCCACTTACTATGCGTTATACTTGTTGTGTGCATGTGTTTACTGATTGTAGAAACGACTAGGATAAGCATTTGCTAAGAGTGCAAAAATTGCACAATTGCTGAGAGGCTTTTGGTCTGCAGTATCCGGATCCCTGGGCTATAACTAGCCGAATCCCTCAAATGAGGGAACCCTGGGATCCGGGAAAACATATACCTGATACAGATCATGTTTCATCAAACCTGTCCTCTAGATCACATCATTCTAGCTAAACATAATTCTTTAAGACTACTTAAGTCTTCCTTAAGCTCAGTAGGTCTCACACTCACGCGTGGTTAACTTAGGATCAAATTCAAAGTGTTTTTGATTTATCAACTCATCAAAACTCACCATATTTCCGCTCCAATGCTCACACATTGTTTCTCATATCTCAAAACACTTAGCTTGATATTTCTATCAATTTTAGCAAATTGATTTTAGTCATCCTTACCCTAAAATAGGCTTAAAACAAGTTTTTAATTTCTTTTAATTTTCCTTTATTTTTTAAGAATTTTTCAAATTCCTCCTAAGTCATCATCTGATCTCTAGGATCAATTGCCATAATTTGTCATACTCAAATCAATGAGTATCATCCTTAAACATTTAGTTACACTCTCAAAAAGTCCATTTTCCTATCCAATACCATCATTAAGTATCCTCACTCTTTGTGGTTGGACATTTAAGTCACCTATCACTTAAGACATATAAGGAAAGTCAAAACCTCAAGATTTATAGGCATTAGACCTTACAAGAGAATAATCACTTCACCATATTTCTGTCTGACAGACGGATCCCTGGTTTATAACCAGACGGATCCCTAGTGAGAGGGATCCGTGAGATCCGTGTCTACAGAAAGTTTCTAATCAGCTTTTCTTTCAAAATTTAAACCATCATTGATAATCTAAACACTTTTAGTTACCATTTAATGATTCCCTAGAGCTGAACAACACCATAGTTGACCTTGGTGCATGCCTAATTCTTTTAGTGGTCATGAATTTAATTCCTTAATTCAAATCCCACCTTTATAAACCAAACACTCTTGAGAGGTTAAATCACCATTCTTACCACAATTCTAAAAATCAGTAGTTAAAAACGTCTATTACATCCAAACCGTCACTATGATTAAAACATCTAGTAACAACTCTTCAACCAAAGGTTCATATGGTCCATGAGATATCATCCACCGAATCATCACCCGTAAGAGGTCACGATGCTAGAATCCCACCTCAACAATCCCAATCAACAATAGCCAAGAGAACCGCAAGGATTAGTATTAGACCTCTTGGGTTAGAAAAGGGTTCATCAAGCTCTAAACCAAACGCACCTAGTTCTAGTAAAATGCCTAAGCCTTCATTCCTAGAACATAGACTACATTCCTTCACCGAACCTCTTTCTCATCCAAATCTCTATTCATTAGAGCACTCACCACCAAGAACTTCCCACTCACCAACCTTCTCGTTAAATAGGGAACCACCTACACCGTTGGAGACAAGGAACCACCAAGGACTTAGTCATATAGAGGACTTCTCATTACCACCACCTTCATTCTTAGTAGAACCTACATTGCTCAATGTGCCTCCACCAACATCTGTAGAGCCTCCTCAAAACATTCAATCTCCTCCGGTTCCTAATCATGACAATAATTGCTCTAATTGTCTAATCACCCAAGGACTTGTTCAAGAAGTACGAAATGAGTTGCATTTCATGTTTAATCATCTTCTTGAACGATTGGACCAAATCAAAAAGTCTACTCATCCTTAGATTCAAGCACATTGTTGCTCTTTGAGCTTTTGGTTACTTATTAGAATTAGTAGAAAAATATATTACATGGTTAAATCATTCTCTTAGTTTTAGAGATTCGTAGATCGTCTCTCATATTTTATTGAATGAAATTACATGTTATATGCCATATTATTTTGAGTATATGTTTGTTGCTTGAATACATATCTCTCTTTGATGCTAAACATCACTTGTTACATCACCATTGCTGTCTTAAGATTTCAGACAGACGGATCCCTCAATTTTGCCTAGACGAATCCCTCCAAGGAGGGAACCGTGTGATCCGTGCAATAGAAGACCTGTTTTCTACTAACTTGAGTCTTATTTGCAGGAAATTATGCACTATATACTTGTTTTCTAACATTTGTTTTGTAGATTTTCAATATACACATGAAGACTTTGACACCCTAAGCTAAGGGGAGTTTCGTGTCAAAGCGATACATTGCAAAATCATTTGCAATATATTTTAGGATTACGTTACATGGCGTCCCTTTGCAAAGTTGCAATCCTCGCGGGGGCATATTTGTCACAAAGCGAAACCATTTGCAAACATAGTTGCAATGCACTAGTTTAGTATTTTTCTTAACTTGATGCCTCACAAGGGATGGACTCGTCAGGGGAGCTAAGGCGAGAACACTTCCCGTCACTTGCTCTCTATATTCTTATTTTCTTTCTTTTTACATGTTTTCTTAAAACAAGATGTTAGTTTCTTTTCGGCGCTCTTTTGTTTCGACAAAAAGGGAGAAGAGTAAAACTCAATTCAAACTTTTACAATTTTAGTTTTTCCTTAAAATAATTTTATGTTTTGTCATCAACAAAAGGGAGATTGTTAATACAAATAAGCAGTAAAAGCGTTTATTTATATTTTACGATCTTCTAATGTTTTGTCGATAAAAAGCGTAAAATCATTAACGAAACAAATAAAATACGTAAATGGTTTGAACCAATAGTTACTAACACACTTACGTTTTCATAAAACACTAAACAAGTAAAAGTGATTTTATGATTTAATAATACATATGTACAACAACTAGTGTTTACATATTGGGTAAATATATACATAACTAATATGTATTATAATGGGTAAATATAAATGGGTAGAAGTTTAAAGTATTTGACCCATTGACCAAATACATTGAATGTAGTTGGGTAAAACCCAAAGTCTATGACCCATACCCATGAAGCCTAACCCATAATCATTGCATGACATCATGCATAAGTCATAAATGGGTATTATCCATGACCCATGGACTAGATGCATTGCATCTTGTAGATACATTGTATCTACCTAGATACCCATGGTCCAAAGTCTAGGACCCATGACCCATGACCCAAAACCCATGGGCAAAGAAGAGCGTCACACGGATCCCCAGGAATACACTGGACGGATCCGTGGAACAGTAGCTAAAATTCTTCTATAAATAGTGAGCCATTTCTTCATTTTGGGAGGCCACTCCCACACATACTTTCTCCAAGTATTGTAAACCTTTTAACCTCAGATCCTAAGGATCTCTCTATGTACTTTGTGTTTTGTTTTTGTGTGATTTTCTAGGTTCCTCTTAAAGGCGAGATCACCACCTCTTGAAGTCGAGCAAGCTCAAGTCCATGAGTTGACATGCTTCGTCATCATCAAGACTACTTAGGTTCTCTTATTGATAGTTCTTTCTTCCTCCATAGAAGTGTTGTGTCAAAAGCATTAGTGAATGATGCCGAAAGAGTCAAGATGAAAGCATTAGTGAAAGGTGCTTAAACGTCCGTGTCAAAGGCATTAATGAAGGATGCCAAAGGAGTCAAGACGAAGGCATTAATGAAAGGTGCTTAACGTCCGTGTCAAAGGCATTAGTGAAGAATGCCAAATGAGTCAAAACGAAGGCATTAGTGAAAGGTTTCAAACGTCCGTGTCAAAGGCATTAGTGAAGAATTCCAAATGAGTCAAGACGAAGGCATTAGTGAAAGATGCCAAACGTTCGAGTCAAGTGGCATTAGTGAAAGATGCCAAGGGTGTATAATCGATGAGGTGCATCATTGTACAAATAGAGATAGGGTGCATCCAAGGATATTGATATCCTTGATGATGTTGTAATAAGGAGTGGTCCTCCTTTGGGTTAGGTGTCGTGTAATGTTGGGTAGTAGTTCCTCCATTGTAATGGAACTCGGTATCTAGCCTAGTCTGGGAAAAAGGGTAGGTGGCGTTGTGATAGGTGTGGTTCTACCTTGTGGAAGAACCCGGTGTCTAACCTAGTCTTAGGAAAAAGAGTAGGCGACATTGTGAAGGCTTTTCCGCCATAAGGAGTTGGTGCGTGTAGTGATTACGAACTCTCGAGTAGGTGACTCCGAGAGTGGAGTAGGGCGAGGAAGGTGTCCTTGTCAGCCGAACCACTATAAACACTCGTGTCGTGGTTATGTGTTTCTTACTCTTTATCTTTCCATTACATATTTACATATATATCTATCAATGTCCAACATACACATCCAAATAGATTGACATAAGTCGATCTAAATATTTTAAAACATAGTTTTAATCGGTAAAACTATTCAACCCCCCCTTCTAGTTTTCCACAGAGCAGACATTTCAGAGTCCATAGTTTCTTTCTAGTTAGAATCACACATAGCTTGAGTCGTAGGCATAGGAGTAGGAGAGGGTGCATTAGTGGCCAATAGATTGAATCGATCAAACTTCTTTAAGGACCTGATTTGAAACCGAGTTACCATAGGGTAAGTTTTGACAGGCTCAGGGCTTGGACTAATGTTAAGAGGAGACATGGAGTCAAATTCTATAGAATTGGATGAACCCATGGCACCAACAAAGCTAGGAGAAAACGTTTCTTCATGGTTAGGGGGCCCTTCGTAATGGCTAGGAGACCCCACTTCTCGGAGAATTTGTTAAATTGCGACTAGAAGGCCTTGTGTTGCAGTGGGTGTGCTGTGTGGTTTGAGCATTGTGATTTTGAAGAGCGTAAGTGTCCAAAACCAAGTGGAACATGTGGGGCGTCATGTGAGCCAAAAATGTCATACTCCGAGCTAGAAGGCTTGGAATAAAAGAAGGAATACGGAAAATGAGACTCATCAAACCGAACATGACGAAAGATGATCACTTTGTGTGTAATAAGGTCATAACACCGTGATCCACGATGATCAGCAGAAGGAGCATGATAGACGCATGCAGTGGAGTGAGGAGATATTTGTGTCCACTAGTAGCGGTTAGGTTTGGATAACAAAAACACCCAAAGACTCGCAAATGATTAAAGGTAGGAAGGTAACCATATAATAATTCAAACGGAGTTTTAAATTGAAGTGTTGTGGTTGGAAGAAGATTAAGAAGGTGAATTGTCATGTTTATAGCTTCCACCCAAAAATATGATGGTAAGGAAGCTTGAAACAAAAGAGTTCAAAATACATTGTTTACGGTTCTAATAGTACGCTTAACCTTTCCACTTTGTTGAGATGTGTAAGGACAAGAGAAGCGAACCTTGATGCCATGTTTTTTGACAAAGCGTCAAGACATTATTATTGTTGAATTCTCTCCCATTATCACATTGAAAAGACTAAATACTGGTTTTGGACTTATTGATATCGTAGGGACGAAAGTTCGAAAAAAAACTATAAATACATCAGATTTGTTGCGCAAAGGAAAAATCCATAAAAAGTGACAGTAATCATATAAAAATAGGGTGTAATATTTAAAACCACTCAAACTCACAACAGGTGAGGTCCACAAATAAGAATGTATTAATTCAAACAAATGAAATGTTTTTGTAATAAAATGACTAAAAGATAAACGACAATGTTTTCCAAGTTGACATGCATGACAAATTGATGACAATTTATTGGTACATGAAATAAATTTTCTAGAAAGCAAGAAATTAAAGATAGATGATCCTAGATGACCAAGGCGATGATATTAAGTGCCAGACGAGATGGCTAATGCCGCAACATCTTGAGATAAACTTGACGAGGAAGGAAGAACCAGATAAAGATCACCCGTACTATTGCCACGTTGGAGAAAAGCACCACTATTAAAGTCCTTCACAGTGAAACCAAACAGATCAAAATCAACAGAAACCCAATTATCGATAGTAAATCGATGCACAAAAATAAGGTTTTTAATGAGTTTGTCAGAAACAACGATGTCTTTAAGGTAAAGACAATTATGAGAGAAAAGAAAAACAAGGCATTTCCAGTGTATTGAACAGGAATTACAACGCCATTACCAACCATAATATATCTAGAATTATTACTAGGTGTTAAAGAAGTGAAGTTACCTGAATTGAAGGTCATGTGTGAGCTGACACATGTATCCATATACAGTTGAGGATCATACTTTGGTGGTTGTTAAAGTGAAATGGAGCTGAAGATTGAGGCCAGATCAGTTGGTTGTTGTTGATAACCAAATGAAGACCAAAAGGAGCAGCATATCCTCCAAACTGAGGTGCATATAGACCATAGTGTGGTTGAACACAATAGTATGGTGGTTCACCAAATATAGGAGGAGGTAATGATGGTGGTGGTTGTGGTGGTTGTTATTATTGTGGAGACGGTAGAAATTGAGAGGAACCAGTAGCCAGAGCTTGCAAAGTGACCAGCTTAAGGACGAAAATAATGACTGTACTGAAATGGAGCATACGATGTATGGCCATAATTGGAAACAAGTTGTTGTGGATGTCCCATTCCTAAACTATCTACAGAAGAAGAATTACCTGCATAACCACTGTTAGTAACCCCCTCCCTTGGGAACCCCATGATTATTACTTCCACTTTTGTTAGACTTTTTATTCCCTTTCCATTATTCGAATGGGTAGTTATGGAAGTATAAAGGGCAGTAGATGAGGGTTCGACTTGTTTCATCACGTGATTCATGCAACAAGAGCATGTTACGTGCATCAACAAACAAGGGAAAGGGTTTGGTGTTGGTAATGATACCTTTCATGTGATTGTAGGATGGATGTTAATGGCGAAGTATTTGCATAACAAGTTCAATTTCACTAACATGTAAATCAACATCAGCTAAGGCATTAGCAATATTCTTAAGGGTTTGGCTATAACTTCTTATAGACATAGACCCTTTTTTTAGTAGTAGTAAAGGTTTCTTTGAGTTGAAGGGATCTAGACATATTATTGTTTGTAATGAACCCGTCAATGTTATCCTACATATCCTTAGACGTACACTTGTCTCAAATGACTATTTTTAAAAGACACGCTTCACAAGTGGTATAAACCATGCTTTTATTTTAGAGTCCATAGAATCTTGATTAATATCATCAGTCGGACTGGCTTAGATACCCAGTTATATGATCATTAACCTTAAGCGTAAGTACACATGTCTAGAAAGATTATTCACCACAATTTATACATAGAACCATAAACTGAAAATTTAAAACTGTTTTGATAAATGTTTGTTAAGGAATAAGTGAGGGAACTAGCGGATGGGACTGTGGTGTCAACAGCAGCGGTGATTGTAATGAAAAAAATAACAAAAAAAGGGAATCACAAAACTAAACAAAAAAAGGAAAGTAAAGAATATATGCTCACCGTGGGTAGAAGAACAATGTGAGGAATGCAAATAAGTAGGAAACAGCAACTGTAGATGTCGACTTGCAGATCTGGTTCAAAAACTTGATCTTATTTTAAATGGAGTGCATGTGCCTAAGTTGAACTAATTATATGGATTCACTTTTATGTCAAAATTTAAACTGCATTATTAAATATTCAAAAGTCACATCAATATTAATGTTATTGTGTATAATGAATATTTAATAGACACTTGCAAATGGCGACGGAAAGACTAATTAGGATCAAACCAATTATAGTGTTAACGGCTGAAAAGAGAAAAACTAAAATATTAGGCTTTGATATCATGTTACAGGGTAATTGGAATAATACCCGTTAAAGCTTGTTGTGCCATTCTCATTCATTATATAGAGTTGGGGTTACATGAAGGAGGATACATAATTACAATGAAACTCTTATACTATACATCAATATACACATATATAAATAAAGGATAAAATATAAATTACATAGTTAGCATGCTCTTGTAAATTGGTGAAGATTAAACGCCTAACAATTACTTTAGGGCGTACTTGTGCATGCAGTATTAACAGATAATGGATTTCTCATATGGTGATTATAAGTTTAATCTTTTGTTATATATACTAACAAGTTTAGAAAATTATAGAACATAACATTGGTTCTCGAGTAGTCGAGTTTTTTTTGGATGGAAAAGGAAGTGAAGTGAAGAGCGAAGGGGAAGGTGGTAAGTGATGGAGAATGAAACTTCTAGATTGTTCGTGTTCTTTTAATTAGTTGTATAAAAGAAGAGAGGAAGTGATGAAAAAATGAAAACTTATCTCTATTTTTAGGAAAATTTTTAATATGAAAAGGAAAAAGCGAAAATCAGTTTAGTCACACTTTTTCCAATAATTTTAAAATATGAAATTCTCATTTTCCAATTTGTAATGAAAAATGAAAATATCGTTCACCATTCTCTTTTTTTCATTTAAAATAATAACACTATTTCCTTTCACTCTACACTTTTATCACGCCTCCTCCATCCTCCACCTTCACCTTCCATCGTCGCTCACCTCTCCGCCCACCGTCAAGTTTTCAACTAAACAACTTTTCATTTAAAAAGGAAAAATATAACTCCACTAAGCGGTTTTCGGATTTTTCAACTCTTCTCTGAGGAGAAAAACCATTTCTTCTCTAGGAATTTAGAAAGCAGAAAAGCAGGAAAATTTTTCACCAACTAAGCACTTAATTTTGCCCTATGTTCAAGTGAAAGTAGACAAAATATAATACTCTTGTTTTATAGGGATAATTCAATTAAGAGAAATGATATTTACAAAAAAAAAGTTTTACCAAATGATGTGCCAAAATCATTTGTCCAATCAAATAAATTATTTCTTTTTTATAATTGTTTTAGTTGGATAATTAATCATACCACATCATTATGTGATCTTTTTTTATAAATTGTTTTACGGACCTAACATTATCAATCAATATATATATAGACACATATTCATTACACTCACTTTCACCCTAAAATTATAATAAAGACATTCATTGCCAAAAAATATTAAATAGCCACTCATTTTGCGGCCTTTCTTATTCATTTCCTTCTTTTTATAATTTCTTAAGAGCACATATAAATTTTAGATTCTTTTTTAAAATTATCCTGAGAAAAGAGTATAAAGTTTGTGATAATAAACCAAATGTCTAAATCCTAACAGTTATGGAGTATAATTTAAAGAGAAAATGAAGTTATATGTGTATCTCAATGTTATAAATAGCGTGAGGGTTGACGTGTCGGTATAATCAAGCCTCACACCTTAGCGATTAAGGCAAAACTTTTGCGTTTTTAAAGCGTGACATAAGTCGGCAGAAAATATGAAAATATTATATATTGATATCGATCATATTTCATATATATTGAGTTTACAAAAAAGTTCTACATAATGAATAAGGTTTATAAACTATCCTTTATATGCAATATTCTTCATTTAAAAAAAAAAAAAAATCTTTTATCGGATTAGAATAAATAAACTCGTCACGCGTCACGCTTTAGCGCGCTTTTTCCTGCCTCATCTCAAGTTACGTTTAGAGTCGACGCTTTAGTCTATTTCGTACTGTGAAAGTCACGCCTCACGTTTTAGTGACGCTTTTACGCTGTCATAACGCGCCTTTTAAAACCATGATGCATCTGTACGCTTGTGAAAGATAGAAACGCATATTTATATAAACTTTTATAATTAGGTTTTATTGAGTTATTTCGTGACATGCTTAGAGCGAGGGGTATGGGGTTCGTCAAATCTCGCCACTTCCGACGTGGCTTCTCGCCGGTTTGCTTCGATCCTCGCCACGATACCAGTGGCCCTCGCCAGTATGGAATTCGTCGGGCAAACAACGAAGTAAGCGACAAGGAAGATATCCGTTGCTTTTGTAACGGCATTATTTAAAAAAAAAAAAAAAAAAAAAAAAAACTAACTTTCCTTACCCTTTATTAATAATACCTCATTTTATACAATCTATCACACAATTTTATTTCAATCACACATCTCTTTCAACTCTTTACATCTAATCAAAATAAAACATGGTGGTTCAAATTCGGATTCGATCTTGATGATTTCGACGATATCAAGATGATCTTGAAAGTTGCGAGGTTATGGGCAATCGTTGCAGAAGATGAAGCCGAAAGTTCACGCGGTAGTAATTACATCTACCGTGACCGGTGAAATTGCGAAAACCATCTTATATCGGACTATTTTGGATAATCCAAAATATCCCGAGTACTATTTCGAGCGTCGATTTCGCATGAGCCGTAGACTATTCTTACAAATAGTACAAGGTATCGAAAATCATATTCAAACTGCTGATCCTCTTCCACGCATTTGATTTCTTTAGAGTCCGGCCGATGCGTGTGGTGTAATGAATATGAGTGTAATTATGAAATGCACATCCGCCTTACGTAATTGGCTCTGACACCGCCCGATGCATTTGATGAATATTTGCAAATGGGGTCACACTGCACGCGTGATTGTCTAGATAATTTTACCATGTGTGTTATTCGATTGTTTATGCAGGAGTTTTTAAGAAAGCCTAGTTTAGTTGACATTCAAAATTTATATAACTTGCATAACACGGTCCATGGGTTGCATAGGGAATGCTTGGGAGCATTGATTGTATGCTTTGAGGAATGGAAAAATTGTCCGTTTGAGTGTGAGGGCAATTTCATAGAGGTGATAAAAATATCCAACTATTATGCTTGTCATTGCATCATCGATTTATGGATTTGGCATGCATTTTTGGGGTAGCGGGTGCGAATAATGATTTAAGCTGTTTTGAATCATTCACCGTTATTCGACGACCTTCTTGATGACATCGCCCCAAGGTTCCGTTTCAAGTAAGCGGTGCAACCTTTCAACACGGGTATTACCTAGGCGATGAGATTTACAATGTGGTCATCTTTTGTCAAATCATTCTCATTGCATATTCGGAGAAAATGCCTTGTTTAAACAAAAACAAGAGCGCTCGCAAAAGGCGTTGAAAGAGCTTTCGGGGTCCTGCAGGACGTTGGCATATTATAAGCCAGCCGCACGTGCTGGACTATCAACAAACTAAGAAGAGTCATGTACTGCGTGCATCATATTGCATAACATGATTTTGAAAGATCAAAAGTTGCAATATCCGAAATGAATGAAATTTATGTTTGTCCATGAGCAAATTTTCAGCGGACATGGATTGAGCGATCACGATATACAACGAAAGAATGCTAAAAAGCTGCGTGATAAAAACACGCAAGACTTCAACGAAATATCATTGAGCGTGTTTGGCGACTTCATCAAAGAACAACAACATTAATTTAAATTTAAGTATGTTTTTTATTTATGATGTATTTTAAATTTCGTATGTTTTTTATTTCAATGAATGTATGTTTTATGTTGAATTTTATTTTAAATGAATGAAATGAATTTAGTTGTCTTGGAAAATATGGAAAATAAATAAAATGATAGTGGGTAGGGGCGTGAAGAGAAGTGGCGATGTTGTGATTGGGGGTATTTTTTGTTAGTGTGTTGGAGTGATGTGGGTGATGTAATGCGTGGGTGGGAGTGAAGAGAATTGGTGTTCTTACACATACACTCGCTCTTAGGATTACAGCTAAAGACAAATTTGAGATAGTCGTTGACTTGTTGCCTTAGGATTACAGCTAAAGACAAATTTGAGATACTCGTTGACTTGTTGCCTTGTTTTTTCTTTATGTTCTCATCTTCTTATTTTAATTTTAAAGAGAATTTTATATATGTTCTCTTTTTACTTCACAATTACATATATATCCAACCTAACTTAAAAATTATGTATATATTTAATAAAACTTAAAATTACGTATATATATATATATATATATATATATATATATATATATATATATATATATATATATATATATATATATAGTGTAGCGTTCAATGCGAACCAGGTTTTTGTCTAGCTTTCTGAACCAATATAAACCAATCAGCCATTGGATGAGTTTGATCAAAGGCTATAAAAAATTGGGCCATTAATACTAAAAGATTAAACCATTTATTGTAAAGCTAAAAGGGTAAAATAGGTACTTTGTATTAAAGGTTATTTTAAAACATGATAAGAAAATGCCAGCATTTACGTGATCTAAAATCCAAATTAGCATTTCAGTTTCTATCTATTTCTTCCTCGACTCAAACCCTAGCCGCCCTATTGATCTTTCCCTATAATATGTATTTCTTCTTAACTCAAAGGCCGACAAATCAATCCTAACATATCTTTGAAGGATCCAAGTTTCGGGTTATGTTTTTGTGTGGTTAAAGATCACGAAAACTTCTCATTTTTCTGTTTATATTGTTGATCAATGATGGGTTTTTTGTTACGAGATCTTTGGCCGCCGGATCTGTTCGAGTTTGCAGTTATATTGTTGATCAAGGACTGTCGTTTCCGTTAGACGGGTTGATGAGGTCGCTGGGTTGGGTTCGTATGTTCGAGTTTGCAGTTAGGGGTGGTGGGTTCGTTTGCTCAAAATATATACCAGCAATTTCAAATGATGTAAGTTTTTATATATGAATTGATATACGTATTTGGGGAAGGATCGAATCACGTCTTGTATTTTTTTTTTCTACATTAAATAATCAAATGTGTTGCTTTTGGTTTCTTTTCAGATTGTTTGAAAGTAAATAATCACATATGTTGTTCAGTTGTTATATGATTCTTTTTAACTAAACTAGAGGATGAAAATCTAAAAAAGAAAACATTGTTCTTTTGTTGTCATGTGCACATCCTCATGTATTGGGCTGGTGTACAGATTTTAATATCATAACCGATGTCGTTCACGACCATTAATCAAGGCTTTTGGCCTTATTTTTAATAAATCACACTTTGCAATGTTAACAAATAACAAAAGGAACGTTTCTAGTGTTTTGTTAATATGTATTCGTATATGTTTTAATTTGTGCATATGTGTTTATATTTGTGCATATGTTGTTTGCTCATTGTTCATAATAAAAATTAATAATAATTGTTTTTAATTTCAGGTATCGAAAAGGCACGAGTGTTGATCATGATAAAGATGTCAAGCCACGAGTGTAGAATGAGATATGAAAGCGTGCACATATGTTATTGGAAGAGTGCATACATGTTTTTGAAAGAGTGCATCGTATTCTTAAAGAGTCTGTGCGTGTTTTTGAATGACGTCATTTATATTTTATTTGAATTTCATTTGATATGAAACTTATTGTGTATACTATTTATCTTTCGGTTGTTTATAAATTTAGAGATTACATGTATATGTTTATGTTTTTTTTATAAGATGAAAGAACATATACTAGAAACATATGTGTAATTACCATTTTAAGCAAAATAAATTTGATGTCTAAACAACTTTACGTAAAAAGACATATGTAAATTTATAATACTAAAAAAAACAAAAAAAAAAACAAAAACACACACACACATGCACCTCGTTTTTCGAGAAAAACATGTATGCGAAAAAAAAAAAAAAAAAAAAAAAAAAAAAAAACGGGAGTCTAGGTACTTAAAAAACGTTTTTATTTTAAAAATTAAAAATATATATATGTTTTACTATTATGCCCTTTTAAATTAAATAAAATGATTTAATAATACTAAATTATCATTGGTCTAAACTGGTTACAGTAAAGTTACATACTGAAATAATGGTTCTGCATTGAGCATGCTTATATATATATATATATATATCAAATATATCTTAAAATTTTATATATATCCAATCTAAAACTTAAATTATCATATATGTTAATACATATTAAATATCATTTGATTTTAAAATGACCACTATATTGTTGTTTCCCTTTTATTATAGTCGCACATAGTTAGTCGCGTCGGGTTGGTGGGGTTCGGATCGATTCGAGATTGGTGAGGCTAAAAAACATACCGAACCCGACTCTATTTAGAGCGGCGTTAGTCGGGTTCGGGTCTATTTGGGTCAAGTTCTAAATAGTCGGATTTGGGTATGTTTTCTTAGCCTCGACCTGAATTGACCCGAACCCAACCCGACCCGACTAACACCCCTATATGTAAATATAATAAAAAAAAAACAAAGATATAATGGTCATTTTAAAATCAAATAATATTTTATATATATTATCATTTTCAGTCTTAGTCTTAGTCTTGTAGTTTCCTTTTGATGGTGTTCGGGGTACTAGTGTATACTAGGAAAGAAATATGAGGATTTTAAGATAATATGTTTTGTGTTGTGCTACAAGTTTATATATGTCTTTTTACACATTTTTGATATCTTTAATACTTTCTATACTTTATTTTGAATACTTTTTATTTTATCTCTTTTCTACAACCAATCACAATAGAATCAATCTTGAAAATATTTAATTTTCGTCATTAGTTAAGTCTACTGATGAAGATAAAATTGCGATAAATGAGCCTGCAATTATTTGGGCTAAATAATGAATTTGCAGATTTGCTAACATCAATACTATGAGTTGTTGTTAAGCTTATCTTACTAAAAACATTTTTAAATCTATAAAACTCACTTGATACTAATAAATGTCTTATTAAAACTCATTTACCGTAACTATATATGTTGAAAACATGTGTTTACGGAAGTAATGAGTTTTATTTTGAAAACATTGTTAATTAAGAAATATTTAAACAAAACCATAAGTTTGTTGTTAGCAAATTCCATAAAAGTATAGCAGAATTCATAGAATTATACTATACACACAAAATCAAATGAACTGTCAGATGTAATTCTAACACCTGCACTTCTAAGTTCGAACTACCATAGAGAACATGTTCTAACACATTAACGAATATAAGATTCTATGTATTAAATACATAATTTGTTGCATGTCTTATTACACTGGTAACAATGATAAAAACCATAACGAATATATATAGAAAGTCACCCTTAACGATCGGGACTCATACGAAGATAAGTTTATCGTTTACAAAGAAAAAAAGAAACTGGTCTTTATGTAACTGGCCAATCCGATCTACACACATAGACACAGTCGTAGCTTCTTTCGCCTTTTCTTCAGTTTTTGTGGTTGAAGAACAAACCGTATTGCAGCATCAAACACAGCCTTCACATTCTGCATAAGATATGGTTTTATCATTTGTTATCAACCTTTTGGTGTGAATTACTTTCTTCACAATTGTTTTCATAGTTCTTATAAAACCAATACTTTAAAAATCTTCGCGTGGATACAAAATTTGCATCGCTTAACCTTTTGAAAGTTACATTTTTTCATGTGTCATATGTAAATCATAATGAGGCATTTTGAATGAACGAACCTGTTGAGTTTTGGAACTACATTCAATGTACATGACTGCGCCTATCATCTTCTTGAGCTCTTCTCCCTGCACGAGTAGTTTTGTAAAATTATGACACTAGCTTCTTTTGTTTTTGAGTTAATAATGTTTGTCTCACTTAAGACGATACTAAAATAATGGGGCCTAAAAAGTACGATGATCGAATTGAAATACTTGCCTGAGAAGTCGTGATTGGTGTGGCATTTGGGTGATCACTCAAATATTGCTTGTCGTCACGCAAGTCTAAATAAATTTGAACATTAAAAGGGACAATGAGTTAATTACTTGGGGTTGAATCGACTAAAAAATTAGACATTTTAGGAACCACTATACATGTATAGCTTGCACAAGTTTGCCAGTTTCTTACTATGTATTATATATGTATAGTCCTCATATGAAAATCAAGTATAAACATTTAATCATATGAATATTCTATAATACCTAGTTTGGTTCCAACCAACACGATGGGCACATTTGGGGCGTAATGTCTTAGCTCAGATATCCACTGAAACGATTAAAACAAGTTTTCATACTTAATTTCATAATAAGTAAGAGAAAAATAAAAAATGTATGTAAACGATATATAAATATTAACATGGATATACATAATATGGGTAAATATAAAATGGGGATATCTTGTTCTAATTATTGTAGCCAATTATTCTAATCCTTCACAAAAATACACAAGAAATTAATCGGGGCTGCAGAATAACTCGGGACCCACAAAAAGTGTCGAGGACCCAGTTTGAAACACAATATTGTTCTTAATTACTTCTAAAAAAATTGTAGCTAATATATTCCCATATAAAATAAAGGTTTCATTGCTTAAGATATAAGTATTGTCCAACCTTCTTGGAGATGTTTTCATAGCTAGCTTTGCTAATAAGAGAGAATGCCAAAACAAAGACATCGGCACCCCTGTAACTTAGAGGCCTCAATCTGTTGTAATCCTCTTGTCCTGAAAAAAAAGCTCATTTTTTGTCAATTAAAAAGGAATAAGACATGGTATATCCACATAAATAATACGTAGTATATACTTATTGTCTAAGTTACCAACCTGCAGTGTCCCATAGGCCGAGATTAACGGTCCTTTCACCCACAACCACATTGGCACTAAAGTTATCAAAAACCGTAGGAACATAATCCTACATGAACAAATGCAAAAATGATCAGAAATTGCAGACTGAATTAAAAGTTTGCAACTCATGCATTATGTAACTTAGAGTGTATGATCTGATGAACAATATGTATTTACCGTTGGAAAGGTGTTGCTCGTGTACGAAATGAGCATGCACGTCTTTCCGACTGCCCCATCACCAACGGTCACACACTTGATGAATCTTGAAGAAGCCATTTTTAAGTTGGTGAAGAACTAAATGGTTAATGTTTTTTTTATAGCAAAGGAAAAGAAGGGTGGGATAATGGATGAGGGATGGTTTTAAATTTTGATTAGAAATATAGGGGTTGACTGTGGAGATTTTAACATATTTTATAGTTTATTGAAGAAAGTGTTTATTACAAGTAAATATTATTACTCTTTTGTCTAACAAATTCTTTGATAACAACACTACCTTTAATTTGACACACACATGATATAATAGAATCGTAGTTTTTTCGACTAGCAATGAAGGCATTAACTTTTAACAAGATATGTTACATATTTGTGTAAGTATTAGTTATTGAATTGTTGAAAGGTATGTCTAACTTGTTATATAAGAGCACAAGTTAGCCAATCTTATTTTGGATATAAAAAAAATTACGACACACTGTTTTCCTTTCATCTGAGACCGAAATTAAGGGCATGTTGAGCTGTAGATAAAAGCTATAATTTTCAGAAATTTCATTTAAGAAAACTAGGAAACAGAAAACATGTTTAAATTCACATTTCTTTAGAAAGTTTTTTCAGAAAATAGAAAATCTAGTTTTATAAGTTGAAACATGATTTCATAAGTAGAAAAGTGAAATATGTATTTTTCAGGTTCTACATTCCCACTTTTCTAACATAAAAAATACAACACCGTCTAAACATGTTGTCTAAATTTTCAATACTATTTTGGTGAAAAAGAACATAGCCAATTTTATGAAAACATAGAAATGGAAAAATTAAAAAACTTTCCCACAATTAAACATAACCTAGCGGTTTTAAGATTTTGAGCTACAATACATATTAATTAAATGAAATATGATTGAGATGACTAAAAACATACTTAATTTTATGTCTAATCCGATATGTCAGTTGCTTATTGGTTGCAGTACATAGACCTATTTTTTGACAAACAAATACTCCGTAAACTATTGTATACAGTTTTAAACATACATTTGGCTTTAGTAATATCAATCACTTCTCTAATGTATTAATTGTCCTTTTTTAGCGAATCCACCAAAATAACTTCTTTCATTTTCTCAAAACATTATATGTTTTTGAAAGTGCATGGTCACAATATTTTCTTTAAGATATATAATACAATAACGTACCTTTACTTTCTTTACACTACTAAAACAATGAAAGTGATCCAAACTTAATGTTATATATATATATATACCAACAACGATCACATATAGAGTTTCGCCAACTTTAGAATGATTGTAAATAGGGTGTGTGTAACTTAAAGGTGAAGAGTTGGGTGGTGTTGTTAGTTGGGACTTGGAAAGCCTTATGATGGATAATAAGAAAGTGATCATTGCTTAGTTGCCGCAAACTCTATAATTACCTTAAAAAGGTTTCTTAAATCACAATTTTCAACATGAAGTAATGCCCAATTTTACTCCTTCTAGATATTTTTTTTCATCAAATGGTTGACTTGTTTGTTAAATTAAAAGTTACATTCTTCTTAATGCTTAAGTGAATCTCATATTTTCATATTAAGTTATTCAGTTATAAGAGACGTTATATATATTCATAAACTTGATCGATAGTTTTATTTTAATAATTAAACTTATGATAAATGACAACTAAAAATCAAACACAAGAAGGACACAACCACCCAAAAAAGAAAAACGTACAATGGGAAGATCGAAGGCCCCCAAAAGTGTTAACCGAATACTCTATTAGACTTAATTGCCTTTGGGCTTTGTTTTTAAACGGCTCCCGGCAATGGTTGTGAGCCAACGTGAGGCACCAACCTCACGCATGAGGTTTGCTGGGCAAGAAAAGCATGGCACGTGACAGAGAAAAAGAAAATGCAATCAAAGATGACCGGTTCACCAAATAGAATTGTGTGTCAAGTGAGTCCTGTTTGAATATTCTTGTATAAAAGTGAGTATTTTAATTAAAGATAAGGGAGTATTGACTATTGGGGGTGAAAAGTGAGAAAGAGTGAGGGGAGAAAAAAAACTGATATGACGCTGAAGTGGAATGAAAAGTGATGTGACTGCTGAGAGTAGTCTTAGTTGATTGGGCGAACCTATTTTGTAGTTTGTGTTTAAAATAATCCTAAAGGGTTATATAGCGTAATTAGTTGGTTACTTAATAAACAAGCCAATAATCCTAGGGGGTTATATATTGTAATTAGATGGTTAACTAAGGGGTTATGTTTGCCACAACATTAGTGTCATTTATTTGACCTTTAATCTTATTCAGCATCATCGGACCAAGCACATTGAGATTGATATACATTTTGTTTATGATATGGTTGCTCATAATTAGGTTCGCGTTGTTCGTGTGTCATCCCATTAACGATATCGACATTCTTACAAAGGGTTTACCGTTTTGCTTTTGATGAATTTCGTCTAGTTTGAGTGTTCATCTTTTCAGAACTCAAGCTGGGGAATGTTTTTCACATGCATTTTGGGCTTTGTATTTTGTTGGTAAGCCTAACCCGCTTTGTGATTTGTATTTTGAATAATCATATATATATATATATATATATATATATATATATATATAATCCGGATCGATTGAGAAAGTTTTATTTTGAGAAGATTGAGATGGTTTTCAAAATGATAGATTTTAACTTTGATTCATGTTTTCAAGTGTAAAACTCATTTTAATGTGATTAAAATTAAATATGTGTAAAAAATTTGAATCAATATTAAAATCTCTCGATTTTGCGATATATATAGAATCTTGAATCATCGTACAAATTTAATGAATGATCATCATAACTCGATTTTAACCATGATTTGTGAATCAAATTTGTGATTTATAGATTCGATTCACCATAAAATAATGTTTGCTTGTGAATCAAATAAAAACATGAATCAATTTCTTCAAACGAAGATTTTAAATCTTCCAAAATAAAAATCTTCTCGATGGAACAGGAGGCTATACATACATACATACATATATATATATATATATATATATATATATATATATATATATATATATATATATATATTAGTTGGTTAATTTATGAGCAAGCCAAGTTGTACTTCCAATAAAAAGAGCGAACAACTTTTCATTTAATGATCTGTTTTGCTTTTAATTTATGATAGTCAATGTTCTTGTAAAGACTAATAGATTAATGACGTACCATTTTATTTATCTCTACTACGTATAAAGTAAAAATGGTTTTGGTTAAAACTTAAAATTAAGTAATGTTTAATCCCTAATATATCTTTTTAATATTAAATTTCAATCTTTTGTTTAATATCCCATATAAAAATATTCAAACAATATTGTATTAATGAAATAATTGCCTTAACAACGTTGCCATCAAAAACTGTAAAAATATGCATGACAATTTTTGACCACTTTTTGAATGTAGTTAAGAAAAAAAAAAACCTTTTGTATTTAAGCACAACATTAATAATGCCTAAAAAGTTATCCGCAAATTAAACTCTTCTACGAAGTATAGAAGCCTTCATATTTCAAAATTTAATTAATGTTTCATTTCCGTTTGTTAAATGTTTTTATATGTAATTTTATATATTTTAAGAGTTGTTTTTTAATTTGAATTATCGCATGTTATAATTTTTTTTAATTACATTTTGATTATTTTATATTATTTGTAAGAACGTTACATGAACCACTTAATTACAATATCGTAACTTAACTGCTTATCAAAATAAAATTTTGTTGCTATGTATGGCTGCTCGCTTATTTAAAGTTAAATTACATAGGATCCTCTGATTGCTGATAGGGTTCATTCGGGTTGACCCGTTCGGGTTCAGGTTAATTCAGGTCGGGTCAAGCCTCCAAAAAACATACCTGAACCCGACTCTGTTTAGAACTCGGGTCACTCAGGTCGGGTCGGGGTCAACCCCGGTTCGGGTCTAGGTCCATTTTACTTCACTACGTTTAGTGTTAGTTGAGTCGGGTTGGTCGGGTTCGCTGGGTTCGGGTCAATTCGAGTCAAGGCTAAAAAAATTACCCGAACCCGACCTTGTTTAGAACTCGGGTCAATTTAGGTTGACCCGATTGACCCAAATATAACTTTGAACCCGATTGACCCACCCGAGTTAACTCGGGTAGGGTTCGTGACGGGTCGGGTTCAGGTCAGGTAAGCCCGAATGACATCCCTAATTGCTAATAATCAGATGGCAAATTTTTGAATCTTTTGTATAATAAGGGGAAAATGTTTTGTGACAATCAGTATTTTTATTGATTAATAGGGGAACTCAATTGCAAATTCGAGCGCTCCTATTTAATAATAAAAGTCAAAATAGGATTTAGTTAAACTTATATAAATTTCGTCCAACAAAATAAATATGTATAAAACACATGAGTCGATTTTTTGTCAAAAAAAGCTTAAAAAAAGGGTAATTAATAAAATTTTAGATAAGTTATATGAAGTTAAGTGTAAACTTATCTCTTTTCAATTTCAATAACTTTATGAAATTAACAAATAACCCTTTAGACTTTAGTTTTTTTTGGTAAATTGTTTAAAAAGTCAACAAACTCGGCACTTTTTTTTTATTTTATGTAACAAACTTTTAATTTTCCTATTAAAACATTAAACTTTATTAATTATCCTATTGTAGCACTCAATCTGACGGGGCATGATTTAATAAAGGGTTAATTACAAAAATTTACATAAATCATCCATGTGAGTCCAAATAATTACACCATTCATCCTATCTCTACTATCTCATCATCTTCATCTTCAAACTATCACCACCTACCATCTTCGTACTCACCCACCACCACGACCGTACACCACCACTCTCACTACCTCCAACCACCTTCACAAACCTCAATCATCATATTCTATAAAAGTTCTGCTAAATATTCAGGAAACCCACCACTAATTACATAAACTCATACCTATCAAAAAATTCCCCAATTAGGTGTTTGTCATAAATCAGTTATGAACATGTAATTCAAAGCTTTCACATGGATCAAGGAAATTTTTAGAAAACATTCTTTTACATATAAATTATTTATGAAGAAAACTAAATTAGCAATGCAAGATTTTGTACCATAAGACCAGAAATGGTAGAAGGTAAAAGGACTCGAAATCTAATCTATACTGAAACTCAGTCGTTCGTTCTAATTGTCCTCATAGCTCAACGCCGTTCATTGTTGGTTTGTGGGAGTTAAAACACACGTAAACGACTAGAAGTGTGTGAGCCTATGGGGGCACACACGTTAAACACGAGAGTACGTGATGAACGTTTAATACTTGAATATATTAGACCCGTTTATTGCATGCATGCATACCCGATCTTTTTAACGACCCATTGACTTGTTCATATTTAGGGTTATGGTACAGAAAAGTTATTAAAATTTCTCAAAAATTTGTTTTAAGTTACTATAGTTTCATTTTGTTCATCCATGTTACTGAACTTTGAAACTTTGTTCAGTCAGGTTACTAAACTTATAAAAGTATACATTCAGGTTACTAAACTTTGACAATTTGTTCACTCAGGTTACTGAACTTATCAAAAAATATACGTTCGCGTTACTTCCTGCTAACACTGAATTTATCAAAGTTTATGCTCAGAAAGTTCGATGAACCAAGTGAACAAATTGAAACTATACTAACTTAGGACAAATTTTTGGGAAACTTTAGTAACTTTTCTTTACCATAACCCTTCATATTTAACTTGGGTTGGTTTCATGTTTGCCTTGGGCCTAGTACGTGTAAACGAATGGGTATAAGGTTGTTTGGGTCGAATGCTTGGAGCTCAAGCTATGAGCCCAAGTCATGAGTCGGTTTGTGACTTATATAAACAAACAGATATATGCATCCAAAAGTACGATAGACGATATCCCTAATGATTGATTTATCATACATTCTTATATAGGATTTTGGGTCCTACATGCATGCTCTAAAAATTCCATTCACAGTTAATACCTCACGTGATGATACATGCATATCGACTATCTTACTATACATGCATAATATTCACATGATCATACATGCATGAATGTATGCATGTATTTATTTATTGCATAGTTGTCTTTTCCCTTGTGGTATTGTTATTTCGCTTTTATAAAGATAACGTCACTTACGTGAAATGAATTAGACACAGAAGTAGTATCTTTCTTTAGAGACTAGTATCGTTTAAGTTAAGCAAAGATAGTGCCTATAAATACCCTCATGACTCTCCATGAGGGTGAGAGCAAGATTTGGTCATTTGTATTGTGTGCTTTATCAATAAAAGTCTTGTGTTTTCTCCTCCTCTCTAGTTTCTCTCACTAAAAAGGATGAAAATCTTCATCTTCTTCCACCAACCGCGACCTCCAAAACCACATAAATCTTTATGTTTTTCGGTCATAACAATTGGTATAACGACCCAAGGTTGTTGTTTGTTGATTTATGTTGGTTTTACACATGTTTTTAACTGTTTTTGTGCTATGTTTTGTGGTCGGAATTTTTTTTTCCGATTTGTGGGTTAACAGTTTTATTCATGTTTAGTATCCTTTCTTTGGTCTAAAAATAAAAAGTCATCTGGTATAGTCAAAGTTATCAACATCTGGTCTTGTGTCATATTTTGTCCAAACAGAAGTTGTATCATCTGTTATATGATTTTTTTTTGTACCAAAAGCTGTGAAATACCATGTGGTCAACCGTCATCTTCGTGGTCAAACTGGCAAAAACAGAAGCAGTTTTATGCTTTTCTGGGTATTTTATGAAGATGGTCGGATATATTGGTCGGAAAAACTCGTCGGAAAAAAAGTCAAAGGGTCAAAACCCTTTTTTCTACGCATAAGGAGGATCTACAGAGTTGTTACGCGTAGCTGTGAAGTTACGCGTAAGAAATGGTTTACCCGTATGCTTTTACGCCTAAGCTTCGGCTTTACGCCTAAGCAAGGTTACGCGTAGGTTACGCATAAGCAATGTTACACATATGTTTACGTATAAGCTAAGAACCTTACGCGTAATAACAGAAAAGAGGAAAAATGTTATGCGTAAAACATACAAAGACCACGACTACATAAGCACAAACGAATACCATTTACCAAAACAAAATATTATTCGACCTCAGTTCTACCATCATCAGTCCATAAAAACATTTTAACTAATCCGAAAAACCAACTCCAACAAATCCAAATCTATCCTACCTCAAACTCCTTCAATCTCATCTCCAACACAACCTAAACCTAGACTCGAAAACAGAAATTAAAAATCGATCTCTGTTTCGATTCAATTTTTTTTGCAATCTTCAAGATTGTTGTAGTTGAACCGTTATCCTCTTCATTGATCAATTGTTTGTGATATTCTTCGAAGACAAAGAAAGAATATAACAATAGTGTTATCTCATTTTCTTTATTTCGTTCATGAAAGGAAAAAAGAAAAAACAAATTCATAGGATACCTACCCGAGACCTTCATCTAAAGATCTTGAAGCCCTCAAAGACGAGTTCTTGAGTTGTTCTTCAATGAAATTAAAAAGGGTAAAGGTGAGGTTAAGTTTCTGTTGTGCTAAGAACGTTTAAGGAGATTGGTTTTGCTTGAGAGGAGTATTGATTTACGTTTGAGATGGAGAGGAGATGTGCTGCGTTTTCTTTTCCCAGATTTGATTTGGGTGAGACGAAGTGATAAGATGAGATGGGTGTAGGCGTTTTTTTATCCAAAGTGATTTTTAGGATTAGGTTAAGTGACATATAAAGGGTTGCAAAGTTTTATATCCGGTTAGACGATTGTATACATGTGACTGGATTGGATCATGGTCAAAATGGGCCTTTATCATATTTATTTGATTTGGGCTCGGAATGTTTGGACTGGGATGATGGATCTGTTGGAATTAAATAACATGACATTCAAATAAATAACCACAAAACATCAAAGTATTCAAGCGAAGCGTATAGGATGTATTAACGAATAATTAATTAACATAAGAAGAATATGCGTACCTTTCTTGATTCTAGCCGAACAAGAATCAAATCCACAAACTAGCAATTAGGATGGACCCTAATTAGGGTTTATAGGATTATAAGAATTACCCTCACCGCTTTGTAATTCAATCCAAGATACAATCAATAGTGTGATTGTACTAACGTTCTTATACACACGCACTATAACAAATTAAAGTAATGCTAGTTTTAATTAAACAAAATAACTTTGTTTTGGAAAAGATGTGGATCGACACCCATAAGGGTTGTACGATCGGATTATGCAAAAAAACACACACAAAACTATTTAGGTTTTAGCATAAGGAGTACAAGAGATAAATTACAAACACCCTTGGTTTTGTATTTATACCCAAACTAACTTGGTGAACAAGTTTGAGTTGTAGAGGGATTGGGTTTCCTTTTCTTGTGGCCGATCGGTTCTAACCATCCCACAAGGATTCCGGAACCTTCCCAATATTTACAACATAGTCCTTTTCCAATACATTTAACTCCCGTTAATCCATTACATTAATTACTTAACGTTATAGTTATTTCATTTAATTAATAAATAAATATAACATTTATATTTAATTATTAACTTTAATTCTCATACGTAAAGTGTGCAATCCCGTGGTCTCAAGTTCGATCCTAACACACGCCTATTAATTTATAGTCCATAAAACCAACACTCCCACTGGACATATCTTAATAGAGTGATCACATCGGTTAGCGTCTAGCAACACTTGATGCCTCTAGTACAACTCGAGTAAGGCTCTGGAAAACCTTTTAATGATTTCTCATTATTATTATCCTTTGTTTCTAATACCATGTTAAATAAAGATATGGAATTAAGTCATTCTTTATTCAACTATTCATTTCTCGTTATTAGTGATTGAACAAGATTACCAAATTTTCTAAACATATTTAGGGAGATTTTGGGTGTGGCCACACAAACATCTTGTCAACCCTACGAGGGCCCAAAGATATTAAACTCCAAAATAAATTTGAAGGAACAAATTCTATCTTGACTACGAGAATAACCCACGAACTTTGCAACACTTCGTGAAACAACCCTTATGACTACCGATTCGTATAGCGTTAAGTTGTTCCACAGACGTGCACTACATTCATGACACTTATCTGGTATCTCAAGTCTGAGGATAACTATTCATAATTTTCTTATAACAACATCCACAAAGTAAATTATGTAGTTGGGATAAGTCCTATATTCAATCCATTGAATATTATCTGAAATTGGTATGCATTCTCATCAATATACTTTCAAGTATATTCTACCATATCTCTCAGATTTGTCTTAATTTAATGATACTCCCATATCAATAATTGACAACGGACGATTTAGAATAAATAAATTTATTCACGGATTAAACATGTAAATATAGGATACAATATATTATAAAATCAAACATACCAAGTATTTGATTTATTATAACAATTGTTTAACATCCCTTATCCAAATACCAAATAGATCAATGCATGAAAATTCCAGTTGATGAATTATGCCTCAAGTAATGACGATCATACTTGTTGACAAGGCATAAATCAACCAACTTGATCTATCGTAATTTTGAGAATACTTATTTCAATAATTCAATTAATGAAGTCCTTGTATGTGTGCATTCACCAATCCACATAATAATTCATAAAGTGTGTGACATCCTCTATCACCAATTCATGACAATTTAAACTTTCAAACATTTTAAAGTTTAAAGTATTCTTATTCTTTTAATGTATAATGCAACTGTGCTTTTAGTAGCACAAATAGTTCACATGGCCATTAACAAGGATGAAATCCTACCATGACTAGTATTGAGTGTCATCTCAATTAAACCAGCATCATTGTATACAAACAACAATATGCTTATTAAAACTCCGTAAACTTTAATATTTCATTGTGTAATGTTTGATGCTTTCCTAACTTTCAAGTTTAAAGCCGATGACAATTTTCACAACATTTGACATATTGTTCATCCATAGAATCTAGGAGCAATTCCAGGCTGAGGATGTAATTCTTTTAGAATATTCATTACACAAGTTATCTAATAACTTTTAATTAGATATCAATGTTGTCAAATCATCTATCATTCAAGAATGATACAACAATTTGAATACACAACATGATGTACATGATGAATCTACAGGTCAAACTTAGATATCATTCACATTCTATCTTGTCAAAAGATATTTATCAATTTTCCAAATGATATATCATGTTTTATTAGAATCATTTATTTTACTGCACATGTTTATTAACAATAAACATATATTTCAAGGTTGTATGTTTTAATTCTTAAATCTTACAAGTGAAGTTTCATTCCAATCTAAGACTTAACATTTAGTTTACAAGGAATGTTACTTACTATGTTATACAACATATAAGATTTAAGAAACTTAACATAATACTCCCACTAGCTTTCAGGAATACTTAAAATTTATCTTACTTTAATTATAAATCGAAAATGGGATTTAATAATTAAACATAAGAATAATTTCATAGATGCATGCATTTATCCATTCATGAATTATTGCACTTCGTACACTACCAAAGATTATATGAATTCAAAAAACCTTTCAATTACTTACCGTCCTCGCTCAAGTAATTTCTCAAGAAAGAGTTTTGATATTCCATTGTCATATTTCATATTAATGAAATCCAGTATGACAATTATCATCTTTATATATTTAATGGGTCTTGAAAAGAATATTCAATCATAATTAATTGCTTAAGTATGATTCATAATCTTGTCATGAAACATGCATTAAATATGTGTACAATATTGTTCATATGATTTCTACATAAAAATTCAAACCACTAGGGTTTTTCATCTCTTTGAAGAAACTCAATTCCATTCTCAAGTCTAACTATTAAGATAAACCAAATTTCCAAAATTGATTATCTTTATGGACAGCATCTTTAACATTCATAGTATGAGTAATTTACCCAATTCAATATTTGGTAATCCATCATTACCAGGTTTACTATAATCCTGTAACTCATATTTTTCAGCATATAAGTCAAATATCTGAGATATCCTTGCAGATCTATGAATGAAAATTCCATCATCATGAGGTCTATCAATTACATGTCTAACCTCATCATGATCTTTACTAGTGTGTTTTTAGAAGATTATGTATCTTGTAATTTTATCTTTCAAGATAAAAAACTCCCACTTGCCTTTTGTAATATATAGACTATCTATATATACTTAGCAATTAGAGCAAAACTACATTGTTCTCTTTTTGGGACATTACAAATGCACATTGACAATTCCTGACTTTAGTTTGTTAATAACCTATTCATAAGTAGTTTAACAAATTCAGAATTTTCAATTTTAAAACTTAATGTGATTCATCACATTCCATAATGAAATGGTGTTTTATTAATCTTCTAGGTTGGAGTCATATTGAGTATATTCAATCCATACTCAATTTTCTAACCTTGTTACTTTTTAAGAAAGAAGTTATGGTTATCATGAATCAAACAAATCAAATGGAGTTTGATTCTCCTAACTGAACATACCATCAACTTGTGGTATTCATTAGAATTAATATTGTAAGACAATCTAACAATATATAAGATAAACATATTCCTTTTTGCTTACCTATTTACCAACTAAGTCAACTTAATGGTATAATAGACTTTCCAAGCCAATTACATGTTTTATAACACAAGTACCTTTTAACAAAGTTACTTCATATCCATGTCTCAAAAGAAACATAAACCGTTATAATCCCATTATCGTTATAAATCATTGATCAATTCAATGACTTCTTGTATATGTCTTAATTAAAAACATAACAAATTAACGTCTTACTTTATTATAAGTCTTAAAAGACTTTATGTTTATGTCTTTACAATGAATCATAAACATGTTTAACTAAAGTAATTATGAACACAACTCTTGGTTTCAATAGTAATTTCAAGTTAATTTATTTTACTTCATAATAATGTAGGACTACATTAGTTTTCATTTATGTCATTCCAGAATACATAAATAAACAAATTGAAGTAGGATTAGATTACTTCATTTAATTTTATGTCATTCTAATAATACACAAATATTTAATTTGAAGTAGTCTTATATATCATTTTGACACATGTTCTAAATACTTGTCTAACTTAGAAACTGTAAATATGTCCATGCAAGGTCTGACTTCACATAGAGATTTACTTTGTTGTTGCAATCTCGCCAAGTTCTCACATGACGTAAATTGTAACACCAAATGTTTCTTAAATTAGATATGTACAAATTATATTAGAATGTTAGTCTCTTACCTTGCAGTCAAGAGAATCCTTTAAATCATATACCTATATGTTGTACCTTGCACACAATATAGATTTCTCCCACTTGTGCATGGAACAACATCATGTAGCAGATAAACAACACGACATATGTTTGTTTATGTGACTAATATGATTGTGTCATTGATATTAGCATAACTAGTAGATGTAGAACCACTTCATTGTCTAATAAGGAAATGTACATGACTATCTTTGAAAACATAAGTGTCTACAAGTGGAAAGTAATTATCTTAAGACATTCTAGAGATAATCTGGGTTACTACCAAGATGACAAAGCTTGTAACTCCCACTGAATAAGAGATCATTACATTAATTCTTTATTCAGTAATAACAACACAATACTCCCACTGAATTTGACAACATTGTAAGTGTTTCATTAACCAGTGAAAGAAAATAGTGTACTATTTACTTCCTACACCTTTGAGAAAGTTCATACATAACAATTACAAATGTACTTAAAAGAGTGTATTCTACTATGTAGATGATGAATTTATCCATCAATGCTATTAACTTGAAAAATTGGGCATGCAATTTCTTTCTTAATAGTTCTACTATTCCAACAATTGTAAGTAGTACTTTTAAATGGTCAAAACAAAACAACTAGATAAAATATGCTAGTTTGTCTTTTACCAATTATACAGTAATTAGTCTAGCTTCTAATTTAATAACTCAGAAAACATGCAATTTTCTCAACTATAAAAATTTGCTTACGAGTTATGTATTTATAATTTAGACAATTCTAATTTGTCCTATCATACCTTTCTCATTCATGAAAAGGAATATGATTGAATCTCACTCTTTCGCGTGAAAAGAGGACTAGGTTTATTCTTTTAGTAACGTTGACTCTACTAAAACCTTACAGGTGTAGATCAATTTACCAATACAGAATAACCTCGTTTACGGTTTAATGTTGCATTAATACATTTAAAGAATTAGCAAAATTCAATTTTAGTATTTTCGATAATTAAACTTTTCAAGAAAATAAAATACCCAAGGTAATATTCATATAACCATAGAATTTTCTCGAAAACTAGGATCCAAATTATCATAGGTTCATTACATCGCTTGATCCGCTAGCAACGAACGATATAATAAGGTAATCATCGAACATTAATTGGCAAACAATTTCCAACTCCTAGATCATTATGGGATTTATATTTTCCAACGCTATTGCAAATATAAACATGTTTCATCCCATCTTATGCCATTGAGTCCAGGTCTCACTTCCTACTCAACTTAAGTGTCTAACTTAAAGAACTCGCAAATATGTCCATGTAAGGTCCGACTTTACAAAGAGATTTACCTCTCCATCACAATCTCGCCAAGTCTTGTCATGACGTAAATTGCAACTTCAAGTGTTCCTTTTAATTAGATGGCATATTCTTAATTTAAAAGGGTACTAGTTTTGATTTTATGTGGTCAAATCAAATATGTACAAAGATGTCATGCATTCATCTTGTAGCATAATTTTAATAAAAACTTTTATTACCAATTCATAAAGATCAAATTATCAAAGTTTTGATTGAGGTATTGGGTTCACCAATCAAGGAATTTAGTGTTAATTATCATCCATTATACCGTACTTTTGCATAAGTGTAAACACTTAGTGTTTCGGATAATTACCAAGTGGCGCATGGAATTAGCACTAATTCGCCTTAAGATGAGCTTGCACATTTTATGACTTACTAAGTAGCTCCATTCGAACTTACAGAGGCGAGGACCGGTAAGCGCAAAAGCATAACCTTAGACATCCATTCAGTGTATTTGTGCGCACTTTTAAATAACCCTTTATAGTTCATTCTAATGGGTGAGCTGTTCAGTCATTGTACCAAAGTCACCAATCAATTAAACTATTGAAAACTTAACTCTTCCAAAACAAATCAAATTTCGCCATTGTTTAGTCCGTATTATTTTCTATTCAAAATTACCCTTTGCTTAAAACATCTAACATAATAAACAAACAAGTAATAAATAAAAATAAACTACTAAAAACAATGCGCACATAATAAACAATTTATACGTGTAAACAAGTAGCCACATGCAACTTATTCGATAAAACCCTATTAATAATCAATATCTAGGTTAAATTAATGTATATATTAATTTAGGGTTTTCACTCCAACATTAGAAAGTGAGCCACATACATCGATGAATCGATTGCGTAAACCCTTAATTAAATTATACCAAATTGCACATAATTGATTCATTAATATATATAATTGGAGTCTTCCCCAATTCAAGATTTATCGCAAAAAAATATGTCATAACAATTAAACATTATCAAAGTAACTTATCCATGACAAATATGCATATATTATCATGGATATATCATAACAATTATACAAATAAGTCACAAGATCGCATATAAAAATTCCATGACACATAACAAATTATTCATGAATTAATCACGTAATCAATATTAATTCTAGGTTTTAATAAGGTTAGCAAACAATTTTCAAAACCCTAAAAAATTTTATTATGTCGAATACAAAAAAAATATGGGGAACGCCCAAAAAAAATTTATAATCGACCCAAAAAAAAATATAAATAAAACATAAACCCTAGATTAACATATCAAACAACATACAAGTATTTGTTTTATTACGCGTTTATGTAATTAATTACTCATTAAAACCAATGACTCGTGATGCCACTGTTGGAATTAAATAACATGACATTCAAATAAATAACCACAAAACATCAAAGTATTCAAGCGGAAGCGTATAGGATGTATTAACGAATAATTAATTAACATAAGAAGAATATGCGTGCCTTTCTTGATTCTAGCCGAACAAGAATCAAATCCACAAACTAGCAATTAGGATGAACCCTAATTAGGGTTTATAGGATTATAAGAATTACCCTCACCGCGTTTGTAATTCAATCCAAGATACAATCAATAGTGTGATTGTACCACGTTCTTGTACACACGCACTATAACAAATTAAAGTAATGCTAGTTTTAATTAAACAAAATAACTTTGTTTTGAAAAGATGTGGATCGACACCCATAAGGGTTGTACGATCGGATTATGCAAAAACACACACAAAACTATTTAGGTTTTAGCATAATGAGTACAAGAGATAAATTACAAACACCCTTGGTTTTGTATTTATACCCAAACTAACTTTGTGAACAAGTTTGAGTTGTAGAGGATTGGGTTTCCTTTTCTTGTGGCCGATCGGTTCTAACCATCCCACAAGGATTCCGGAACCTTCCAATATTTACAACATAGTCCTTTTCCAATACATTTAACTCCGTTAATCCATTACATTAATTACTTAACGTTCGTTAGTTATTTCATTTAATTAATAAATAAATATAACATTTATATTTAATTATTAACTTTAATTCTCATACGTAAAGTGTGCAATCCCGTGGTCTCAAGTTCGATCCTAACACACGTCTATTAATTTATAGTCCATAAAACCAACAGGATCTACTATTATGATGGGCTGAATTGTTTGATCTAATTGAAGACAAATTGATATCCGAAATTGTTTGTGGCTGCACAATTTTTTTGGATAATATTTGATATTAAAATTGGTATTTTGGTCTATAATTTTCACAGAAGGATACATAATTCACGGCTTGAACGAAGATCTGAAAAAATGACTACGGGGTTTTTGTACGATATTATTGATGCGGAATTGACGTGACATTTCACGGGTGGACTTCTTTATCTTTGAGACGTTGGTTGGTTGGATGCATGTCTCAAGATAACTTGTTGGAGCACATTATGAAATTTGAAAATATGGTTATAACTGGTAAGGAGTTACGTTGTAGTGCTCACAGTATGTAACCATCACTTTAAGGAGTTACGTTGTAGTGCTCAGTGTCACACGGCGTTGTGGATTGTTCAAGAATTTTGAACAAGCAGTAAGTCACAAAGTTGGGATGTTTACTTCCTTTTCAAGTTAGTCGTATCGGGTTATCTCCATATGTGGTCATTACAATTAGCCGGTGAATTCAAAGGAGGTTCGTTTAAAGGTTGGTTAGAGAAAATTACTGAGAGTATTTTTGCGACATATTCTCACAGAATTTTGATCAAGCTATGATGTTAAGATTGCATCAAGAAGGTAATACGGCATGTACGCAACATTATGATGATTCCGATAGCTCGCAACCATCGGAGGAGAAGTTGGTATTTCATCTTCCGTGATTGGATTACGAAGGATTTGTGCTTAAGACCAAAGAAGGAGAAGTAGTGTGGTGTACATCGGGCTTTTTACCAACTTGGATGCAATACTAAGTGAGTTATGTTGTTATGATGTTCCCGAGCGACAACCATTGTACGATCAAGAGTTTATTTTCTCCATTGCGTGTTGGAAGAGTGTTGTCGGTCTGGGAGGAGCAAAGAAAGAAAAAGGCTCACTAGTTAGGAGGAGTAATAACCTAACTAGACCATTTCGATTGAAGTTCGAGCTACAAGAATTTGTGCCGTCGGCCAAAGATCAAATGTCGAGGTCATTGGAAGGAGAACTTCAAGTTTGCCTCGATATCAGACTACGGAGACTCGCACTTCAAGAAAGTCAACATTGTTCATTACTATTGTAATTTACTTTGTTTTGTATCTATAGGTCTCATTGTAACCATTCACGTGTGACGCTATCTTGGAGGGAGATTGTTAGCCTCACTTTTTATAAAGATAACGTCACTTACGTGAATTGGACTAGACGCGTAGTATACTTTGCCCTTAGGGACTAGTATCGTTTAAGTGGCAAAGATAGGGCCTATATATACCCCTCATGACTCTCCATGAGGGGTGAGGTGAAACATTTGGTCATTTGTATTGTGTGCTTTATCAATAAAAGTCTTGTGTTTTCTCCTCCCTCTCTCTAGTTTCTCTCACTAAAAAGGATGAAGAGATTCATCTTCTTCCACCAACCCCGACCTCCAGACCACATAAATCTCATATGTTTTTCGGTCCTAACAGGTATTGATCGACAATCTATGTACGCCCTTTAGGCGTGGAAGGGAGGTTTGTTTACAGTTTGATTTCGGGACAGAATAATAAGAAGATGTTCTTGGTTTTATTTGTTCGTGGTATTCAAGTAATTCAAGGGGTTGATTGGTAAACGTTCTCGACTAGCGTCTAATCGAACGTACTTGGTTTAAGTGTTTGTGTGTGATACTCGTAGAGGTATCTATTTTAGATACTTAGTTTCGTATTGGTTTCTTGTTCGTGTTATAGCGTGCAGTTGACATCGAGGGTTAGTTTTCTATTTACCTTTTATTTATTTTTGTTTATTATTTACGTGTTAACCTAATTGCGATAACTAGATCCATATCCGCTGCGTACTCGTTTACGTTAAATGGTTAACGTAGTTCTAAAATCCCAACAGTGGTATCAGAGCCATCTCGTTTTTGCGATTATGGGTTACACGTTTCAGATTAATAAACATGTTTAAAAGGCTGCATGAAACCTAATTTAGTTATTCGTTTTATTTTGTTTTGACAACTATATGCAATACTTGTCAATTTTTAATAAAAAATAACTAGTCACACACAAATCAAATTATATTGATAATTAGAATTAATTTGTTAATTTAAATTACATGTTAATAAGAATTACTTTGTTAATTGGAATTAAAATTGTTAATTAGAATTACATGTTAATTTGAATTACTTGTTAATTAGAATTAAACGTTAGTTAGAATTAATTAATTGTTAATTAGAATTATAATGATAATTAAAATTACATATTGTTTATTATATATATAAAATTGCGTAATTACTTGTTAATTGCGATTGCCATGCGTTTTTATGTGTTTTCCGGCCACAAGACCCACTCAATTGCTTTTGCGATGTATGGGGCGATCTAGGTATTGTATCCTAGTGACGATCTTATGGTTCTCCTTTTGGGGAAGACTCGCGAGAGGACTCAGAACAATATGTGTTTAATATTGATGTTTATGCTTATATGTTTGTGATTCCTATATGTGCATTATTACTCGCTTTGACACCTAATTGTATGCAATATGGAATAATACATATCGTAACCATAACATTAATATTGGTCTTTATTTACACGCCTAAATATCATGCTCATTGTGACATGCTATTTGATTCGTGGAAAACCATTTTTGTTAAATAAAGTGACCTAATATGATGAAACACGTTTTCAAGAATTTAAAAACTAGACGCTATGGACACTTGGGATGTACGGCTCACCCACTAGAACAAACTCAAAAGGGGGTTCAAAGAGGTGCGCATATCGCACCAAAAGGATGTCTAAGGTTATGCTTCAGCGCTTACTTGGTCCTCCGCCTCCCAATGCGTTCGATTGGAGCTACCATGAACCATGATGATCACTACAATGTCATTACAAAAAGTTTTAAAATAAGTGTTACAAAGTTGTTTTGCATGCTTCTTTGTACACGAATTTTACCACATTTATATGTGCATACCTATTTGTTAATTTTAAGTCTATGCCATCCAACTATGAACACGTGCATTTGGATTGACTTCTGCGGTCGGACTAAGGGCCTTTCCAACCCATGGTAATTATTTCTCACCGTCGGACCTATGGTTATTTTTACACGCTCATACTTGGTCGACTTATCTCGAGTTAGCTTGGTCGGACCTTGAACCCGAGGCATAAGATGAGAACTAAACATGCTTTTGACATTATTACTTGATACTAATGCCTTAAACAGTCTCGTAAAGTCTAAGAGTTGCATTATGCAATTAACGCTTGTCGCTTACCTCTTGTCTTATTTTTTTATACACTGGTCAGACCTATGGTAATTAAGTGGGGTTGCAAGATGGATCTTAGTCTTATTAGTAATTAATTAGGTAGTTAATTCTTTTAAGAATATAATTATCGAAAATACTAGAATTGAACTTTTTATGTTCTGATTAATTGTGTTATTGCAACATAATTCGTAAACAAAGTTGTTTTTCTTTGAAAGACAAACTTAGTCTCTTTTCCTAGTAAGAAGTGTGAGACTTATACCTATCTTTTCTCCTTAGTTGACAAACTAAGATAGGATTACAAGAAAAACTCATTTATGATATTTCATTACCCTTTTGTGGTCTAGAGTTTATTGAAAGATAGATTATTTTGTGTAACTGGAAACATTGTGTTTAGAGCTACCAAAATAAATAACATCCTGCACTTGTCACGATGTATGAGTTTAAAGAGTAAAGAAATTACTAGAATATTCGCTAGGTAATTTTCTTGGACTCTTGTTTATTTCTAAAGTGCTAAATACCCTTGGGGCTATGTAGACGATAAAGGAGGAATTGCATGCTAAAGATTCAAGTTAATTGAATGAAAGAATGGCTAGTCCATTATATACAAAAGTAGAACTTCATATACTCGCTCAATACCTAAGTACATGCTACTCGTGAGGCATTTGAAGAGAATAGGAAAGTATATAAAGCGCTATATGCTTTCATTGGAAATGTAACACTTACAATGTTGACAAATCCAATGGGAGCGATTGCATTTATAACCGAAATATCATTCATGTAATGTTGTCAATTTCGTGGGAGCTACGGATTTATTTCATGTTAGTCACCCATATCATTTCAAACTAGCTTTAAAATAATCCTTTACTTTCCGAATATGAACAACCATTGCTTAAAGGAAAATTGCATTTTATTTTATAAGATAACACGTTGCCTTCATGTTGTCGCTTCCTGAAACGTTATCTATAGAATAATAATCCATAATTCCTTATTACAGGTTATGGTTCTAAAACTACTTATGATATATATGACATTATCATATTGTTTGAACAATCAATCACGTGTTGTTTGTTTTCATAATATGATGTTGTACCTTACACAAGTGGAGAAATCTCAAAGTGTGTGCAAGGAACAACAATATTATTGGTATCTCTTGACCGCAAGGTAAAGGAAACTAATAATTCTAATAGCACTTAAACACGTAAGATGTTTCATGCCCTACTACATGTAAATAAGAATTCTACTAGGACTTAAACACATGAGATGTTTATTGCCCTACTACATTCTAATAATGATTCTACTAGGACTTGAACACGCTAGATGTTTGTTGCCCTACTACATTCAAATGTCATGATATTGTGTATAGATACTTCAACTTTAGACTACATGTTTTAGTCAACATAATTATGGTTATATGATAATGATCATAATTTTGAAGTATAAAATTAACTTGAAATTACTATAGAACTCAATAATTTGCGTTCATGATTACTTTTGTTAGTATAATTATGCTTACATGTTAAGACACAATTATAAAGTCCTTGAATTTAGGGAAAATTGGTCAAATAGACCGCGCGCCCTGAGGCTTATCACTTTATGGACTACGCCCTTTTAAAATTCAAAAATAGACAGGTTGCCCACCGCTTTTCTTGGAACCAACCAGGGGCTGCCATGTGTCCGACAACTTATGACACAAGTATGTATTTTGAAGGTATATGTCATGTATTGTAACGTATTGTTTTTTGGGCAACTTGTATTGTTTTTTGGGCATCTTTATGTTTTTTGGGCAACTTGTATTTATACACGAGGATAGTTTTGTCATTTCACATTTTAAAAAAAATAACAAAACAAAACAAACGCCCACACAAAACACAGATTCACGGTACATGTCCTTTAATTTCTTATGTTCCCAATCACTTTCTTCTTTCTTCAATACAATTTGTTTAACAAAATATTTCTTTCTTCTTTTGGTCTGTTGACTTCATATCTTTATCCCAATCTTTCTGCTTTTGTTTAGAAAATATGTCTGACAATATCCCAATGGATGTTCAACTAGATATCATCCGTAGGCTACTTCCTAAGTCTATACTCCAGCAACGTAGTGTTTGCAAGTTATGGAAGGCTAGTATAGATTGTGGAAGCTTCATCTTTAATTACGGTGTTCGTCGTAATGATGAGTGTTTATTTGCGCTAACATTCGATATGGGTGACCAAGGTTTTGTGTTAGCTTTAGATGAACGACTAATTGCTACGCCACTTAATCTGATTTAATGCTTTCATCTATGATTACAATTGGCAATTATAATGGTCTTTGGTGTTTTGTCTATGGTTCTAATCTAATGATATTATTTGGAACCCGCAATCAAAAATCACTTGCAGATTTGTCCCGGTTTACGCATCAAATCGAGCGTCAAAAGATTTGTTTTGGTTTTGCCGTCCGTCCGGACACTCTTGACCCGACGATCGTGAAGGTCTCCTATCCTGTTTTCGAAAGTGGTTTCGGTATGTGTCGTATTTTCTTTGAACTCTTTACGGTGGACACGCCTTGAAAATTTCCACCCTCGTGAAACAATCAAATTGAAACGTAAAACTCGTGCGGTTGTGGGTCTTTTATCTATTGGACTGGGAGTGAAAAGTTAACTAATGAGGACGATGTTACCTACAAGATTTATGTGTTGATTTCTTTTAATTTGGTAACCAACCAATTTAAAGTTATAGACCTACCACGCTTTTAAAAATGAACTCCAGCCCATTCAATGTTTTCGATCTTGGAACTGTCTAGTGATTTCGGGACGATCATTGGTGAAGATATTCCATTGTTTTGCGGATGGTTGTTGGACGTCAATGGTTCTTCCATAACATCATTTAGAAGCCTATTCGCCATCCCTACCCAATATTCGGTTCGTTTGCTTGGGTTTACAAAGGATCAAGCTCCAATAGTGGAAGCGTACAGCGGCAATCATTTGGGCCAGTCGGTATTTGTGTACAACAAAGAACTTGAATTATTTTTCTGCATGGGAATGTTAGGAGATGCGGGATCTTTCTACATCGCCGCATACAAAGAATCTCTTCTTTTGTTAAATCAGCCAAACCATGCTGTTTATAGTATGTTTTATTTTTAACTTACCATTCTATTAATGTTTTATTTTTAACTTACACCATTATATTCATGTTCAACAGGTTTGTTCGGCAAAAGTTAGGGATCATGCTTAATGGGAATGAAGCTTTGTGGTTTTAGTACGATGTCTGTATGTGAAGGAAGCATGGAGTGGTTAGCTTTTTCTGCGTACTTGCTGAATTTTATAAATCAAGTGGTTATATATTATGTAACCATTAAACTCATATTTATGTAGTAATCGTTATATGTAGTAGGTTGTCTGTATGAAACGTTGTATGTCAATGTATTTACTATTTCCTATGTTCTTTAATCCCATTATACATCTTTGTTTAATCTGGGGAACTAGCAGTTGTTTCCAATTAACAATGTGGCAACTAACTGTTCTACGTAGGGCAACTTCTTTTCCTTATTGACTACTTTTATAAACCAAGGAGTCCTTCTAGTTGTTACAATTTGAATTCTACAATCAACTAATAACTACCAACCAGTGACTATGCACACTTGAAATTAACAGATTTACCATTCAACACTAGTACAATTTAACTAGCAGTTGTAAGTTTAATACTAGCAGCACTAAACCAATATGTCTCTATTCAGGCCCAGAATAGTAAGACCAACACGTACACAAGGGCACCAGAATGGTATCAGCAGCACCTACACACAGGCAGCACAAACACGGCCATACACAACAGTATTAACGACTGTGGCATCATTTCGTTGATGTGTTTTATCACAAGCAGTGGTTAAAATAGCTAGCAATGGTAACCTGTATACTGGCAGTTGTAAGTATACAACCAATTCAGTTTTACTAGCGGTAGTAAAAATAACTATAGTGGTAGTAAAAATGACTAGCAGTTGTAAGTCTACAACCACTTCAGTTTTACCATGGCTTACTAAAATATACCATTTCATAAAATTTTACGGACCAAATTTGAAAAGCTTGTATCTTGGGCGCCAGGGCCGGTCTTGAGATTTTTGATGCCCTGGGCGAAATGGTTAAAAAATGCCCTTACTAAATAATGTAAACGAACAACTAACGGGGTATGGCTTTTATATAAATTCAAAATGAAAGGAAAAAATCAAAGAGATTTGAATAGAATAAGCATTTTAATTGAATTAAGTAGGGATAATACGATAATGTTCGAAAATGAATCAAACTTGTTATTTATTAATTTTTATTCTTTTCGGTACTAAAAATATTTAGTGTTAGTCTTATATTTATAAATCACGAATAAAAAGACTAGCTTACTGAATCGGTCGAAAATCTTTTAAAGAATAAAAGAGTACTTAATCTATACGTAACTTTTGTTTTCAATGAGTAGAAAAACTACTAAAGTGAATGTTGTTTTTCTTTTGAAGTAATATAAGTAAAAAATGAGAAAAATTTTAATTGGGGTTAAAAAGAAAATAAATACAAATCACTCATTGGTACGACCCACGTGACTACAATGTTGCACAACACTACCGACAAATGCAAAAGTCATTTTTTTTCTCTCTCTTGTTTTTCGTCTTCCCAAATAACCAAACTCGCTATTGTTCATTCTTATTGAGTTTGAGATTCGTCTTATTTATAATCACAAATCGGGGAAAAAATATGCCCTTATTTGTGTGATGCCTGGGTCATGCTGACCGCCATATCCGAGTTCGGGCACATTGGGCGCGAATCAATGAACCAACCCAACAACCACATATAATGATCATAACATACCCTCGTTCTGACAATCAATTGCAAATCAACAACCCTCATCCAAACCCTCCTGTCGAGAATTAAAAAAGCCAACAAAATTTCCTTGAAAACCATGTCGTTTCGAGCTAATGTTATCACCATTATGAGAGATTATATTAGCAACATGCCAGATACAGTGATTGGTAACATTTTGAATCGGTTGCCAATAAGAGAAGCGGTGAGCACCTCTATTTTATCTACAAATTGGAGGTTTACGTGGACCTTGCTCACCGAAGTCATAATTGATGAGGATTTCTTTTATTATTTAACATATAAGTTTGATGGGAGCCATGTTACTAGACTTTTAAATCAGCTTACGGGTCCCATAAAAAAATTTGTCTTCTCTGTAGATCCCAAACCGTTGTCTGGAATGAAAGACTTGAATTATGAAGAGATTCGTGATTGGCTTATGTTTTTGGCACTGCTAGGAATTGAGGACCTGAAAATTAGAAACTGGTATGGACAACCAGTTACATTGCCAACCCAACTTTACGGGCGTATTGAATTAAAACATCTTGAAATTTATTTTTGTGATTTTCCTAGTTTGGTGTTTTCATTAGTTTTCCAGATTTATTGAGCTTAGAATTGTGTTTAGTCAAATTTCTTACCCAGACAGTTTGGGATTTAATTCTTTGGTTGTCCCTTACTTGAGTCTCTTAGATTGGATGTTTAGAGTACAAAGCGGGATGAAACTATGGAATCTTGCAAGTCTTAGGAATTTGAAGAAGTTACATTTGGCATTCGGTATTTCGAATGCTATCACGACAATCATAGCATCCGATATCTTTCACCTGACAAGACTTCCATCTCTTGAGACCCTTACATTGGATTTTGACTATTGCACGGTAAAACCGTTTTGAGATTTACAATTCTAATTTTACAATGTTAAATATATGTGTAACTGTAACGACATTTAATCTTTGAAACTAACCCAAAAAGTCGACCTGTTGTAGTTGATGCGTGATGGTAATTCCAGGATGAATGTCCCTTTGCCGTTTGTATCCTCGTTAATCCGAATCTAAAAGGAGTTGATTTTGGCGAGACTTTTATCGTGTCACTCATCGTCCAAATGATTCGCGGATCTCCAAACTTGAAAAAGCCGGAAACCGAGTAAGCTGTGATACTTTATTACTCTATTTCATACGTATCAAATAAACATCCGTGAAGCGCCATGTTTTTCTATCTCAATACTATTTGATTTTCCAGGCTGCACACACGCTTAGTGTTTTACCTTTGGAACAACGCTCATTAGATTTAGACACAACCACATTCAGTCATGGGCAGATTCAGACAGTGATTTTTCGATCCTTTCCTAGATCACATAATGAATTACACATAATAAAGTTTATACTTGCTTGTTCCACGTCGTTAAAGAAAATGTATATCGGGGCGGCAATTTGAAGGACGATGGTTATGATAATATCAAGACGAATTGGGAGTTCGCTAGGAAGTCGTTGAAACTCCCGATCTTCCTTCACACCGTTGTAAAATTGTTCTAGTGGTTGTAGTTTTATGTATGGTTTGAATACCCCGTGTCAATTAAATTTGTGTACGAGAAAGTTTGGTGTGTCATTTATCAAGGGTTTATGTACTAATCGTAATATGTAGTAGGTTGTCGTCAGATGAAACGTTGTATGTCAACGTATTTAGTATTTCCTCTGTTGCCATTATCCATTTTGATTTCATCTCGCCAACTAGCGCTTTTTTCCAAATATCAATTTGGCAACTAACTGTTGAACGTAGGGCAACTTCAATCACTAGCAGTTGTAATAATAACTAGAAGTTGTGCGTATAATACTAGCAGTTGTAAGTAGACAACCTATTCAGTTTACTAGCAGTAGTCAGTATAACTAGCAGTAGTAAAAATTAACTAGCAGTTGTAAGTATACAACCAATTCATTTTATAATTAGATATTTAATTTAAGTAACCAAGCATAAAAGCATTGTACCATTTTTTGACGTTTAGAAAAGTCGCATAAACCTCAAAATAATCAACTCACTCTACACATCTAATAACATGAAGCGTTATGTGCTTACGTCAAACTGATGATGTTGATATTTTTACAATGGGACTTTAATTGGTCAAAGGCTAAAGCTGTTTGGCACCGCATGATAAATATTTTCGTCTTTCCTGTTGCACGTTTACCGTTTTCATTTCTAATTTCACAAGAAGCTTATACTAAAATAATAATCAACCAATTAGGGGCATAAACTCTTTAAATATGATCTCATAAAAAAAAATTAACAAATTTAGATGAAATAATAAATACGTAAGTAAACAAGGTAATATTTGTTTTGTGTTGCTCTTTATAACAATTTTACGGTATTTTAAAATCCGTGACCTAACAAAAATTATGTAACATTTTTTAATCTAACTAGTTACAATACATCGACATTTCCGTTTCATCGGTGTTCACTTGAATAGTATGTTTGAAAACAAATATTAATGTTAACAAATTAAATTCACACCAATAAGTTATGGTCTATAAAAGACCTACATATATTATTAATACATGAATACACTGAATATTATTAGCGAGTACAACCTTGGAGTGTATCGACTCTAGCCTGGACCTCTTTTTATAGGCTAAGGAGTCCTTTACAATATACGGGATAATTATACTTAGCATACTTATCTAATACAAAACATCCTACCCAAGAAATTCAAGAATGTTACATATTAAACCGACACAATCATACTAGCAAGTGAAAAACTACATTAGCGTGGTTTGCTCTTTATTTTATCCGGCGCCGCAAGCTCGTCATTTTACCTTGACCTCGTCTATCCAACCCGATCCGCCAGATTGGTAGACGTACACTTGCTTCGGAAGCGGGCAAAAATCAACAGGAGGACTGCAGCCATAATTTTAAGCCTCTCTTGCATATTCTATCACTCCTTCGACCCAATACCCATGATATACTTCCTTCTTCCGCTCGGGTGAAGCGAGGTTAAAGTAATCGGTCGAATTTGAACATCCCAAATGGCTAATGAGAGTCTAATCGGTTTAAACTCCCACCTTTGGTATGCCATATGGTGGGCATGCTTCCACAAACTTCAAAGGACACGGTTTTGGGTGAAGGAATGTTGTGAATGGTCGCGAGGATGTGTTATTAGTCGTTATTCTCGACAATTTAGAAACGACTAATTGTTATTAGTAGTCATTTAAGAACATGTTTCGGTTGTCATGAGAATCGCTTTGCGCTTATGTTTTTGTTTTGGGGGTAAAGGTTTAGGCTATGTATGGGCTTTTTGGTACCGACGGTGCGTGGGCAGCAGGTTAACATCTTCAACTTCTCTTTGGTGTTTTTGTTGGTGGAGGTGATTGGCTCCCACAGTCAGTTTAATCACACAAGCTAACCACTTGTGAATGGTCAACCGTAATAAACTTAAAGCGTCTAAAACCAATGCAATTAAGATCGAGGAATATAGTGGATTCTGGGTCGTTAAGTCCCACTGAGATCGAATGGTGTTTCAAAACTTTCAGATGATAGAATGATCGCTAAGGATAATGATCAAGAAAGATTTTGATTGATAACTACACTCTTGATTGATTGGAATGTATTTTGATACAGAATTGTAAGGCACAACAATCGATAAGATAAATGTAAATACGTGACGTATATTAAAAGCGTAAGCGCACAAAACAAAACGTGAGTTTTAAGAAATAAAAGACCTACAAATATGAAAATAACATTTTGGAATCCTAAAATAAAAGAAAATTATTAGAAAAGGAAAATTATTTTTATAACTATTTATTTAATTATTATTAGTTAAAACTATTTTTAATTATTTAATAATAACCTAAAATAAAAGAAAATGTGAAATAAAGCTAGAAAAATAAAATTATGACTTAGAAAAATCTAAAATATTATAAAACTTATTTTAAAACTAAAAGATATTTTTATGTTTTTTATTTATTATTATTAATTATTTAATACTTTTAACTATTTAAAATTCTAATAAATACTAAACAAACAGAGAAAATTATGAAACTTTTCTAAAAAATATTATGATGATGAAAACTAAGAAAATTATAAAAACACAAATTTCTTAATAATAAGCTGAAAAGAAAAATCAAAAGCTAATTTCTATTAAATAAATGCTATCACTATATTAAAAATGATGTTTTTCTGATTTTTCTTTTTTTAAACCTACTTAACTACTGATTATAAGTAACTTTAATAAAAACAAAAATTTTACAAACTTAAAAATAAGCTGTTCAAAGCTTAAAAAGCTCAACAGTTTACTTATGAGCTTATTTTGGTTTTTAAGGCTCAAACAAACTTGAAAACTGGAAACAAAGGTAGATTAAGATGCAAATAAGCTAGAGCTACTCAAATGAAGCTAAAAGACACAAAGAAGCATACTGAAAAGCTGGCAATAAGCAAATAAGCACTAGTCTTCTTATTGTTAAAAGACAGAAATGGGACAAAGAAAAAGTCACTTGCAGCCCTAGCAAATAAGCTACAAAATGGAAAATTAAGCTTGGGACTTCAAGATGGGTAGGTTAGCTTTCCAAAAAACTAAAGTTCACAAGCTTTGGGTAACTAGAGAGCTTTTTACAAGCTTGTGAAAATGGTAGCAAAGCTGTGCACAGGGCACATTTTCAGACAAGGACTCAAAAGAAGCTGAAAAATAAGCTATTAAACAAGCTATCTAGAAAATATAAAAAATACAGTGATGAAGATGAACAACTAGATTTTAATAACCCAAAAGCTCAAATCTTGAAAGCTAATAATAGGTCCTATAGAAAAGTTTCTAGTTTATTCAAAAGCGACCAAACTGAAAATTTGACTTTTTATGATGAACTAAAAGGTTGACTTAAATGAACTTTGGATTGATCTCAATCACTGATTATGTTGTATTAAGGTAAATTAAGACTGATTTGAGCAATATTAACAACTTATGAACACAAAATCATGATCATAGATCATTAAAATCCAACAGTTAATACACAAGATGTGATCAAAAGGTATTTTGACTTTTACATAAACAAGGAATGGTTTTTCTTGTTGAAAAGAGTTATTTAGACCAAGTGTGACACAAAACAACCAAGAACACTATCTTGAATAACCTTTGGTACAGTTAAACAAGTGAAACCAAACAGTCCTTTACTAAAATGTTTTGAAGCTTTTCAAAGAGTTTCAAAGATTTAGACCATGCACTTTATTACAAACCTTAAATTATCATATAAGAAGACTAATTAAGCATTAAACAACAGTAATAACAACAAGAAACTTAGGTATGATGATGATGCTTATTTTAACTGTTAAAATGAGACTTTAACCACTATCCAATATTAAAGGACAAGTAACCTAATTTAACCTATATTATCACTTAATAATACCACTGAAACATAAAAACATGAGAATTAAAGCATAATGCATACATACACAGTGACATGCTAAAAAGGGACAAAAGGCTTACAACATGGAATCCAAGTATACAACTGAGAACCAAGACTGAAACCACTTCCTATAACTTCCCAAGAAGCACTAAACCCAAGGGCAATCCTGTATTTACCCTGCTCCAGCTTTGATCACCATTTCTTGTGATTTTTTATTTTTCACTAATTTATTTGTATTTTTGGTATTTTTCTCTATTTGCTTCTAAACTGATTTTTAAGGTATCTAAAAGCTTAGATAAGCTTTCTAGGAGCTTATGTGATCTTACTCAGTCCATAAAAACAACTAACAACAACATTAGAACATTTTGAGATTTTTGAACTTTAAAAATTGCATAAACTGAAAATGAAGCTTAATACTGAAATTGATTATCACAAAAGCTTTATTGTGCACTGAAAACTTGAAATACAGAGCTTTAAAGCTAAAACATACACTGAAATTTAAAATTAAGCTAAAACGACATGAGCTAATTAAAATTATACTAGATATCTTCCCACATTGCATCTCCTCTCTTCTTTATAGACTTTTGAGACTCCTTGTCGACCTCTGAACATTTCCCAGTTATCCTCAGCCATTGGATCCTCAAATTTCATCATAACCACCCATTTGGGGTTTTGGCGCCAAAAAAGTCTTGAGCAGGTTTCAAGCATTAATGAAGTTTGGGAGATTGTGAAGGTGGAGGGGGGTTGGTATACAACTGGGAGGACAGGTGTAAAGGGGGTAGAAGCAAGTGGTGAGAAACCACTCTGGTTTTTGGATTTGGCGGGACAAGGAGGTAAGGGATGAACAATAGGCGGGTTTGGCTTATTTTGACCGAGTATCAATATGAAGGGGGGTTCATAATTGGTTTTGGCAGGGATCACAATAGATATTGGACTGGCTCAAGGGTCATGGGTCAAGGGGTCAAGGTCCAAGTGTGGGTTTGGGCTTGGGTTTGCATTTGGGCCAGCTGAGATATTGGACTTGGATTTGGTTTAATATAGGGTCCGGTTGGTAGCTTAAGCACAAGGACCAATTTTGCAATTTCTGAAAATTTGAAGGACCAAAGCGAACTTTTCCAAGGTTATCAAAGGACCAAACTTGACAAACTTTAATAGTACAAGGATAATATTTGATAATTTTCACTTTTAAATATCCAAGGACTATTCATGACAATTTTCAAACTTGAAGGACCTTTCCGCTGTTTGACCAAAGAATCATTCAAGGACCATTTTGACAATTTAGAATATTTGGGGACCTTGAATGATATTTTCTTTATTTTGATTTACCGAGTGGACCTTTTTGACAACTTTTGAAACTTGGGGACTAAAGCGCCAATTTTGCAAACTTGATCGTTTTTCATCGATTTTGATATTTCGCATTTAAAACACAAAAACACTTATTTGTGATATTTTCATCATTTTAATGCATTTCGAGTGTTTTCGGATGTTTTGCAATCTAGATGGTACAAAATGATGAGTATTTGACACTCATCAATCCTCACACTAAGATATTGCTAGTCCCTAGCAATGTTTTGAGAAAAATTAATGGATTTCATCTCTTTACCAAAAGCCATTACTACGGAGTAGCCAATTGTTTCAGTTCAAGTAAGAACCTTGGTACAATGATAACCAAATGATTTTGAGCAAATCACCGGTATAAACGGTTTTGATTTGTCTTTACCGTGCCGTTTATTCGGACTAGCCAACTCTTAGATAAATTATCAATATTATCTTTGGTGAGTCGATTACCAATTATTGTTTTTCCATCGCCTTTACCACAAGCCATAAACTTGCGGGCTAGCCAACTTTTCACTAATTAAAGATATGGTGAGTTGAACATCATATAATTTTGGGCAAATTGCAAGCCATAAGCGGATTTGAGATATCTTTACCAAGAGCCGTTTGCTCTGGATTAGCCAATCCTTATGTGGGTTAGACATGGCGGATGATTACCATTCTTTGAGTAAGTGAAAACACTTACTCCAAAAAAATTTGGCCAAAACGGGAATTGGGTGGAATAATTACATGATAAAATTCGTGAGAATTCCCCACACTTAGAAATGAATATTGCCCTCAATATTCAAAGTACAGCAGATTATGCGAAACATAGAACGTAAAAGGGAAATACTACGGCCATTATTTTGTTTTTGATATATACACATTTTTTTTAGAGAGTACTTATATACAACAGCGTGGGGCATCTCCCCCACACTAGGGTGGTAGACACGGGTGAAAACCCATGTGGAGTGCCACTGTTTTTTATTCCCGAGTCACTAGCTTGACTCGATCCCCGCATTCATTGGTTCATGGGGAAAGTAACGTGGAAAACCAATCTCGATCGGACTTTCATTCACAGTGTTAATACACATATGAACATCAGAAAGTTCCACTCCGACGAGATACAACCGGTATTTTAATAGTAGAAACTATAAAGGATAATACCGGGGTCAAGATAATGTCCTCATTCCCAAAGAGAAAAGGAGCGAGCAACCACGCCATCCGTGAAGAATGGAATAAAGATGTGCATCACAATGCATGTCCATTCCTCATCGATGAAGCAAATCACCATTTTGACATTTTTAAGCTTAAACTTGAAGCTTGTATGGTGATTGTCAATAAGATGTCCGGGAGGAGGGTTGGAAATGGTTCTTCAATCATGATTTTCCGAAAAGGATGTCCCCTCGAATCAAAGTAAGTATTATCAATTCTGTTGGAATCGACTCATCACTAAGAAAGGCATCGACTTCATTCCAAAGTTGTCATCTTCCTCATCCGGAGTGAGAGAAGGAATGGAAAAGTCGGAAACGATAAGACTCGGAGATGATGGGTCATTTTGAGCAATTCTTCAATGGGAAGAATGTCTCCCATTGGATCACAAACATCATCATCCAAAGATGGCGAAGAGAGTTTGGTTTCATCTACGAGTTAACAAACTCAATACGATAAAGCGATTCGGAGGTGGGACAAGTGGTGTGCTCTTAGAGCTAGCAATTTCCACTACTTCGATAAAGTCTCCGATTCTAGATCGAGCATCATCAAGAACACTCTTGACTTCCTTGGTACAACTTTCAAACCATTTGTTTGAACCAAGGTTGATTTTCATAGCTTTTAGCTCATCACGTTTTGGTGACTCCTCTTAACCGTGAAATTTGAGAGTGTTGCATTGATTCTTTCGATTTTGATCAATTGTAGCAACAATATGTTTGGATAGAGGTTTGGAGTTCGGTTGATATTAAACGTGAGTTCTTCGTTGTCAACCCGTATGGTCAACTCTTGACAAATACATCAATTAGAGCACGACTGTTCTCAAGAAAGCTCTCCCAAGATAAGGGAACTCTAGGATGCGCATCAAAGTCTACTACAACAAAGTCGGAGGGAAAATGAAACTTCCTACTTTTACCACGACATCCTCGGCTATCCCAAGTGGACGAGTTATGGTACGATCCGCTAGCTTGAGTGTCATACAAGTAGGAGTAAGTTCGGGGAAGAGACGATTTCTTCCATCTCGAGAGTGGCATGAGGTTAATGCTAGCGCCAAGATCGGCCAAGGCGAGCATTGAACCATCCCAAGAAATCACACAGGATTAAAACACCCGGGGTCTTCAAGATTTTAGGAAGCTTCTTGAGAAGGACCGTGAGCATTGCTCATTGAGAGGGTTTTAGCCATTTCAGATAACTTATCTTTTTGCTTAGTAAGCCTTTAAGCGTGGATGCAAATTTGGGCATTAGAACGAGAGCATCAACGAAGCTTATATCAAAGTGCAGTTCATTGAAAATTTGGAAATTTTTTTTCCATTTGCTCTTTGGTTTTGTCTTTGAGCTTCTCATCATGCAATCTTGATGGGTAAGGAAGTTGACTAGACTTTTGAGCCGGACGGAAATCCTTTCGGCTCGAATTTGTTTTGAACTCGGGTTCCGGACTTAAAGCTTGACTACCGAAGGTGGAGCGTGTCTTGGTGCTTCGTGGGCTTGAGAAATGCACCTTGTCTGTTGTATCCTTGGTAACTTGACTCATTGCTCCCGGTGGAGGAGGCATTGGAGTCGAAGGTCCATTGTGCGTCTTAGGTTCACTTTCTACTACCTTTGGGAGAGAAGAAGAAGAGGTAGTAGGAATAGCGGGTCCATTGTATGAAACACCACTTCTTGTTGTGATCGCTTTGCATCGCCCCTCGGGTTAGCGATCGTGTTGCTCGGAAGTTTTCACGAGCCGAGGTTGATCATTTAAAGACTTCTTTAGATCAACGATCCGACCGACCAACAACCTGTTCATTTCATCTTGGGATTTCATGAATTGCTTCAATAGCTCATCGGATGATGGTCCAGTTGGAACAATGGCTTGAGTTTGATTAGGAAAATTCGCCTCTATTGTTCGGATTAGGGCCTTGATTTTGAAAATTTCCTTGATTAGGATTCATATTCCCATGAAATTGATTCCTCGATTGAAATTGTTTTGATTAAGGTTTCCTTGATGTTGGAAACCTTGATTTGGTCCGAATAGAAATTACCTTGGTTTTGATAACCTTGGTTCATTCTAGGTTGGTTCGATTCGGTTTTGCATGCTAGGATTACGGTTAAACCGGGTGGTGTCATCTTGCTAGGTGCACGGTAGTGAGGATCGGTTTGTGGTCGGTATTGATTACCTCCACGATGTGAAGTACCAAAGCAGCATTGGCTTCAAACGGACTACCATCGGTGGCGATCTGGTTGTAGTATGCATGAGGCCACCACAAGTAACACAAACCTCGCCTTTCTTCACTTCACCATGTGATGGTGTCGTGAAAGTGACTTTCTTTGGTTAGCAAGAACCATAGCTCGAACAATATCCGTGAGTTTGTCAATCTTAGCATCGGTGCTAGATGTACTCACGTGAGATGAAGTAGAAGGTCTAGCATTAGGCGAGACCGATATGTCTTTGTTCGGAAAAGGCGGACACGGGACTTGTTTTCTATGATTTTAAGGCTTCTTTTGTGGTCTTGCTCAGAAATTACCTCCAGCGGAGGCATTTAAAGAGTCTTGGTCGACTTGTCTCGGACCATTGTAGAAAGTATCCATTTGCATTAATTCGGTAAAACCATGATGCGGACACTCATGGAGCAACTCTTTGTAACGATCCCATGCCTCACCGAATGATTCATCAAATCGTGAGAAAATTTCATTATCTCATTCTTAAGACTTGTAGTTCGGGATGGAGGATAGAATTCGTTAACAAACTTGGTGACTAGATCCTCCCATGTCTCAATGGAGCGAGGGGTTGTTTCTCGAAGCCAATTCCGGGCTTGTCCTACAGAAAATGGGAATGAAGAAGCTTAATTGCTTCATGTGGGACATTCTTGTATTTGATGGTAGATGCAATCTTGTTAAACCATCGAATGTGTGCATGAGGATCATCCCGCTCAAAACCATAAAATTGGCTTTGGGTTGCAGTTAAGCAACCCGATTTTGAGCTCAAAGGTATCGCCCACGATGGTCGGGACAATAATGGCATCTCCGTAACCCTCGATGGGTGCTTGGAGAAGCTCATTCATAGGTTTGTCTTACGCCATTATGACAGGGGTGGTGGTGGTAGGCGTTCCTCGATCACGGTGAAGGAGCGAACGTCCTCTACGTCACGAGGAATATTTGCAAGCTCGAAAGTGGACTTGTAGAGCGGAAGAACGAGTGCGCATGCACTAAGTATAAAAATCGTTTTCAAAACAAATGCGAGGCAAAGCGACAAGTGAACTTAAACCAATAATCACAAATGAAATGGCTTCTTTGAAAAAGGTACACCAAATCACAAGGACACAAAGGCAAGTTTAAATCATTGTTGGGAACTTATTAATGGTCACACCCCAGGTTGGTAGGTGTCTTGCCTTGATTTGCGGTGGTTGATTTTTATGTATTTATTAAGTACCACCGAAAAGACGTAGGTATGGATTTGTGCAAAGGGTTGTTAAAAACTTTTGGACAATATTTTTGGTATCGTCTCGTTTAACCAAATCGTATCTCTTTAAGAATCACCTTAAAGGAAACACAAGCTAGAAAACGTTACGATTGTTTTGTTGTTTTATATATTGTTTTTGGTGTTGTTAACACTTTAGGAAAAGTGTTAATGAATTTTTGATTTTTTATAAATTTACAAAAAGCTGTTTACAAACGGTGGTATATGTGCAAGTGCAGGTGCGAAAAGGTTTAACACACGCGCTTGACCTCCCGGCGTGGCGCTTAAAATTTGATTGGCTCCCAAACAGTCAAGTTTAATCACACAAGCTAACCACTTGTGAATGGTCAACCGTAATAAACTTAAACTGTCTAAAACCAATGCAATTAAGATCGGAGGAATATAGTGGATTCTGGTCGTTAACTCCGGAGACCGAATGGTGTTTCAAAACTTTCGGATGATAGAATGATCACTAAGGATAATGATCGAAAGATTTTGATTGATAACTACACTCTTGATTGATTGGAATGTATTTGGATCACGTAATTGTAAGGCACACCAATCGGATAAGACAAATGTAAATACGTGACGTATATTAAAAGCGTAAGCGTACAAAACAAAACGTGAGTTTTAAGAAATAAAAGACCTACAAATATGAAAATAACATTTTTGGAATCCTAAAAATAAAAGAAAATTATTAGAAAAGGAAAATTATTTTTATAACTATTTATTTAATTATTATTAGTTAAAAACTATTTTTAATTATTTAATAATAACCTAAAATAAAAGAAAATGTGAAATAAAGCTAGAAAAATAAAATTATGACTTAGAAAAATCTAAAATATTATAAAACTTATTTTAAAACTAAAAAGATATTTTTTATGTTTTTTTATTTATTTATTATTAATTATTTAATACTTTTAACTATTTAAAATTCTAATAAATACTAAACAAACAGAGAAAATTATGAAACTTTTTCTAAAAAAATATTATGATGACAGAAAACTAAGAAAATTATAAAAACACAAATTTCTTAATAATAAGCTGAAAAGAAAAATCAAAAAGCTCATTTCTATTAAATAAATGCTATCACTATATTAAAAATGATGTTTTTCTGATTTTTCTTTTTTTAAACCTACTTAACTACTGATTATAAGTAACTTTAATAAAAACAAAAATTTTACAAACTTAAAAATAAGCTGTTCAAAGCTTAAAAAGCTCAACAGTTTACTTATGAGCTTATTTTGGTTTTAAGGCTCAAACAAACTTGAAACACGGAAACAAAGGTAGATTAAGATGCAAATAAGCTAGAGCTACTCAAATGAAGCTAAAAGACACAAAGAAGCATCTTGAAAAGGCGGCAATAAGCAAATAAGCACTAGTCTTCTTATTGTTAAAAAGGAAATGGGACAAAGAAAAAGTCACTTGCAGCCCTAGCAAATAAGCTACAAAATGGAAAATTAAGCTTGGGACTTCAAGATGGGTAGGTTAGCTTTCCAAAAAACTAAAGTTCACAAGCTTTGGGTAACTAGAGAGCTTTTTACAAGCTTGTGAAAATGGTAGCAAAGCTGTGCACAGGGCACATTTTCAGACAAGGACTCAAAAGAAGCTGAAAAATAAGCTATTAAACAAGCTATCTAGAAAATATAAAAAATACAGTGATGAAGATGAACAACTAGATTTTAATAACCCAAAAGCTCAAATCTTGAAAGCTAATAATAGGTCCTATAGAAAAGTTTCTAGTTTATTCAAAAGCGACCAAACTGAAAATTTGACTTTTTATGATGAACTAAAGGTTGACTTAAATGAACTTTGGATTGATCTCAATCACTGATTATGTTGTATTAAGGTAAATTAAGACTGATTTGAGCAATATTAACAACTTATGAACACAAAATCATGATCATAGATCATTAAAATCCAACAGTTAATACACAAGATGTGATCAAAAGGTATTTTGACTTTTACATAAACAAGGAATGGTTTTTCTTGTTGAAAAGAGTTATTTAGACCAAGTGTGACACAAAACAACCAAGAACACTATCTTGAATAACCTTTGGTACAGTTAAACAAGTGAAACCAAACAGTCCTTTACTAGACTGTTTTGAAGCTTTTCAAAGAGTTTCAAAGATTTAGACCATGCACTTTATTACAAACCTTAAATTATCATATAAGAAGACTAATTAAGCATTAAACAACGATAATAACAACAAGAAACTTAGGTATGATGATGATGCTTATTTTAACATTAAAATGAGACTTTAACCACTATCCAATATTAAAGGACAAGTAACCTAATTTAACCTATATTATCACTTAATAATACCACTGAAACATAAAAACATGAGAATTAAAGCACAATGCATACATACACAGTGACATGCTAAAAAGTGACAAAAGGCTTACAACATGGAATCCAAGTATACAACTGAGAACCAAGACTGAAACCACTTCCTATAACTTCCCAAGAAGCACTAAACCCAAGGGCAATCCTGTATTTACCCTGCTCCAGCTTTGATCACCATTTCTTGTGATTTTTTATTTTTCACTAATTTATTTGTATTTTTGGTATTTTTCTCTATTTGCTTCTAAACTGATTTTTAAGGTATCTAAAAGCTTAGATAAGCTTTCTAGGAGCTTATGTGATCTTACTCAGTCCATAAAAACAACTAACAACAACATTAGAACATTTTGAGATTTTTGAACTTTAAAAATTGCATAAACTGAAAATGAAGCTTAATACTGAAATTGATTATCACAAAAGCTTTATTGTACACTGAAAACTTGAAATACAGAGCTTTAAAGCTAAAACATACACTGAAATTTAAAATTAAGCTAAAACGACATGAGCTAATTAAAATTATACTAGATATCTTCCCACATTGCATCTCCTCTCTTCTTTATAGACTTTTGAGACTCCTTGTCGGCCTCTGAACATTTCCCACTTATCCTCAGCCATTGGATCCTCAAATTTCATCATAACCACCCATTTGGGGTTTTGGCGCCAAAAAAGTCTTGAGCAGGTTTCAAGCATTAATGAAGTTTGGGAGATTGTGAAGGTGGAGGGTTGGTATCTGGCGGGAGGGCAGTGTAAAGGGGTAGAAGCAAGTGGTGAGAAACCACTCGGTTTCGGATTTTGGGACAAGGAGGTAAGGGATGAGCAGAGGCGGGTTTGACTTATTTTGACCGAGTATCAATATGAAGGGGTTCACAATTGGTTTTAGCAGGATCACAATAGATATTGGGTGGCTCAAGGTCATGGGTCAAGGGTCAAGGTCCAAGCGTGGGTTTGGGCTTGGGTTTGCATTTGGGCAGTTGAGATATTGGACTTGGATTTGGTTTAATATAGGGTCAGGTTGGTAGCTTAAGCACAAGGACCAATTTTGCAATTTCGAAAATTTGAAGGACCAAAGCGAACTTTTCCAAGGTTATCAAAAGGACCAAACTTGACAAACTTTAATAGTACAAGGATAATATTTGATAATTTTCACTTTTAAATATCCAAGGACTATTCATGACAATTTTCAAACTTGAAGGACCTTTCACGCCATTTGACCAAAGAATCATTCAAGGACCATTTTGACAATTTAGAATATTTCGGGGACCTTGAATGATATTTTCTTTATTTTGATTTACCAGGACCTGTTTTTGACAACTTTTGAAACTTGGGGACTAAAGCGCCAATTTTGTAAACTTGATACGTTTTCATCGATTTTGATATTTTGCATTTAAAACACATAAAACACTTATTTGTGATATTTTCATCATTTTAATGCATTTCTGAGTGTTTTCAGATGTTTTGCAGTCTAGATGATACAAAAATGATGAGTATTTAGACACTCATCAGGAGGAATGGTTGTTTTTTTTATGTGCTTTCCCTTTATTTACCGCGCGTATTTAAAGCGAGGATTTTACTGTTCTTGCACGCGGTATAATTAATTTCCAATTACTGTTTTGTGAGTAGGCACATGCCTAGGCTCCTACCCTTCTATTTTTCTTGCTAGATTTGTCCCAAATTTTCTAGGGAAGGAACGTGAATATTTACTTGCAGATTTGTTCACCTTTTTTGGTATTTGGATAAGCCTTATCCGTAATTACAAACCGTTTGAATTTATCGGTTTATTATCCTTTTTGTCTTGAAAGTTTGCTATGTCTCGTATATACTTTTTTGGAAAATGTAGCTTCCATAAATTGTTGTTGGTTTTGGAAATGTTGCTTATGCACGTTTGCCAAACCGAAGTAAATCATTCATATCGGCGCTTTAAATTTCCCTTTTAAAATTTGAACTTCAACTTCAACCTTTAATTCATAAAAAAACCATATTGTACTTGTGGACTTTTTTATTATAACCGATTTGGAAAAAAGAAACAAAGTTGATATTGTGTCGACACTAGCGGTGGTTTGAACGAACCTAGCGATGGTTTGTTAAAGCTATGCGATGGTTGCTTATTCACATATGCATATAATTGAGAATTTGTTCACACCATGTAGCCTCCTTTGGTTTTCCAAAACGCAACCATGTTGTGAGTTCGCAGAAGAGTTGGGCACCATAGATGTTTATTTCGAAATTGATTGCAACAGATTGTTAGGTGTTGCCAATTATGATGTGTGTGGGTCTAAACTATGTTTTGCCCTAGTAGTTGTAACTCTATTTTTTTTATCCCCAATTGAATCAAAATTAATCTGTACTTTCAAAACAACTGTTTTAACTCTTGTAGCAGTTCTTAGTATTTTTGGATGTATTTATCCCCAAATGTGCTATTCTAATGAGCAAACGCAACCGTTATCGTCATCTACTATCTAGACACGACACCATTTTGGACGCTTAGAAAAGTCGCATAAACCTCAAAATAATCAACTCACTCTACACATCTAATAACACGAGCGTTATGTGCTTACGTCAAAGTGAAGATGTTGATGTTTTACAATAAGTTATGGTCTATAAAACACATGGATATAATATTAATACATGAATACTCGAATAGTATTAGCGATTACAACCTTGAAGTGTATCGACTCTAAATATGCCGAAAAGTTATATCAAACTCTAGCACGGACCTCCTTTTATAAGCTAAGGAGTCCTTTACAATATACATGATAATTATACTTAGCATACTTATCTAATACAAAACATCCTACCCAAGAAATTCTAGAATGTTACATATTAAACCGAGACAATGATACTAGCGGTGAAAAACTACATTAGCGAGTGGTACGCGACTTAATTGTGAGTGTGGATTCCTTCTTGTTTGCTATCATTTTCTTGAAGGAGTTCCGTCGTTTGGTTCCTCCCGGGCGGCCGTATTTTCATATGGGATTCCCTGCGAAGTTCGATAGGCTTCTCAACGGGTTTCCGTGTAAATCCGCCCTATCTTGTGATCTTGGAAGAGCTTTTAGTGGGGTTGCTTTTCCAATCCTGCGACTTTTATTTTAGAGCAATGGTAGAACCACAAATAATTCGGAAAAATACATCCACGGCGGACGTGATAGGTTTGAATTGGAGTGAGGAGAGAGCTCACAAAATACACCAATCATCCCTACACGATAGCATGGGATTTTTAATGAATTCTTTATGTGGTTTGCTCTAAAATTAATCCCATGCCATAAGCTCGTCATTTTACCTTTAACCCGTCTATCCAACCCGATATGCGGATTAGTAGACGTACACTTGCTTCGGGGCGGGCTGCAATCAAGAGGACCGAGACCGAAATTTCACCGTGTTGTTTGCCTCTCTTTGCACATTCTACCATTCCTTTGACCCAATACCCATGATATACATCCTTCTTCCGCTCGGGAAGAGCGAGGTTAAGAAAGAACTGCCTGAACTTTGAACATCTGAAATGGCTAATGAGAGTCTAATCGGTTTAAACTCCAACCTTTGGTACGCCATATGGTCAGGGCAGGCTTCCACAAACCTCAAAGGACATGGGTTTTGGTTGAAGGAATGTTGTGAATGGTCGCGGAGATTGGTTAGTTTTTTCGTCTTAGGAACGACTAATTGTTATTAGTAGTCATTTAAGAACATGTTTCAGTTGTCGCATCAACTGCTTTGCGCTTATGTTTTTTTTGGGGGGTAAAGGTTTAGGCTATGTTTGGGCTTTTTGGAACCGATGGTGCGTGGGCAACGGGTTGTTAACATCTTCAACTTCTCTTTGGGGTTTTTTGTTGGTGGATGAATGGTTGTTTTTTTTATGTGCTTTAAATTTATTTACCTCGCGTCTTTATAGCGAGGATTTTACTGTTCTTGCACGTGGTATCATTAATTTCCATTTCTTCGTTTTGTAGGTAGGCACGTGCCTAGGCTCACAGGCATCTATTTTTCCTTTGGATTTGTCATAAAATTTCTAGGGAAGGAACGTGAATATTTACTTGCATTTTCTCTCCTTTTTCGGTATTTGGATAAGACTTATCCGTAATTACAAACCGTTTGAATTTATCGGTTTCTTCTCCTTTTTTGTACTAAAATGTAACTTCCACATCTATTGTTGGTTTTGAAAAAGTTGCTTAAGCACGTTTGACAAACTGAAGTAAATCATTCATATCCGCGCTTTACATTTCACTTTTAAAATTTGAACTTCAACTAGTCATTTGATATTTGCGTCGACACTAGCGGTGGTTTGAGCGAACCTAGCATTGGTTTGTTAAAGCGTAGCGATGGTTGCGTGATTCACATACTTTCAAAACAACTGTTTTAACTCTTGTAGCGGTTGTTAGTATTTTGCACTAGAAGATGGTTTAACATTCTAATGAGCAAACGCAACCGTTATCGTCATCTAGTATCTACACACGAAAATTCGACAATCAAGTTTAAGTTATTGGGCAATTTCGTTTGAACCTCGTGCCACCTTCCAATTTGCAATCTGGGCAACTAAATGCCATAATTGGGCAATACTTGTTGTACGATTGGGCAACCATAATTCTTAACCATATGATCATAAAGGATACACTTAACAAACATAAACCTAATAAGACTAAGTTTGGCATAGAAGCACTATCGCATGGTTGGCGACATAAACTCGTAATTATTTTTTTAAGGAAACAAACATTCATAATGTGGAACCATTCCTTGTGCACTAGCCCTTTTTATCTCGAACCTCTTTTTAGTTTTCGTGATAGAAACACGCTTTGTTAACTTCCTTCTTTTGAAAGGTGTTGCACTACCGCACCGCATGCGGCGTCCTCTTCCCGCCATACCATGTTTTTGAAATAAAATTGTGACAAAGCACGTAGCTCGTGCACAATGTAGACGTCCATGGATCCATTCTCATCAAGAAGGTCATACATTCGTCGAACGTCATTGTCGTGTGCAACAATGTTAAACCATCTTCTAGTGCCTTATTTGGTGCAACATAAAATAAAGCCCATTTTTTCCCTCCAATATCATTCAAAACATGATCAAGCACCCGGTAAATGCAACCACGGTGGAGCTAAAACACGGACATCGCAGAAGGCGACCGCTTACATAGCGGAGTGGTGAAATCAAATTTCCATTGTGGTGCACTTTAAATATGACTTCTTTGGTTTCCGCCATGTCCTATAAAATATAAACCCTAATGTAACATATTGGATTTCACAAACACACTAGATCATAACCACAAGTAGGCGTATAATATGGTTTTAGAGAGAGAAAGTTAGAGGTTGGGAACTTTAGTGAGAGAAAGAAAAATCTTATTATGAGCTCCAACTCTATACCTTGGAAGGTAGAGAGTATTTATAGTCTTTACACAAATCGCCACCTAACGGGCTGTGGATCAGGCATACAGTGGGTAAAGACCCGTCCGTCCTCCACGGTGTTACTTAAACTAAATACTACTTAACTTATAATAATCTACGACTACGAGCTTTCTAACGATTACATATACTTGAGGTGGTCGACTCTTTAATAACCGGATTTACTAAATCCTAACAATCTCCCTAAGGAGGTCACCTCAAACACACATTAAAATTACATTGAATACAAACAGATATTACATTAAAAATTGTTCTTGCATTCTTGATGTAGTACTTTGCTCAAGCTCGTAGTCATTGATTCTTCATATTGCATGTTTGGTTAATCCAAGTAGAGGTCTTTCTCGATCCACGTGATAATGAGTTTTGAGCCGACTTTGAGATCATCACTAACAAAATCTCTAACTCATCCATTGTGGTGTTGGTATTATGTGATGTTGTGACTTATGGACCGACATGCTCACATTATGGATCATGATATATTCTCATCGAGTAGCGGAAGCTTTCGTTGATTCATGATATTGGCGGCTGTAGCGAAGCATGGAGTGAAAATATCGAGTCATTGATGCACTTATCATGATTTCTTTAGAAATGAATGTATTGTGTGAGCATGCGGCTATGGATTGACCGCTTCATTTTGATCGACTACAAATGTTGGGCGACACGCATACAACAGATTAGCAATAAAGCGTCACGAAAGACACGCCCACGGTTCCTCGTTGATCAAGACAAGTCTTGCTGTGATCGTGAATAATTCAAGAATCTCCTTGATGGGGTTTCGCGCTGTGTTCTAGCCGTTCTCAAACCGGAATGTCTCAAAGAAGACAACACAGAGTGAGTGAACCAATAATTGAGATTCACCGATTGATGAAAAATTGATTTGAACACAATCGAGTATTGCTTAGAAGAAAGAGTTTTGCAATACGACGAAGGTTTTATGAGAAAGATCAATTTTCAATCAAAAATACCTTTTGTATTTGAAAGAGAATACACATTCGACGTGCTAGAGAAAAGAAGAGATTCGCACATTGAACGGTTTTTCCAAAAGTATTTTTTCAATCAGAGATACTTTTTGTGTTTGAAAACATAAGTACACATTCGACGTGCTAGAGAAAAGAGGGTTTGCACATCGAATGGTTTTTCCAAAAGTATTCGTCAATTCATTTCCTGGACCAAGGTTGATTCAAGAATGAATCGCCCATCGTTTCTATCCAGTTGTCACAAGCTTGATCTTTAGAAAATATCTCACATGCCACCTACCAAGAGCTTGTTTGATGTTGGCTCTAGAAGGCTTTCCATCTTCATCGTGAATATGTTTGCATATCACTCAGATGTTCTGGCAATACCATAAGGATAATGCCTAGGACTCTTAATATATACTTACTTTCCACATTGTGTGAAACAGCAAGTCTTCATTAATTTTGTGTCCTAATGAGATATTGTAGATGATCTCGTGGCTCTAGACTCAATTGTTCATATTTGGATCCTATTTCGGAGACTAGGGAGAGGGTGTCTTTCTTCAATATCAACAATCTCTAAGAGAAAATTGATAGATAATGTCGGTTCCCCGTGAGAATGAAACAAGTCCTTTTAAGAGGAACTTGAGTGGTTTGGGAAGATGAATTGCAGTGCATCACTGGGTCCATGACGTCTTGTCTTCAATACCGATGTTACCTTGGTAACCACCAGTAGCATATGAATTGAACCCCGTATCTGGCCTAAGGTTGAATAATTGGAGGGCTATTTATTTTCACCCTTTTCTCATTCAATTCTTTTCATTCTTCAACCCCTTCATTGCTTACCGAGACTTCATAACTAGAACCTTGTTGGGTTTATTCCAAGACTAGCTCGGTCTCATCCGCACTCTTCCCATATCCCACTTTTCTCCTTTTATCATCATACCTAAGGACTTCTACACTATCTAGTGGATTGTCCTCGGTAGATCCCTCCCGTTACGGCGGATCATGGGAACAAATACCTAACCTTATCATCCTTATATCACCATACATAAAGTAAAGTTGGTCGGTCTATTTGGTATTGTTCATCTGCCATTGGAACCAATTGACAACCATTTGAAAATCAATCCATATACTTGTGATATATTATCAAAGCATTTTGTACCTGAATTGTTTTTGATAATTTTAGAACAAGAGCTCCCCCCTCAACATTTGCATCAAGCATCATTTTGTAATAGAAATAATTTTCATCTTTGAGGGGTTGACTTGCATCTAAGAGTAGTTATCTAAAGAATGTGGTTTTCAAAATAGTTGCTCCCCCTCAATATGTGCATAGATATTTGAAAATGTGTTGCACATATTAGGAAAAGACTGCACATTGAAGTAAATTGATCACATTTCAAATCTTTGCGGTTTAAGATAGATGCTCCCCCTCAACATGTGCATGTAAAATTTGAAATCGTTTGGCACATGTGGGAAGGAGAGCTTGTACATCCTTAAAAAACCATTTACCGAATTATCGTTTGAATCCAATTTAAATCACAAATTCTCCCCAATCACAATTATCAAATCATTTGAGATTTGTGATCTCAGAGATTTAAATTGATTTTGAAAGCTTTTAAGAGAATTGTGACATGATTATGAAAACGTTTTAACTGATAAGGATCGGATTTTAAGACTTTAAACTCCATTGATTAAACATGCATGATAATCTTTTGAAAAACAATTGTATGACAAATAACCTTTGATTTAATTGAAATCATTCTCCACCTCAATCAATGACATAAGTTGTTGATTGAGAGATAGATGTTTTTGACAAATGTTAAGTCCAGATGATTTTCAAAAATATAGTCTGAGTTATTTTTCAAAGCAATTAATTTTCATTAGATAGTAAGTAATTGTTTATAGAATCAGAGCATGAGATTTGAAAACCAAGATAAAGTATGGCTCTGTTCTTTCATTGAAGAGCGGGTTACTGCCTGAAATGACAATAAACCATAATTTCACTTTCTCCCAAAAACATTTTTTTTAACATTCGAACAACATCTAAAGTCCCGTGTCTTTCTTTGAATGACATCACAAAGACCGTAGATATTATCGAATTTGACAAAAAGACAATATTTTTTTGAATTTTTCAAGATTTTACAATTTTTTTATGGATTTTTAAAAGTTTTATATTTTTCTTTTTTTTTTCTTTTTTTTTGAAGGTTTTAAAATTTTGTATTTTGTTTTTTGAATAACTATTTACAAGAGATAGATGAAGGAAAACCTTTTACTCCTCTTCTTCCTCTTGAAGACGTTTGAGTGTTTCCTTAATGGTTTTGAAATGATGTCGAATGTCGATGTGCTTTGCTCTTGAGTGTTGTACGTTGTTGCATGAGAGAGCAATAGCACTTTTATTATCACAAGATAGAGGATTTTGTTGAATTCAAAGCCATAGTCGATAGTTGGGATCTCATCCATAGGATTTGAGCACAACAAGATGACATGGCTATGTATTCACCTCTGTAGAGGAAATAAAAGTACTCATTTGCTTCTTTGAAGACCACTTACAAGCTTATCACCCAAAACCGAGCACCTCCGCACGTTTAGGCGAGTATCTTGACATCCTGCATGATCAAGATATGCATAGGTCGTTAGTGACATACCGGTGTCCTTGGTACCAAAGTCCCATATTGATGGTTCTTTGGAGATACCAAAAGACCCGCTTAACCGCTTCAAGGTGCTTTTTGGTAGACTTAGCACGGTATCTAGCACACATGCAAACATCGAACAAGATGTCGGTCTACTAGCCGTGAGGTACATCAGAATCCAATCATACTACGATATTTCGCTTGGTCTACCATGATCCCGAGTGGTCCTCATCTAGTTTAGTATGCTCTATCATGGAAGTGTCAACAGGTCACTAGAATCAAATCCAAATTTCTTTAAAATCTCATTTGCATATTTAGATTGATTTATAAAATGCTTGAGGACTTTGTGAAATTTGTAATCCCAAGAAAATGACATTTGTCCCATCATTGACATTTGAAATTTAGAACCCATTTCATTAGAAAAGAGATCACATTCATTGGGGTCATCGAGGCAAAGATAATATTATCAACATAAATTTGAACGTGAATTAAATGTTTGCACGACTTTACGGTGAACAATGTCGGATCAATCGCTCCTTTGTCAATCCAAGAGATAGAAGAAACTTTGATAGCGTATCATACCATGCCCTTGGAGCTTGCTTTAAACCGTAAAGAGCCTTCTTCAAACGATAGACGTGAGTAGGATGCTCGATTCACAAAGCCTTCGGGTTGGGCGACGATACGACTTCTTTAAGATCTCTCGTTAAAAACGCCGTCTTTACATCCATTTGATAGACTACCATGTTCTTACTTGCAGCATTAGCCAAGAAGATTCTGATTGCCTCGATACGAGCAACAGGAGCAAATGATTCTTCAAAGTCAATACCCTCCTCTTGACGGTATCCTTTTGCAACCAATCTAGTCTGGTTCTTTAAAACATCACCATGCTCATCAAGTTTCACTTTGAATATCCATTTTAGAGCAATGATCATAGCACAATCTGGAGCAGGTACTAATTTCCATACATTAAGTCGATCAAACTCATGAATTTCTTCTTGCATGGCATTGAACCAGCTTTCTTCATTCATGGCGGTTTTAATATCTTTTGGTTCGATCTTAGAGAGTACGGAGTTGAAGAAGCACCATAAGACATCGGTTGCAAGTTGTTTCCGTGTGGATACTGGACGAGAGGGGTTTCCAATGATGTTGTCCAATGAGTGATCATGTGTCCATTTTCTAAGGTGTTTATGTGGTTGTTGTTGTGGAACTGAAGTAGTAGAGTCGATGTCTCCGATGAAGATGGTTCAATGATGATTCAGAGCAAATATGTTTTCAAATGGAGCATCTTTGGAGTAGCAAGGGATTAACTTCATCATTGATGCCGAAACAATTCCATGATGTACATTTGATGATTGATGATTTGTTGATGAGACAGTGATCGAAGCAGCGCTTCTTGACTTAATGAGATTGAGACCAAGGGTTGACTTCATTCACGAGGATAGAGCACCTCTGTTGATGGAATTGACATTTCATCGACATTTGGTTTATAGTGTTCATCAAACATTGGATCAAACAATTTCTTTAAATCATCTTCGATGGAGGTACATAAGGAGTTCTTTGGAGAGGATTAGAAACAAGAGTAGAACCGATAGGACTACTTGATGAAGGTTAAGATGCGGGTCCAGACTGGATTGTCCGGAGCCATTTGCCCGGACGACTCATCGAACGTGGACGTGAATAGTTTCCATGATATCTCGAGTTCTTTTGTTGTAGATTCGGTAACCCTTCTTGTTTGATGCATAACCTACAAAACTCCAATGTCCGCCTTAGCTCTTAACTTACCTAAATCTTGTCCGTCATTCGTTGAATAGCACAAAGCACCAAACACACGAAGTTAGGAAAGATCAAGTTTTCGTTTGTGGACAAGTTCATATGGAGTTTTTCCATGAGAGGTGTGTATAAGGAAACGATTTTGTGTGTAGCATGCAGTGTCAATGGCTTCAGCCCATAGAAACATTGGAACCATTGAATAAATTAGCATTGTTCTTGCGGCTTCCACAAGAGTTCGATTTCGTCTTTCAACTACACCGCTCGTTGAGGAGTTCGTGGAACACTTCTTTGATGATCGATTCCAATACTTTCATAAACCGAATTAAGTCTTTGTTAACGAACTCGTGCCATTGTTTGTTCGTATAATTCTAATCGTATTGTTGAGTCGAACTCAAGTCGTTTGATAAGTTTAATGATGACATCCGGAGTTTCATCCTTTGTTCTCAAAAACTTGACCCAAGTAAATCGAGAGTAGTCATCAACAACTACTAGAATGTATTTCTTCCCATTTATCGCTTGCACTCTCATTGGTCCGCATGCATCCATATGAAGGGTATGAAGAACTTCCATTATCGAGTTTGTGGGTTTTGGTTTGTGGGCATATTTCGTGCTTTTTCCCAATTGGCAAGTGAACAAAGATGATCTTTAACATATTTTAACTGGGTAAGCCTCGACAAGATCCTTTCGGAAAGTTTGTTAATGGTGCCAAGTTCAAGTGATTGAGACGACGATGCCATAACCATGACTTTGTTTTAGAAGCCTTTGACAAGAAGCGATTGGAGAAGACTTCATCATGTCTTCAATAGAGATGGTGTATAGGTTAGAACCACGAGTACCTCTTAATAATTCCACACCATCAAGTTCTCTGACGAAACAAGTATGTTTTCTAAAAGCCACTTCTAGATCGGAATCACAGAATTGACCAACAGAGAACAAGTTATGACCAAGACCATCCACATAATATACCCTGGAAATTACACTTTTACCAACCATATAATCTCCATAACCCATAATAGCTCCAAAATGGTCGTTCCCGAATATAACAGTCCCGATGAATTTACTCATAAGTTCATGAGCGAGCGATCTCCAAATATATGCTTGGAACAACTGAGTCCGGTACCACGTAACGATTTGAACGATCCGCAGCTGAACATGCATAAGAATGGATAATCGGATAATTGGGAACCCCAAGCAATAATGGGTTCCACTTGGTTAGTAAAGTGTTTGGAAAACCCACATCGAGTAGAAAAAGTGGAATCATCAAAATAGATGCGGTGCTATTATCCGTATTCGACCTATTCAAAGTATGTTCACTTCTTAAAGGAATAGTTCTACCAGTAGGCATCCATTTTCTAGTGGGCACTGTCTTAGCAAATTAAGGGCAGAATTCATTAACCTTATGGCCAGAAGGTATCCATTGATAACCTATTTTACTAAATATTCTTCCTGTGGGTTTCCACTATTTTCTAACTTTCTTTCGTCTTTGCCTTTTAGCCTTCTTAGCATGATTTTTAACATTAACAATTTTAACTGGGCATTTGACAGCATTAGACCAAACATTCACACCACATTCAAGATTAGTAACATAATTCAAGCAGTCATCATTACATGGTTTGAAGATAGTATCATAATTCGCATTAATTAAAGTACGCTTAGAGCTAATACTAGAATCAACACGATTCATTTTATTCAAATTCTCCCTAAGGTGATCTTCTACTTTCTTCCACTGAACATTCCTAGCTTGCAAGGTCCTATCATTCTTGGTATTTCCTGGAGGCTTTGACCATCTTGCTTTAATGTCACTGATTACTCCTGTAGAGGGAATTATGGGAACATTAGTTGGTTGAGCTACTTTTTGCATTCCTGAACTAGATTTGCAAGGATCTGAACTACTAGAAGGCACCTTAGAATTCACTTTCATATTAACCGGCATAGAGTGGTTTGTATGCTTGGCACTAGGCATAGAACAAGGCATCACAGCTTTTACCTTTCGCACCTAAGGATTTAGGACATGTTGCAATTAAACATTCTAGCGACTCCACGAGATCGTTTGGCACGAATGCAAGCAAACCTAATTTCTCTATCAAGAGGTTTATTAATGAAGTCCTCTTCCACAATCTCACGGAGACATTCTAGACTATCCTTAAGGTGAGCACAATAGTTATGAAACACAAGTTCATTGTTCCTAAGATGAGGAGGAATGTATTTAATGATCACAAGATATTTGTAGTCCGAGGATGACTTTGATGCAACATTCTCATTAAAGACAAGTGGCGCTTTCCTTTTTCTTGACTCCTCGATTCTCAATTTCTTTTGTAAAGAAGTTATTTTTCGTTGTTTTTGTCACGAGTGACTTTCATTGAATCATATAACTCTTTAAAGTGTCGTTTAACTTTTCATTTTCTTCTAGAAAACTCTCGCTTTCTTTTGTAAAACATTAACCAAGTTTTGAAGATGAAAAGTTTGAGAATCTTGAGAATCTAAAGGAGGAGGCATTTGGGAGCCACCACATTGTTCTTTTCACCCTTTAATTGAGAGATTTGGGCTTTCAACTTTCGATCGTGCAACAATGAGCTTGAATCATTCGTCACGCTTATTTATCCGAAAATCGCATCAAACTCTGGAACATCCGAGGATGTCTTGATATTTGAGGTTTTAACATTTTCTTTGAGATGTTGATATTTTAGTTGCAAATCAAAATGTTCAACTTCTAGTTTAGAAAGATGTTATACCAAATTATCGTGATCATCTCGATCAATTTTCTCACTAAGTTCTGAGTTTTTGTTTTCAAGCTTAATGACACGATCATGGGAAAATTTCAATGCAATAGATAATTCATGAAATTGAGAAGCAGTAATGGAGTGATTCGTAGCAGTGTAAAACACATATTGAGTAATACATTCAGAAATAAGATTCTCATTCAATGTGTGGAAAACTAGAAGGGAGGTTGAATAGTTTTACCAATTTAAAACTTCCTTTTAAATATTTAGATCGACTTATGTCAATCTATTTGGTTGTTTATGTTGGACGTTGATAGATAGATATATAAACGTGTAATGAAAGATAAAGAGTAAGAAGCACATCACTACGACACAAGTATTTATAGTGGTTCGGCTACAAGGACACCTTCCTTGCCCTACTCCACTCCCCGAGTCACCTACTCGAGAGTTCGTAAGCACTACACCAACTCTTTATGGCGGAGAAGCCTTCACAACGTCGCTTAACCTTTTTCCGGTACAAAGCTAAATGCCGAGTTCCTTCACACCAAGGCGAACCACACCTAACACAACGTCGCCTACCCTTTATACGGTGCTAGGCTAACCACCGATTTCTTTCACACCAAGGAGAACTAATCCTATCACAAAGTCGCCTACCCTTTATTAGGTACTAGGCTAAGCACCTAGTTCCATTACTATGGAGGAACTAATACCCTTCACAACAGAACACCTAATATCAAGGAGATCCACTCCTTGTTACAATACCATCAAGGATATCACCATCCTTGGAAATAAACAAATACTTATATGTATAACGATGCACCTCATCGATTATACGACCTAGGCATTCTTCCCAAATGCGACTTGATTTGATTCTTCGGCATCCTTCACTAATGCCTTAGACACAACGCTTGGCACCCTTCACTAATGCCTTCGTCGTGACACCTTTAGCATTCTTCACTAATGATTTGACACGGATGATGAGCATCTTTCACTAATGCTTTCATCTTGACACTTTCGGCATTCTTCACTAATGCCTTCAACCCAACATCTATGGAGAAAGTAAGAACTATCAACAAGAGAACCTTAGTTGTCTTGATGATGACGAAGCTTGGCAACTCATGGACTTGAGCTTGCTCGTCTTCAAGAAGTGGTGATCTCGCCTTTAAGAGGAACCTAGAAGATCACACAAAAACAAAAGACAAACTACATAGATCACTTGGATCTGAGGTTAGAGGGTTATAATACTTGGGGGAAGTATGTGTGTAAAAGTGGTGAATAGAAAGGAAGAAATGGCTCTCTATTTATAGAGAAAATTCTCATCGTTCCCCGGATCCCACGGATCCTTCCACTGGGATCCGGCTAGCACAAAGCCGTGGATCCGTGAGAACGCCTCTTTGCCCATGGGTATTTTTGGTTATGGGTCATGGGTCATGGGTTGATCCATGGGTCTTTAGCTAGATATAATGTATCTCTTGAGTGCTCACCAAGGGTTCAATGTATCTAGACATTCTCTTGAGTGCTCACCAAGGGTTCAATGTATCTAGACATTGGGTATGGGTCAATACCATGGGTTATGGATATTATCCATATATGATATAAGCATGATGTCATGCAATGTGTTATGTGTCAAGCTCCATGGGTCATGGGATTTGGGTTGTACCCAACTACATTCAATGTATTTGCCCAATGGGTTATGATACTTAAGTTTCTACCCATTTATATTACCCAATATACTACATACTAGTTATGTGTATATTTTACCCAAATATGTAAACACTAGTTGTTGTACATATGTAATATTAAATCATAAAATCACTTATACTTGTTTTAGTGTTTTCTGTGAAAATGTGAAAATGTGAATATGTTAGAAACTATTAGTTCAAACCATTTACCTATTTTATTTGTTTCGTTAAAATGATTTTACGTTTGTTATCGACAAAACATTAGAAGATCGTAAAATATAAATAAACGTTTTTACGACTTATTTGTATTAACAATCTCCCCCTTTTTGTTGATGACAGAACATAAAATTATTTTAAGGAAAAGCTAAAATTCAGAAAAGTTTGAATTTGTAGTTTTTACTTTCTTCTCCCCCTTTTTGTCGAAACAAAAAGTGTTTGAAAGAAAGCAACACATCGTTTTTAAGAAAAACATGTGAAAGAAATAAAAATAAAAATAAAAGAATAGAGAGCAAGTAACGGAACGGATCTCGTCTTAACTCCCCCTTGACGAGTCCATCCCTATGTAAGGGCGTCAAGAAAGTGATACTAATCTAGTTTGTTTGCAAGTAAGTTTGCAAAAGATTTCATCTAAGTGACGAATGTACTCCCCCTTGATGATTGCAATATTGCACGGGGATGTCATGAAATGTAAACCTAGTATTGCAAGTAATTTTCAATGTATTGCTTTGACATAAAGCTCCCCCTAGCTTTAGGATGTCAAAGTCTTCATGTGTAAATTGAATAACTACAAAACAAAGATTAGAAAGCAAGTATAATTCACAATTTCCTGCAAATGTGGTTCAAGTTAGTAGAAAGAAAGCTTTCGTCTCACGGATCCCACGGTTCCTCCTAGTAGGGATCCGTCTAGGAAATTTTGAGGATCCATATAGTCGATGATTAAATTAAAGAATGGTGATGTAACAAGTAATGTTAACATCAAAATGAGATATGTATTCAACCAACAAACATATACTCAATGCAATATGGCAAGTAAACTATCATTCAATAAAACATAAGAGATGATCAACAAATCACTAAAAACTAAGAGAATGATTTAGCCATATTCTACTAATACTAATAAGTGACCAAAGCTTTAAGAAGCAACAATGAGCTTGAGTCTAGGGATGAGTAGACTTGTTGATTTGGTCCAATCTTTCAAGAAGATAATTAAACATGAAATGCAACTCATTTCGTACTTCTTGAACAAGTCCTTGGGTGATTAGACAATTAGAGCAATTATTGTCTTGATTAGGAACATGATGTTTTGAGGAGGTTCTAAAAATGATGGTGGAGGTACATTGAGTAATTTAGGATGAGGTTCTACTAGGAATGAGAGTGGTGGTAATGGAAATTCCTCCATATGATCAAGTCCTTGGTGGTTCCTTGTTTCCAACGATGGACTAGTTGGTGATGTAGGTGGTTCCTATTTTAACGAGAAGGTTGGTGAATGGGAAGTTCTCGATGGTGAATGCTCTAATGAATAGAGAGAGGCTCGGTAAAGGAGTGTAGTCCATGCTCTAGGAATGAAGGTTTAGACATTTTGCTAGAACTAGGTACGTTTGGTTTAGAGCTCGATGATCCCTTTTCTAACCTAAGAGGTTTAATGCTAATTATTGCGGTTCTCTTGGCAATTGTTGATTGGGTTTGTTGAGGTGAGATTCTAGCACTATTATCTCTTACGGATGATGATTCGGTGGATGGGAAGTTCTACCATTTGTGGGTTTAACCGGAGATGATTCGGTTGAGGAAATTTCTTGTACAACACGAGCAAGTTTCTTGGGTGGTTCTTGGTTGGATGAGTTAGCACTAGGAGCTTTCCTCATGATGAAATGACTAAGGAAAAGGTTTCTAAATGCTGAGAATTATGTTGTGTTTGATGACTAAGGGATTCTAGCAAGATGACTTATAAAGGGAAGGATTTAGCAAGTGCATTCAAGACTTAAGTCTCTAATATCCTTTGGAATGTGATGATTAGCATGCACAAGAGTCAACTTCGTAGATTTAATTAGGATGAGGTGGAGTGTTCAAGTTAGCAAGATGAGCTTGAAATGATTGTTCTAGCAAGAGTTGACATAAATGTCACCCGGATCCTACGGTTCCCACCAATGGGGATCCGTCTAGGCTAATCCTAGGGATCCGCTCTCGCACTAGAAAAGGATAGAAGTGATGTTTGACAGTCTAAAGCCTATACCTTTTGAATGTTTCAGTTCTCCTAAGTGTCTTTAAATGGAAGGGTACTTAAATGTTCAAGGGCAATGAGTGATGTAGCTAATGATTGCCTTATATGAAAGAAATTGGAACTTTCGTGAGTACCAATGAATGAAAAAAGATGACACTAAAATCTTGAGAGTGTCAAATGGAGCTAGATGATCCTAGTGATCAGATAGTGACTTAGGATAATGTCTTGGAGAAGATCCTAAAGGTTTTAAGGTAGAAGAACTAGAATTTGATCCATTTCGACCAATTTTGAGCTAAGGATGATTATGATCAATTTTGCCATAATTGAAAGATTTCTAGGTCTAGATGTGAGGGATCATGTGAGAAATAATGAGTGATCTAGAGAGTGGAAGAGTAATGAGTTTAGGTGAAACGATAGATCGAAAAGCACTTTGAGTGTGATCCTTAATGAGCTATGAGTGAGTGTGAAGCTTACTAAGCTTGAGAAGGACTTAAGAGATCCTAAGGTATTAAGTTCAGCTAGTGTGAAGTAATCTAGGAACATGTTTTGAGGTGTAAAGGATTGAAATTCCACTTCTATTCGCCCGGATCCCACGGATCCTTCACTGAGGATCCGGATAGTTACAAACTAGGGATCCGCATCTAGGATGCTTTTACTTAATAAATGAGCGTTTGTTCTAAGTATCGAACTTAGAAGCTAATGATCTCTACAGTAAGTATACATGTATACAAGTAAAACATACTAAGAGTATGTAGAAATAGCACGTACGCAATTAAATGAGATCTAGCTCACAAGTAACACATAAGTTTGTCAAACTTAACAACCGTTATTCAAGAAGCTCAAAATAGATTTACGATTTAGTAAATCGTTTGTATTAACAATGGCGTGCAGAGTAGATGATGACAATAGGGTTGTTTTGCCAACGGAAGCAATGAACTATGTATAGTCATTACGGATGGTGATTAGCATACAATGAACTTCGTCCATGAAGTCATGTAGCTCTTCTCGATCAAAGCAAGATAATCACTTGATGAGGCAAATGGTTGTGATTAACTAAAAGAAAATTTTATTTTACAGCTTGTTTGATTAGTAATCCTAAGACAATGCAAAGTATTTCCATTGTAAACTTACTTTAGGAAAACATAGGAGTATAAATTTCCCAAGTGAGAGAATGAATATGAGATCTATTACTAGCGGTGCTCAATTACGGCTAAACACGACCATTTTACGAGTGATTCCACATACCCAACTTTATCAAGGAAGCAATTCAACCGTTAGGTCAAATTGGGTTTCTAGTGCAATAAGTTGTCCAAGATTCATTCTCAAGTTAGGAAAATTTATATTCCTACAATGGCCTATCAAGAGTAACAATGATGATACTTTGCTTCGTTTAATATTATACTTGAGACAACTAAGGTGACGTAGGCGTCATGTTAAAATAAAATTAAAAGTTGTCCATATGGTAAACAATAAAAATGGTTGGATGAGCTAGTTCAACATATGTTGTTGGAAAGCTTTGAGTTTGGACTTTCGGATATGAACAATTATATTTGCATTGCAAAATAATTTACTTAAGTATATCGGATGAAATAATCAAGTTGTCAATCCTACTATGAAGCTTGGAGAGCGATCATGAAAAGGAAAATGGGAGAGTACATCATCAACACAAGTGTAGGTTATGATCCGATGTACATTCTTGTTGTTTTTAGAAAATGATACAAGAACAAAGGAAATCATATAAGCACATATGACAAACTCAATCAAAAATCCATTTAGTGTGTTATATGTTTTAAACATTTTTCAACCTATATGACTTATCTAAATATCTAAACTAACATTTTTGACACAACTAGATGTTATCCCAAACACTCCTTCAAATAGCACATTGATTAGTAGAATATTACTAAATCAACAAACAAGAGAATGAATAGCAAGGTAAGGAAACCACATATGCTATTCAATCAAACAAACACAAAAGCTATTTGAGATAAACAAATAATCAAGTAATGCAAAGAAGACAATTTATCATTTGGCATAGCATACGAAAGTTCTTTTCATCGCTTTGTGTTAAATATAAACATGTATACCAAGCTTGATTAGTTTCTTTTATATTTATAAATATGATCAAAACCTTAATTTCAATAGAGGACACATTGTTATTCAAAAGCGAAAACATCCGTCTCCAATTAGATCAAAAGTTTGTGCAAAAGTTATGACCGAAAATGAATTTCTATTATAAATCAATGATTATGTAAATTATTGTTTTGAATCAGTTTATGAAATCATTTTAAATGAAAGTAGACTCAAATACCTTTAAAACGATAGGTGGCACGACTTCTAACGACTTACGGTTAAAAGTTATGAATTTTGAAATTGATAAAACTGTCTTCCGTACCACGGATCCCACCGATCCTTGCTTGAGGATCCGCCAAGTGTAACTCGAGGATCCATGGATCGACATACGATTACAAAATGTACGTTTGACCCGAGCGAAAGGTTTAGTCTTTGTAGACTTTTAGTGAAGTTATATTACCCATTTTACCTTTATTCAAGCTTGATTAACAAGATATCTAACAACAAAACTTCAAAGAAAAAAATCACTAAAACACTTTTCATATTATGCATATTATAAGATAGAAGCATATATCACCATTTTGTCCACAAGCAATTTAGCATGTTTTGAAAAAAATGTAACTAAGAAAACATACCTTTGCTATATCCCTTTTTATGGTTTTAGAAACCATAGACGCGAAATACTTCATGATCTTCTAAGATACCCCAATCCTTTGCTATATTCCCTTTTATGGTTTTAGAAACCATAGACGCGAAATACTTCATGATCTTCTAAGATACCCAAATCCTAGTATGAAGACTTCTCAAAGGAAAATGTTAGAATGATCTATCACTATCCAACATATGATGATTTCTAAAAACATTACTTTTGTTTTAAGAAATTCCCTTCTTTGTAGTTTTCAAACATACACGGATCGTATCAAGTTTTCAAAGTACAATATACAAAAAAACTTGGTAACGAAGCTCTGATACCAATTGTGGAAAACTAGAAGGGGGGGGGGGGTTGAATAGTTTTACCAAATTAAAACTTCCTTTTAAATATTTAGATCGACTTATGTCAATCTATTTAGTTGTTTATGTTGGACGTTGATAGATAGATATATAAATGTGTAATGAAAGATAAAGAGTAAGAAGCACATCACCACGACACAAGTATTTGTAGTGGTTCAGCTACAAGGACACCTTCCTTGCCCTACTCCACTCCCCGAGTCACCTACTCGAGAGTTCGTAAACACTACACCAACTCCTTATGGCGGAGAAGCCTTCACAACGTCGCTTAACCTTTTTCCGGTACAAAGCTGAATATAGAGTTCCTTCACACCAAGGCGAACCACACCTAACACAACGTCGCCTACCCTTTATACGGTGCTAGGCTAACAACCGAGTTCTTTCACACCAAGGAGAACTAATCCTATCACAACGTCGCTTACCCTTTATTAGGTACTAGGCTAAGCACCTAGTTCCATTACTATGGAGGAACTACTACCCTTCACAACACAACACCTAATATCAAGGAGATCCACCTTGTTACAATACCATCAAGGATATCACCATCCTTGTAAATAAACAAATACTTATATGTATAACGATGCCTCATCGATTATACGACCTAGGCATTCTTCCCAAATGCGACTTGATTTGATTCTTCGCATCCTTCACTAATGCCTTAGATACAACGCTAGCACCCTTCACTAATGCCTTCGCCTTGACACCTTTAGCATTCTTCACTAATGCTTTGACACGGATGATGAGCATCTTTCACTAATGCTTTATCTTGACACTTTCGGCATTCTTCACTAATGCCTTCAACCCAACATCTATGGAGAAAGTAAGAACTATCAACAAGAGAACCTTAGTTGTCTTGATGATGAAGCTTGGCAACTCATGGACTTGAGCTTGCTCGTCTTCAAGAAGTGGTGATCTCGCCTTTAAGAGGAACCTAGAAGATCACACAAAATAAAAGACAAACTACATAGATCACTTGGATATGAGGTTAGAGGTATATAATACTTGGGGAAGTATGTGTAAAAGTGGTGAATAGAAAGGAAGAAATGGCTCTCTATTTATAGAAAATTTCTCATCGCTCCCGATCCCACAGATCCCTTACACTTGGGATCTGACTAGCACAAAGCCAAGGATCCGTGGAACGCTCCTCTTTGCCCATGGGTATTTTTGGTTATGGGTCATGGGTTAATCCATGGGTCTTTAGCTAGATACAATGTATCTCTTGAGTGCTCACCAAGGGTTCAATGTATCTAGACATTCTCTTGAGTGCTCACCAAGGGTTCAATGTATCTAGACATTGGGTATGGGTCAATACCATGGGTTATGCATATTATCCATATATGATATAAGCATTATGTCATGCAATGGGTTATGGGTCAAGCTCCATGGGTCATGGGCTTTGGGTTGTACCCAACTACATTCAATGTATTTGCCCAATGGGTTATGATACTTAAGTTTCTACCCATTTATATTACCCAATATACTACATACTAGTTATGTGTATATTTTACCCAAATATGTAAACACTAGTTGTTGTACATATGTAATATTAAATCATAAAATCACTTATACTTGTTTTAGTATTTTATGTGAAAATGTGAATATGTTAGAAACTATTAGTTCAAACCATTTACCTATTTTATTTGTTTCGTTAATATGATTTTACGTTTGTTATCGACAAAACATTAGAAGATCGTAAAATATAAATATACGTTTTTACGGCTTATTTGTATTAACACAATGTATGCAAGTTCTTCCTCTCAATCTCATTATATTTAAATTCATGCTCATAGTCACTAACCTCAACTATCATTGCATCAAATTCCTTTTCCATTTCTTTAATATCCGAATCCATCCCTTTTAAGACTCTCAAATTGATCTTTTAGTTGCTTAAAGAAAGGCATGACCTCGTTAAATAGCATTCTTTAGTTTGCTCAAACCCCTTTCCCTTCGATTATCCCATGGGTGTGATCCTTTTCTTACAAGTTTTCTCAAAATCAACAAATAATTGAAAGATAACATATTGACTGATTAAGGTCTTGCTTTTAGTGGTAATAGTTCTAGGAACTAAATGCATTGGTGTATTTGGAGGATACACAGTTGGTGAAGGCATTTTCCTAAGGGGAGGGTTTGTTACAACAAGATTCTCTACTTTTTGCTTATCCATATCTTTCTTCCAAAAAATGCTCGGGGTTAATTGAGTTTGAGGCTTAAACATGTTAAGGGAGATCCAATTTTCCTTAGTGTAATCATGAGGTTTGATAGTTATGTTTTTCTCTTTACATGTAGGATTGTTGAGTTTCTTATCCATTTTCTCCTAGTGACTTCATCGATTTCTTATCTTCCTCGGGCACTCAACGCAACTAGGTTTCGCCTAGGCTTAAGGATTTCATTACCATCATAAATTACCTTATGAGCGGTTTTAGCCTTTTAATGACCTCTGGATTTGGTTCCTCAACAAGTGGAATGCTATGCTTATCGCTAAGACTTTATGCTTAGTGATCAAGTGAGCGGTTTGAATGGTATTCCTTGTACGCATAACTTATTTTCAAGCTTGTTTTTAAAGTTTTTAGATTGGAAAAATCATTCAAAAGTTTTGATTCCTTAGCATTGAATTCTTGCTTAAGCATTTTCACATTTTCTTGAAGTTTTGTTTTTGCTTAGCGCTTTAGAAAGCTTTTCTTGTAAGGAGTTTAACTCTTGTTTTAATACTTCTTCTCTAAAATTACTTTTTCTAATAATTGTGCGCATTTGGTCATCCATTTCCGCTCACGGGTAGTTAACTCAAACTTAGCACGTTGTTCATAAATAGCAACTTGTTCTTTATAGGCATTCGATTCGAGACAAAGAATCATCAGGGCACATGCGGTGTATTCATCAAAACATATTCATCATTGATCGGAAGATGCATTACTTGGTACAACCTCACTTTCACTTTGCTTCACATATTGATCATATGGGACAATATTGCTATTACCCTCATCATCAATATCTGATTCATAAGTTTCAAGAGATTGTACTTCATTATGCATCTTTCGCTCATCAACATCATCATATAGTTTTAATACATCTGAAATGATTTTGTCTTTGGATGGATTAGTCTGTTGTGGTGGAGAGACCTTTGGAGAGACCATAGGTGAGATGTTTGCCATGAAGATTGTTTGAGTAGTATGTTCATCATCGACATCAGAGTCGAATGCATCATAGTCACTACTTGAAACGCATTCGATGGTTGTGACCTATCTCCGAATTGGATGTTCATCAACATCGGCATCATAGGTTCGGCATTTCCTCAAGAAGAAACAATAACTCCTCTTCATCCAAAGTGACTCCATTATCCCGAGCTTGCACAAGCAACATCTTGTCTGAAGTATTCGGCATTCGTGGACGTTTTGGAGATGTGCGTTCCTTGCAATGTGTCCTCACCACCACGCTTGTAGCATTTGATTGACTTTGCTTGTCCTTGATTTCCAATCCTTCCCCGATTCGATTTCCAACATAGCCTCCACCTACTCCACCTCTTCCCTGCTCATATTGCCTTCCTTGAACGGTTGCACCATAACTTTTCCATCTCGACAACCGCATGATTGTGAAGGTTGGATGCGCTCGATCTCATTGTTAGTGAGAAGATGTTGGTATGTGGACCGAGAGTCGTTTTGTTTAACCATAAGGGCAAGTTGATTAATGAAGTGTCCCACGGCCGCATCAAGATCGACTTGTTTGAACATTGGATCGGGAATGAGTTTGTGATTACCATTACCCATGGGTATAGCTTGAGAAGCTTTGGTGGTAATTCCAACATTTGTGTAAAAGGCGGTTGAATCATTTGATGAGCTTGTCTCTCCTCGGTTGGTTTTGAACCGATCAAGAATCCTTTTTCAAACATAGCATGTCTCTCATTTCAAGAAGGAAGGCATATAGTTGCTCATAGTTTGTATTCTTCAATCCTTTGGTTAGCTTCACGAGGTGAAAAACTTGTGCCATTCGAGATTCATGTTGTTACCAAATTTTGAGTTCAAGCGAATGTTTGGCATGGTCATTTTGATGTTCCTCATGTCATTCACAAGCTTATGGAATCTCACGTAGTACTCATAGACACTCTCATCTGGTTTCATCTTGAAGTGCTCAAACTCATCATACAGTTGTGATTCTCTGTCTTCCTTGGTTAATTCTGAACCTGAGAGAAGCATCTTGACATTATCCCATACTGCCTTGGCTTTAGTGTTGTGATTGATAAGCTTGTAGATATCTTTTGGAAGACCTTGAAGTATAATGTTAGAGGCCCTGATATCAACATCGAATCTCTTTTTCTCCTTATCATTGAGCTCATCATACGTCTTTGGTCCATCTATTCCATAGATAATTGTTCCATCTGCACTATATCAATTAAGTCTCTTGTAGTCTCAATCGACAAGGTCCTTCATCAATGGATTTGAGAATGTTGACCCCATTTTCCTTTCCAAGACAAGACAATCGATTCGTTGAGCCCAAGAGTCGTAGTCGATTCATCAAGCATGGGTGGGCGAGTATCCGAACCGGTGCTTGAACATCCTCGACAATGATGGAGATAATTGTAGGTACGTTGGTAGACATGTTTAAAGATTACACGGATTTTATAACTCTATGATTAAACCGGAAATAGATTCTTTCACGGATTTTACTAAATCAAGAGAAACCGTATTACAAACAAAAATTCAACCAAGTCGCTAAGAAACCTTGAACCAAGTCGCTAAGCACCAAGTTGCTAAGTATTATGAAATCAAATCGCTATAATGCCAAGTCGCTAAGACACGGTCAAGTTGCTAAAGGACAAGTCGCTAAGTTCCAAGTCGCTACGATTTTTTGAGAAGTGGCTAAGCACCAAGTTGCTAAGTCGTCAAATCGCTAAATAGCAACTCGCTAAGGTCCAAGTCGCTAACACCAAGTCGCTAAGAAACTTAAGTACAAGTCGCTAACAAAATTGAAAGCAAGTCATTGCCTTCACCAAGTCGTTACCCGTAGTGGAGAATCCACTAAGTGTCTTGTTTGTCGGCTTGTCTCAAAAGACAAGTCGCTAGGACCAAGTCGCTACCAAAAGCACTACAACTCGCTACCTTTTTCTTCAAGCAAGTCGCTAAGATGAAATTCATTACGAGAACCAAGTCGCTACCAAGAAAAACTTCAAAAACACACTTTTCAATCCAAAACAAGCTCAACCACGTTGATTCAAGCTTACCAAATCAAAACCCAAACACATACAATGATTCTAAACACAAAAGTACACCCAAAATTCAAACTTTAACACTAGAAATGAACCAATGATGCAAAAACCACTAAACTTTTCAAACTCAAAACCATCTAAAACCACTAGAAATCCAAGGATATGTAAGAGATGATCAAACCATGGCTCTTGATACCATTTGTAACATATTGGATTTCACAAACACACTAGATCATAACCACAAGTAGGCGTATAATATGGTTTTAGAGAGAGAAAGTTAGAGGTTGGGAACTTTAGTGAGAGAAAGAAAAATCTTATTATGAGCTTCAACTCTCTACCTTGGAAGGTAGAGAGTATTTATAGTCTTTACACAAATCGCCACCTAACGGGCTGTGGATCAGGCATACAGTGGGTAAAGACCCGTCCGTCCTCCATGGTGTTACTTAAACTAAATACTACTTAACTTATAATAATCTACGACTACGAGCTTTCTAAAGATTACATATACTTGAGGTGACTGACTCTTTAATAACTGGATTTACTAAATCCTAACACCTAATAACAATTTCAATAACTTTTAATTAAATAAATATTTAATAATAGAATATAAAATATAAAGATGCACAGTTATTTATATTCATGTACTATATAAATATATGAACGAATAAGGTAACAAAGTACATACGGGAGTACAACAAACCCGATTTCTTTATAAAAATAAGAAAAGGACAACGATTTTTTATTTATTCTTCGATGAAAGTCGAGCAGGTAAGCATCCGCAATGGCGACTTGGTGAAAGACTTTTACTATTCTAATAAGATATTCAAATGACTGTTCCATTGCGGCAATAACTTTGAAGAAGACTTTTACAAAACACTAGTAAAGACTTCAAGTGTTTGAAGCTATTGTCAAAAAGCTTTTGTATTTATAAAATTTCATTTTCACCCAACATTAAATATGCAAATGCTTTTGCGATTGGAGTAGTTGGTTTTGCAAAACTTTTACCTCAACCATTTAATTGTGTTCAATGCATCAAGTCTTTTATGACTTGATGCATTGGTATGCTCGAGGAATGTGTGGATGTTGATAGTTGAAGATTATTAAATTGATTTAAAATACAAAACCATTTCCCAAAAGCAATCGACATCCTTACCAATAAACAGTGAAAAGTGAAAACAAAATAGCCAAATGCTAGAGTTCACAAAAAGTAAAAAAAGTAAAATGCAGAGGCCATCGATACTCTAACTCTTTGTGACCACACAAAACCCATTTGCAAACACCAATTATTATAGTTAGTTTGGATTATTCACACTATACACTAATTGAAATTGTCAATAAATAATCTGTTTGTCTACACAAAACTAAAAACACCTTTTCATTTGTGAAATTTACCTTTCACTTCTACTGTGATATTTTAGTCAATTGACATTTAGATCAATTAGATTATCAATCATCACAATCATTTACGAAATGGCGTGTTCTTTGTGTCAAGATGGTACATGCACTCCGAATTGTACTAATTTGCACGATTCTTTATTTAAAGACATGATAGACCATTTCAAGAGAATGGTAATTGCGTGTGAGCCGGGAAAGACTTTCCCAATAGAAGAAAATTTTAGAGAGAAACAAGAGCTGATTGATAAGAGGAAGAGAATGATTGAACAACTTCCAGAGTATAAATGTAAGTACGAATATATGAAAGCACGTTTCAAGAGGATCGAAGATGATAATGATAATTTGGAAGCAACGTGTGAAGAGGCGATAGCGATTTTAAGATTTACAAAGATTATAATGTCGATCTTTGAGCGAAGTATGAAAAGATGCAAACCGGTTTAAGAATTTCAAATATCATTTGTAAGTAACCAATTGGAAATAATCATGTGTACAACGAGAAGAATATTTACGTACCATATTTGGGAACATTTTTTAAAACTTGATCAATCGAATGTGGTTTGCAATCAACACTATAGCTTTAAAAAACGCGGTTTGATTAGTGAAAATAGTATAACTATGGATGCTTTATTAGTCATGACTTTGGATTTTGAACTCTTAATTAATGGATACTGTATTTTACTATTCTGACGATAACCCTTTTTAAAATTAATAAGGTAGTTATAAAAGCTATATTTCGGAGTGATGTCTTCTTGTGAACACGTGAACATAAGGTTCTTGTATTGTTCAATGAATATACATTATTGCATGCACTTGGTTCAGAATACTTTATATGCAAGCAAAGAGAATTAAGTTATCTATAGAATTGATATAGTTTCAAAATTCTAATAACTCATAGGATACCACTTCATTATGGTATGTCTAATGTGTTGATAAAACCTTATTAATATGCTTACCACTCCAAAACCATGTGTCGTGGATACACTCAATATAGTTCAAACCAACACTTGTAGTCAATAAAGGTTAAAATCTTATGAAGCATTTTATTTTGTTACTCCACAAAGTTTTTTGATGAAAATGATTACTCATTCATAAACCGCAGGATATCATAATCTCGATGGATATAAGTTGAGATTGTTGTCAAAGCTAAGTATCAAGAGATGGTTGAATGTGCCAAAATCTTGTCAACATACTCTTATATAAAAGAAGTTGCGGTGATGTCGATGATTTTAGGATTATGAATGTGTTTTATATATGTTTAAGAATGTGCTATTTTGGATGTTGATTAGGTATGTAAGGTAATAAGTATTTATCTAATTAACAAGGTGCTAGATTATCGCATCAAATTTTATGTTATGATTTTATGATATCATTTGTGAAAACATAAATAATCAAAATAATAGCCAATCTCGTTATGATATCATTTGTAAGTATACGCAAAACGCTATCTGAATAAGGTAGTTATAAAAGCTATATTTCGGAGTGATGTGAGCGGCATCCACAACACTTGTAGTCAATAAAGGATTTGTTACTCCACTTGATATGTGCGAAAGATACCATGGCGCCTCCGAATTAATAAGATAATTGTTCTTGGTCGAACCCAAAGGGTAATGCAAGATGATACTTGATTACATTTGGTATATCTAATTAAATTCTATAACGAGATTCTAAATGGTTAAACTATATGTAATGATTTAAGATCCATATCCATGGTTTAAATGTATCTATAACAAAGGATGATTAGAGCAAGACATTGAATGACCATGCTACTGAGAAACTTTGACGAAACTATTCTCTCAGACACTTTTAGATAAAAAGCGAGTGAGAGCGTTTGCTAGGTGTTTCCGTCGTTAGTTTTGTGTGCCATTCGACACATCAACTCCCAAGTGGGAGCTGTTGGTTTGTGGGAGTTAAAACACACGTAAACGACTAGAAGTGTGTGAGCCTATGGGGGCACACACGTTAAACACGAGAGTACGTGATGAACGTTTAATACTTGAATATATTAGACCCGTTTATTGCATGCATGCATACCCGATCTTTTTAACGACCCATTGACTTGTTCATATTTAACTTGGGTTGGTTTCATGTTTGCCTTGGGCCTAGTACATGTAAACGAATGGGTATAAGGTTGTTTAGGTCGAATGCTTGGAGCTCAAGCTATGAGCCCAAGTCATGAGTCGGTTTGTGACTTATATAAACAAACAGATATATGCATCCAAAAGTACGATAGACGATATCCCTAATGATCGATTTATCATACATTCTTATATAGGATTTTGGGTCCTACATGCATGCTCTAAAAATTCCATTCACAGTTAATACCTCACGTGATGATACATGCATATCGACTATCTTACTATACATGCATAATATTCACATGATCATACATGCATGAATGTATGCATGTATTTATTTATTGCATAGTTGTCTTTTCTCTTGTGGTATTGATCGACAATCTATGTACGCCCTTTAGGCGTCGAAGGGAGGTTTGTTTACGATTGGTTTCGGGACGTAATAATAAGAAGATGTTTTGGTTTTATTTGTTCGTGGTATTCAAGTAATTCAAGGGTTGATTGGTAAACGTTCTCGACTAGCGTCTAATCGAACGACTTGGTTTTAAGTGTTTGTGTGTGATACTCGTAGAGGTATCTATTTTAGATTCTTAGTTTCGTATTGGTTTCTTGTTCGTGTTATAGCGTGCGATTGACATCGAGGTTAGTTTTATTTACCTTTTATTTATTATTGTTTACTATTTACGTGTTAACCTAATTGCGATAACTAGATCCATATCCGTTGCGTCTCGTTTGCGTTAAATGATTAACGTGGTTCTAAAATCTCAACATTCATCTCATCCAAAATTACAACACAATTATAAGAAAATAATTATAAGGAAAGAAAGAATGAAACACACATTTGTGTCAACATTGACTGTGACTTTGTTGATTAGACAAAATCATTTTACAAAATATACAATACTTTCCATTAATTTGGCCTGGCTGTGTACTGACCAATACATTGACCAAATTTAAAAGCTAGTTTGACTTTTAAGTAGCCAAATTGATGGTCTTAAAGTCTTTGTCATGTCAAGGCTGCTTCAAATCTGATTTGTGTTCATTTGGGGTGCTTAACTCGAATCGCGTATAAAATCCACTTGATATCCATAAAGTCAAGGCCTTAAGTCAAAATTGGCCTCCAACAGTGATTGAACTAGAGCAAGAGAGGATACCTTGTAATCTGGTTTATGTTCAATATTGGCATATTCAGGAGAATCATACCTACCTGTTTCATCAAGCAAACATGCAAATGCTCCTGCCATTTTCATACACGCCACCTTAAATCATAGGTTTAGAATCAGCAAAAGATAAATAAAAAAACAACAAACATATTAAAGCATAAGAAAGAAACTACATGTGGCAACATAGATGTCATCTTTGCCTCATTTCTACTACCCGGGCACCTTTTTACCTAATAGGATTAACTCATGCAGAGATATACACGGGTTGCGTGAGGGGCTAAAGACATACTATAGGCAAATATTTTGACTCGTTCCCTTTTAGTTGTTTCTTATATGACCCTTTTAAATTAACTACAGCCTGAATCGACCCGTCCGTATAGGAAATGAGCTAAAATTGGTGTAAATTTACATAAACGATTGGTGTAAATTCTATTTTTATTAATCACCTATCTTATGAGTTTTATGTGGTTGGTGATTAAGGGGAATTGGGGATTTTATTTTTGATAGTTATGAGTTTATGTAATTAGTGTTGGGTTTCCTAAATATTTGGCAGAACTATTTATTGTATAAGATGATTGAGGTTTGTGAAGGTGGTTGGAGGTAGTGAGAGTGGTGGTGTACGGTCGTGGTGGTGGGTGAGTATGAAGATGGTTGGTGGTGATGGTTTGAAGATGAAGATGACGAGATATTAGAGATAGGACGAATGGTGTAAGTGTAATTATTTGGAGTCACATGAACGATTTATGTAAATTTTGTACTTAACCTTTGATTACATCATGCCACGTCAGATTGAGTGCTACAATAGGATAATTAAGAAATTTTAATGTTTTAATTGAAAAATTAAAAGTTTGTTACATAGAATAAGAAAAGGTGGCAAGTTTGTTGCCTTTTTAGGCAATTTGCCATTTTTTTAAATTCATGTATATGCACGTAAGGGTGTCAAAAATCCCGACCCGACCCGGACCCGAACCCGACTAAAGATAATCGGGTCGGGTTAGTCGGGTCCAAAGTCTAACTCGGGTCAATTGGGTCAACCCGTTTAACCCGAGTACGAACTAGGGTCGGGTATCGGGTTCAAATACTTTGCTTATTCGGGTTCGGGTCAACCCGACTAACCCGAGTTAGGATTTTTTTATTTTTTTTTTGTAAATCTTTATTTAATTTTAATTGTTGAATGTATATCACCCATGTTTATTCTAGTAAACATCGCCACCTTTTTGCCTGTGGATGCTAATAAGAAGATGGTATAAAAAACAGTGGTTTCATTCATTGTTTGAATTTTAATTTGTAATGTCTACTTGGGCATTAAGTGAATGCTCCACTTTTGCACATCGATTGTTGTTTGAAATCTAAACAATGAAGCGCTATGTCTTGTTCACGAGGTTTGGTGCTTAAATCTGTTCTCGCCTAACTTGTTAGTAATGGTTTAAATGTTTCATTCATGAAAGTTGCTACATCACTCGTGATGTTAAGTACTACAAGTGTTAGGGTGCGTTTGGTATCCCACTATTGGAATAAATCTATGACTTTGAAAGTGATAAATGTTGTTTGGTTGGTTATGGGGCCCATCACAATAGAATGAGGATACCCATGATATGTGGGTTTCCTCATAGGAGTATGATTTGGTGGGTATGTGGATACCCATGAAAAGTGTTATGTACATACCCATTTTCATTCCACTTTATTCTCAAACCTATACCTATAGTGATTCCATCAAGCATACCAAACACACCCTTATTTTAAAAATTAAATTCTATGATTTTGTAAATGGTACAGACCCGAACCCAACCTGACCCGACCCGACTTGACCCGACCCGACTTTACCCGAACCCGACTAACCCGAGTTCAAATAGGGTCGGGTTCGGGTATATTATTTTTAGCCTCGACCCGACTTGGACCCGACCCGTTTGACCCGAACCCGACCAACCCGACCCGATTAACACCCCTATATGCACGGGATTATAAATATCATATGAAAGCACGAGTTATTTTGATATGTAAATAAATACACGAAATTGTTCATATACGAACAACTCATGTTATTTCTCTTTATGAGTTTAAGAAATGATATCCGAAAAATTTCGTATGTTTTTACTATTCGTTCGATAAAGACTCACTTTATTCATTTTATAACCTTAACTCATGTGTACACGAGTTTGAAAATTAAATACTAATAAAATTATTATTAATAGGAATTTAAATATCAAAATGTAAGTACAATTTACTCTAATGAGAATATAAACATACGAGATTATATATATAACAATGAGGTAACGACTCATGTAATTTCTCCTATAAATTTAAATAAAGAAATCCGAGAAAAAAAAAATTTACACTTTATCTTTTAACTTCATCGAGTGTTATTATGTGCTCTTAAACGCACATATTATCTAGTAATATAGATAGTGGATAATAACAAAAAAATGCATCGTACTTGACCATTTTGTGATTGTATGTAGCCATCTACGCTTTTTTTTGTCACCGTATCACAAGCATTTTGAATTTGTGTCATCGTTAGTCCTTTATACTAACGGCCGTTAGTAAATAGCTTAAAATTCGTTTTCTTACATTTTATGCGTTTTCGTTTTTATGTTTTTATATGTTTTCGTCCGTTTCATTCGTTTTACACGCTTTCTTCTTTTTTTACGTTTGTATACGATTTCGTTCGTATTTATCCGTTGCCTCATTTCATTTTATACGCCATCCGTTTTGTACATTTTCGTGTGTTTTTATACACTCATAAACGGATGAAAGCGCATAAAAACGTGTAAAACAAACGAAAACGTGTAAAAGCGAACGAAAACGAACAAAAACGTATAAAAATGAGCGAAAACGTGTAAAAACGGACGAAAGCGTATAAAAATATACAAACGTGTAACAACGGCTGAACACGTAAGAAAATGTACAAAATTGGACGAAAACGTATAAAAAAGGATAAAATGTTTAAAAACGTAAGAAACAAGACGAAAACGTATAAAAACATATGAAAATGTACCAAAACAGATGAAAACATATAAAAAATGGACGAAAACGTATAAAACGCGAAGAAAATGCATTTAAAACGCATAAAAACGGACGAAATGAAAGAAACGAACGAAACGTATAAAACGTAAGAATACAAAATTTTAAGTTATTTACTTATGACCGTTAGTATAAAGGGGTAACGATACAAATTTTAGCTTGACCTGTTACATACAATAACATAAGTTCAAAAGGTTTATACAATGAGAAAAATGGATAGCTACATACAATCACAAAAGTGGTCAAGTTTGATGCATTTTATGTTATTATTTTTAAATTTAATTAATAGCATATATCAATCTCAACAATTTCGATTAAACAAATATTAATATATAATGAAAAATTTATGTAAAAACTCGTATGTGCATGAGAATTATATATAAATACTATAGCGCACGGGACATAGTAACCATTATATTTTAATCGGTTCTTGGGCCAAAAATGTGGGCCGGTTTTGACTTTGGTTCACGCAAGCCCAAAAAAACAAACGTTTTGTTATACACCGAGGATATGCCACGCCTTAAAACACGTGTACAGGACTCGGAAATCACACTCACCGCCCTTCTCTCTTGATCCAGAAACCCAGAAATCACACTCACACTCATCTCATCTATTAACCCATCATCATCAACAAGAACCGGTTAAAATATAATGGTTATTCTCCCGTGCGCTATAGTATTTATATATAATGTCAGCCATCACCTTATCTAGAAGGAAACGCTCTTCGCTTTCTCTCGAGGTTGGTGGCACACGATTGATGTTGGTCCTTCGGATCTTCTACGTTTCTTCTATGCATGTAACTTGATCATGCGACTTGATCGGTATAATTTTGTTTTAATTTTATTTTCGAAAAATTAGGGTTTTAATTAGATTGGGGCTTTTGAGTATTTTTCGGTTCTTAGTGACAACGTTAGGGTTTTAATGAAATTAAGCCTTTTGTTAATTTATTTAAAAAAAAAATGAGTGTTGCAGTTAGATTTAAAAGTTGTTAGTGTTGATATATATGCGGTGTTAATATTTTTTGGTCTTTTGGATTAGGTTATAGAGTGGTGCGGATTTCTTTCTTGCTTATGTTTGTGTTAGGGTCCGTTGGAAATGTGGCCTTGAGGAGAATTTGGGTTTTAGTTTGTGGTGTTTGTCGGTGGATGTGACCAAGGTTATGTTGCATCGATCTTACCTACCCCTTTTGGCGTGGCATCGCGATAGTGTGTTTGCGACCATCGGGACGGGTGGATTGATGTTGGCGTGGAAAATCACATGGTTTGCAACCATGTCATATGTACTATGGGTGCCTTGACGATTCATCGCTTACACTTGGTTTCGTTGGATCATGGGTCACGATGGTTTGCTTGCACCTTTGATCGGTTTGGAGCGTGGCGGGGCAAATATTCATGTTTGCGACCATGGGTTGTGATACACATCCGATCTCTTAGTGAGTTACTATCCGGTATTTAAACGACTTTTTGGAGCCGCTCGATAACCTATTTCTCCTGGTCCTTTTTTTTGAACCCCGTCATGTTGGCAATGCAGCCACACTAGGGTTGTGATTGCAGCCGTGCGGGGTGTTATATCGATTGTTTACTTAATTGAGACTCATAGAAACAAAATAAAAACTTAAAAGTTCCGCATTCTCTTTCATCGAAAGAACTTATGTTTTTCGTGAGCGTAGCTTATTAACAATGAATGTTGGCATGGCAACCGAACACGTGTTGTGGTTGCGACCATGGGGTGTGTTTTGTTCGTACATTATAATTTCAGACGTGGTTTTTAGACGATGACAAGAAATAGAAAAGTAGAATTGAGATTATCCGCATCTTGGCGGTGGCAAGTTACTAACTTTGCGACCATGGCGGCTTAGTCCACTTTCTCGATTGTTTATAAATCTGAGCCTTTGATAATGCTTTTGAGATTGTTATTGTCTTTTCTGCTAAAAAATAAGATTGGTGATCTAGGGTTGCTTATACTTTCTGAGATACATGTTAGATATACGTGGAATGTGGTAGATTAAATGTAGCTTTCCATTCAAATGAGGCTAGGATGATTGATTCATGACAAATGTAGATAATTGAGATTGTCCGCATCTTGGCAGGGCAAGTTACTAACTTTGCAGCCATGGCGGCTTAGTCCACTTTCTCGATTGTTTATAAATCTGAGCCTTTGACTATAGTGCGCTGGACATTGAAACCATTATATTTTATTCAGTCTAAAAAATTAATATCTGCAGCCAACCCATCGACCCGGCAGTATGATCGTCGTGAAAATGTTATGCAAAAGTAATTCCGGTAAATGTGATATAGTCGTAATTGGCAATGATGATCCATTTTCTGCATTCATGCTTTTAGGATCGCCGTCTACTGATGCCCATATCTTGGCATGGCAACAACGTCTATAACGTGGTTGCAGCCATGTCGGCTATTTCTTGACGGTCCCTTGCTTGAAAATCTGAGCCTCGGTTTTCATTATAGCTACTACTGTTCCCTGTCTGAGTAAACATCGGTTCATCATCATTTTATGATTCGTTTAGTTAGCTAACAACTGTTATGGGCCATGGCGGCTTAGTCCACTTTCTCGATTGTTTATAAATCTGAGCCTTTGAAATTGCTTTTGAGATTGTTATTGTCTTTTCTGCTAAAAATTAAGATTGCCGATCCGGGGTTGCTTATACTTTCGACATACATGTTAGATATCGTGGAATGTGGTAGATTAAACGTAGCTTGCCATTCAAATGAGGCTATGATGATTAATTCATGACAAATGTACATAATTGAGATTGTCCGCATCTTGGCAAGGCAAGTTACTAACTTTGCGACCATGGCGGGTTAGTCCGCTTTTCGATTGTTTATAGATCCGAGCCTTTGACTATAGCGAGTTAGACATTGAAACCGTTATATTTTATTCGTCTCATAAAAATTAATATCTGCAGCTAACGCATCGACCGGCGGTATGATCGTTAGAAAATCTTATGCAAAAGTAATTCCTGGTAAATATTATATTTGATGATGATGGGTTAATAGATGAGATGAGTGTGAGTGTGATTTCTGGGTTTCTGGATCAAGAGAGAGAGGCGGTGAATGTGATTTCCTAGTCCTGTACACGTGTTTTAACGCGTGGCATATCCTCGGTGTATAACAAAACATTTTTTTTGGGCTTGGGTGAACCAAAGTCAAAACCGGCCGACATTTTTGGCCCAAGAACCGATTAAAATATAATGGTTACTATGTCCCGTGCGCTATAGTATTTATATATAATATATAATTGGCGATGATGATCCATTTTCGGCATTTATGCTTTTTAGGATCGCCGTCTACTGATGCCCGTATCTTGGCATGGCAACCACGTCTATAACGTGGTTGCAGCCATGTCGGCTGTTTCTTGACGGTCCCTTGCTTGAAAATCTGAGCCTTGGTTTTCATTATAGCTACTACTGTTCCCTGTCGGAGTTAACATCGGTGCATCATCATTTTATGATTCGTTTAGTTAGCTAACAATTTTTATGGAAATGTATCTGACTAACGTCCTTGGCGAGGTGACCACATAAAAAAAATGGTTGAACCCATACTAGCTGGTATGTGTCGAATCATCCTGTAAGTTTTATGTTTCTCTAACTTAGAAACACAAATAACATTTTAAACGAATTTGTTGGTTTTGAGTTTAATTGTGTTTATTTTTCCGTGTTTCGAGGTTCTAAGATATTCGGTATGAAGAAGGACAATGGGAAAAAGTTGGTGAAGACCAACGTCAAAGTAAATGGAAATCTTCAACCACATGTAAGTTTTCGCACCATCGCAAAAAGCTATTTATCGCCAGACTAATTTACGTTTTCGCTACTTTTAAATTGCAAAACAGAAGAAGTGATAAAATTTCCATGAAACGAAGAACCATTGAGGCAATAACAAATTTGACATGACAGTAAAGGTAATGTTTGTAAAGCACACACCGCGCTTTTTCAAAGTGTACTTTGTTGGTTTTGATCATGCGTCGATCTTTTCACTTATATTAAAACCTTGCATGTAAACCGTGTCAAACTCATCCGACTTGCGAAATGGTAGGTAATCTAAACACGTATTTTCTTAATGGTGAATAGTACGTCATTGGTGATGTCATTATTAAATAACCTATGCTAGCGTCATTTTTGCACCGATTTTCACTCGACAAGCGTAATAAAGATAATGTGGATGGATACCATGGTCGAGTTCTACACACTCAACTAACCCGCTATACCCCTATCATTTTTTTGTGTATGCCATAATCTGAACATCACTTCTTTAGTTTTTCTTAATGTAAACTACACGCAGATACAAAACATTAATACAATTAGAATATAGCTTAATGTAAACTACACGCAGGATACAAAACTAAAGAAATAAAGGCTCGTTCTTTTAATAAAATTTCATTATTTGGTAATCTTCTTAGCTAACCGAAATAGGCATCGGTCAAAAGATCAAGATAGTCAAGATGATGATCAACATTGACCGACGATGTTTTTTGTTTATATCGTAATTTCAATCTTAAATCTACTTTTACGAGAATTTATATCAATGCGATAACTAAAATCTTACATGTATATTATAGGCAATACTTATAGCAACCGACAGAATCCTCGAGGGCTAACAAAGCATCTACCGGTCCTTGCCTCTTCTAGGAGGTGCCTGCTATCTTTGTGAAGGATAAAAAGGGATCTTCCAAGTTAGGTGAAATTGTGAATATGAAGACCGCTATGGCGGTTGGAGTAAAGGTAATCGATTAGTAGTCGAAAAAGAAATGAAATTGTTTTGTTCAGACTCTATCAATGTTTATGGTTTGTAATATTTTGGGTAAGATTGTATGCCATGAAAAACTATTACAGTCTTTTCATCCAATTTACAAAACACCTGCCAAGCTTGTAGCAGTTCAAATTACTTGTTAGTAATATATATCACTCTCAACAAAATTTCAGTTAATAAATATTGATATATAATAAAAAACAAGGAAGGGGCAGCCCGCCGCGTTGCGGCGGGTTTTATATCGGATTTCTAATTTGGCTCGTCAGCTGGCGACATCTATTACTCATTTCATAGAACTCGGCATCATCAAACGCGGCCGTAAGCCATGTCAGCTCTTTAGCAAAGGCTTCAGGATTGTCAAAACCATGAAATCTTGAAAATGAAGGAGTTACCATTTTTATCCAATGAATTGTAGCTCACTGTGATCAATGAGACCATTTCGATGTTAGATGACATAGACCAAATTTTGTATGACATAAAAGGGCCATACCTCAGAATCCGGAAGTCATTGGCTCGCTGCAGTGTCGGCAGCCGTAGCTGAACATTGAAAGTAGCTATTCTATCATGGCAAGCCTGCTATAAACTCATTAATGTTAACAAAGTTTTTTTAAAGGTTTCAATATTTTACACTAAACAATAAGGCTAGCACTTGCCGTTGCAGACTCCAACCCTCCACCTAAAGGTAGTTGTCCAATAGCAGCAACAAACAACTTTCTTGCAACTAAGAAAGAAGAAAAAGATAAATAAAACTGAAATGAGCTCTGTTAACAGCGCATGGCACATAAGCTCATAAGCTACTAAACAACCCATATTCCTAACATCTTTACCAAAATACATTTCCAATTTAATCAACTTATAAGCTCAAAATCTTTTTCATATTGCCTTCTTAAAAGCAGATTATCCGACACTAAAAACATGGTAAGCCATGTAGGCTTCCAATAATCCACGAACCCCGATTAAAATCCCAAATTACTCTTCCAATCAAGATCCCAACTTTAGTTGAGTACACTAAGCAAAATTAACCACCAAAGTTAAAATTTAAAAAATGTAGTCACAAATTAATAGATTATACATAGCTGTTCAAAGCAAATGACAAATTAGTAGGATGATTTATATAAGGGAGAGTGGGAGAGTAATTTACCGTCATTGTCCATTACAAATTACGGCTTAAAGAACGAATGTATGCTTTTAAACTAATTTATACACGACGTTAACATATTATCCACAAACGTAACTGAGATTGTTGGTCTATGTTCAGCAAAAACAATTACAAAAAGGCATAGAGCTTAAATGAAATTGAAATAAAAGTCAAGAAAATTATACCTAAGTTAGCAAGACATTTTCAGTCTCAATCAACATCGACCCCGAAAGTCCGAAGCCATAACCCCCTCATCACTCCCTTCCTTCCTTCTTCTCCCGCACTACTCCTAACTTTCGCCTTCCGTATTTTGCCCTTCCTCCTTCGCTTTATCGCCACGGATCTCGCTCGCTTATTTGCCCCTATAAAATCCATGAACATTTCAAAATAAGATTGGTCAAACACCGTTAGATGATAACTTATTTGCCGATATACTCGCACTGTATGACCAAACATAATCACAAAAGATTTGAATGTTAGCCTTTTAAGCTTCACGCACGTAACGGACTCGTCGCCCTTTTTACACATTAGTCCGTGAAAAATGTGATGGAAATTAGGTTATTGTTTTTTCACGGACGCATGGACAATACGAATAGATCATTTAATCTGCGCCATCATTCAAATATCTATCTCGCATCTCCCAATTTCTTGTCCTATCTCGTTTAGAACCGATAGTTCAAATAGTAATTCCTTGGATAATGCCGCATACACAAAACGTGAACAAACACGAATACTTGCAACTTGAAAAATAAAAAGTAGCTAAGGAAGTGCGTGACTACGTGTGGTGCCTAATCAGTAATTTGTGAGCATATTACTAACGGTTTTGTAATCATATTTATGACATTATTAGTTTAAAACATATCATTCGCTAGTTTAATCACGACGCCTACGCTGCCATTTTGCAACCTCTAAAACATATCATTCGCTGACCTCTAGACACCAAATGGGAACCACATAACCTATGAATGAGCATTTCATCTACAAAAGGTTGCTTAAACCTTGAAAGAAAGACAACTATTTTACCTTGTTGCCCCGTATGAGCAGTGTAATAAGCAACCCCTTAGTATCTTGTTTCAATTTTCATTATGAGCATTCAGGGGAGGTAACAAATAAAAGCTATAACACCTTATTTTCATCGCCTCATAAGTTAGTCCCTTACTTATATTCTCGTACAGGATTGATTAGCATTCTGCACAAAATAAAGAGTTAACCTTACTGGGTTATTTATCTGCAAGAAAGCCACTACTTTCGAATGAGATTTTTTTTAGCAGTATTACACAATTTCTTTACCTTAAGCTTCATACATTCCCGACCCTACATACACGGTGTTCACCAAAGTAAGACGCACTGATGTAACATGCATATTACAGATCTCATCACCGAAAAAAGTTATAAAAAACTATAACCACCTAATCCAATTTTATCTGAATATATGCTTCTCATCCTTTTGTACTCGCTCGGATTGTTTGTTTACCTTAAGTTCTTAACCTGAACCTGCTTTGACCCCAAACGAAATGAGCCCATTAGCAACCTTAATTCCATTTTAGTTCTGAAGTAATGTTTAATAACCGCATACAACTAAATGTGAACTATTGGAAACTTACACAATGCTTAAAAAGCTTATCCAAGCCTTTTTTTCACTCCAATTCAGCTCCTTTTCCACGTTCAACGCTTCTTCCTGGACTCCACCGCTTCTTATATCTAATCAAATCTGGGGAAAAAAAAAAAAAAAAAAAGGAAAAAAAGTTAACTCAGAAACTTTCTATAAGTACCTAAAAATAAACTAATTGGAGACAAAAATCACCTTGAGGAGCATGCCCAATTGGACCGTTTGATGAAAATAATACAACTGATCTGTTGATAAAGAATTCATGACACACTCATCTGTACCCTTTTGCCAATTTCTTTTAGCCTATTCCAACATCTTCAACCACTACTTGCTCTTCTCCTCTTTACTTCATCAACATCTTCGGCTGCCAGTTTAGTAGCAAAATCATTTCTAAAACACAAATCAATACCTCAATATCCAGCATCTAAAATAACCCACTACATATGAAATAAATTAAAAAAAGATGCAAATTATAAAAGGTAATAATTAATCATCTAACATTATCAGCAACTCAAATACAATCTCTAAAACCATTACATACTAATAACTATCTTGGGCCGACAGTAACGCGTTAAGGTGTTTGCAAGTTTTGAGAAACGAAAAGTTGGTTACCTGATGATAAAGAGACGATCGAGTTTAAGGCGGCGACGGGTAATCGTTATCCAAAGTAGGTGTGAGAAAATGGCGGTGAAAATGATAAGATGAAGATGAGTTATAGTCATCGACCGCCAAAAAAAATACATATGGTGCTACTTTAATATATATAGGTAATTTATGTAAAAAGTCGTACATGCACGAGAGTACAAAGTAAAAGAAAATTGGATATAAGCCCAATGGCCGAAACCTGTTTAACAAGAAGATGTTAAAAGACTTTAGGCCAAATTTGAACCCAAAGTTTAATCCAATTATACGCATGTCTAGTGGTGTCCCATTTGACCATTTCATGTTTCAACACCCCAATTTAGACGGCATGACTTTAAGAAAATATCATAGTATATTCCACCATTATGGGTCCATAGTTGTCATCGCCATAAGTGTCCAATAACAAAGTACCAGATGGTCTATTTTTATTTTTCCAATCATGTTATGATATCACAAATAGTTTACAAACAATTTTCTTGTTTCGATCAATCCATGTTTCAAGTTCCTTGATTTTTATACAAAAATCGTGTAAATATGTCAGAAAAATCAAGTAAAGCAATGAGTTTACTGAAGTTAGTAGAAGAAAGGGCGTCGTTGAAGAAAAAAATCGACGAAAGAAAACAAAAGGAACAGTTAGATTCAATACCTTATATTCCGAAAGATTGTGTCTCCAATATCTTAATTCGACTACCTATTGAATCCCTTCAACGAGCTAGATTCGTTTGCAAACCATGGTATGGTATCATTAATAGTCCTAAATTTATTCGTCGCAATCTTTGTCAATCTGAGAGGGTCATGATCTTCCTATGCCCCGTGAATAGTTTTTTTCGCGGTTGGTCTAAACAATATTCGATGTTCCAAGAGAATTCTACTACCTTTTCCGTGGAATCAAGGATTCTCGATCTAAAATCAGTTCATGTGCTTCATCGCCTTGATTGAACCCTCGTTGAAGTATGCTATTAAATACATGTTACTAGCTGATGGGAAGAGTATAATAGGAGAGTATAACGCAACTTGTTTAGGCAAAATAAGGGCAAGTTGTGATGGTCTAATTGTGATTGATAACAAGTTGAAAAAAGGGGAATTAGCGATCGTGAACCCTGTCACTCGTGAACTAAGTTTGCTTCCTCTAGGCACGATATGCCTTCCACACGAGGAATCATTTGGGCTTGTGTATTGTGGTACACAAGGGTATAAACTAGTTCACTTGTTTCTCGACGAGTCACAATTCATAGGATGTGAGGTTTTACAAATTGGGGAAAAGTCATGGAAGGTTATTGATGGGCCATCTTTTGGACTCATGAAATGGTTTGGATATGACCCGGTTTTCGCAATTTGTGCATTACATTGGGTTCCTGAAGTCGATCATAGTGAATATATAGTCACAATGACTATAGACGACGAAAAATTTCATAAGATCACGCTTCCTAAAAGCAGCAGATTTAATGATCGAATAATGGAGGTTTCAGAGCGACTTTGTTTTGTTACACGAAGAAATGAATGAAATCAGCATTTGGTTATTGGAAAGTCTATCAACTGTAACATGGACAAAGAAATATACTATAGCGGTTGGGTGTATAAGAGATTTGATCCCTCTTTACTTTTCAAGATTCAAATGGGAATTATATTTCTTAGACAAAGATGGTTCGATTTTTGCTTTTGATTTTGAATTCGAACAAATGAGAAAAATTGCAATTGAGAAAGGTAATTTCTCAATCTCGGAAGCTTCTCACTCACTTCATGTCAATAGCCTTGTTTCATGGCAGAATAAGGAGAAAGAGCATGATACTATATAGACTCATAGATCTGTAAGTATGTAATCTCGTTTATTCTGTTTGATCTCGAGCCATGGTGAGTACACGCACTATATGATTGTATACGATCATCAAGTACACATTATGTCACTGGTTGTAACGATATCATGTTTAAAATAAAGTATGCTTTTAAACTCTATATACAAAATATCCCTTGGAAAATTAAAGATATAAAATGGAAATCAAGAGTTGAGTGAAACAATATTACATTTGTATGATTAAACAAAAAACATGAAAAGAATGAGGAAAAAAAATGACATCGCTAATCAAGTGGCCAAGAGTTCCAAAGCTGCTATATATGGAGTTATTGTAAAGACCTCATTGTTTGCTGACCTGAAATTATCAACTGATAAACCGTAAGCAACAGTTAAAATGTACATAGAATAACTGGTTTTTACCCATTCTGTTTAAACTGATAACTCAACCCTACTTTTCACATGATTATAGAGTAAGGATCAAATGAGAAATAAAATTAAAATGATAAGGATGAGAAGAAATCACAACCGCACATTTCAGATGCACCGACAAATATAGATGCATCTCCCTTTAAATTTCTCCACCTTATTTAAAATGTGTGGCTCAAATTTCTTCTCATTCTTCTCATTTAAAATTTTTTTTCTCACTAGATCTCTACCCCATGATTATATGCTTTATGTAATATATAATCTTTTGTTTACAAACTTCTCTATCTACATGAATATAGAACAAAGTTAAAAACGATATGATGTTAACGATTAATTGAGAGATGATGCATGTTTAATTTTTCCAACACTGGATAGCTTTAACAAGTCATATAAGAGTATGATAATCATACTTCTGAAGATTATGATTGAAAAATTACATTTTTGACATTTGAAAACCATTAACATAACATTTTCCAACTATAGGCACTTATATGTATTGTGTTACAACAACGGATTACAAGTATGATGAGGATCAGTAATCCAATCGCTCTACATTCCTATCGCTATTCACAATCCAAAAGAAATAAAGCGTTTTGATTACCTCACCCAACATGTAACCTATCTTTTAATGTAAAATAGGTTAGTATCAACCCATCTTATTGAGAAATAGAATTTAATGAACAATAGCACAAATCGGAAACTATCAAAGACAGTACTGGTATCAACTCTAACTCTAATCTTCATTAGGGTTTATCAGTGAGCCAAAGCAATATGAATTAAGAATCATAATTCATAAGACAATTTAAAAATAAACTTTTCTCTATAAGGCCGGTAAGGTCAAACAAAGGAGATACCCGGTGCATGGAGCTACCAATAAAAATTAAATAATCTGTATGTATGATGTTCTGTAGTTAGAACCCTAATCCTAATCCTAATCTTACATATATAAAAAAAGTGTAAGAAAAGTAAAAATAAAAATACCTTGTTAGTAATAATTTTGAGTGAAATCGTTCATCATTTGTGGTTGTGGATGAATCAAACTACCTTGTTGTTCTCTTTCTGGCTTTCGCTTTTCTATATTTTGCAAAGATCCATAGGGAAACATACGTGGATTATCGATACAACCACCAATCCCGTTACTATGAAAATATTCCAACATGGGAGTACCATTATTAATCACATTGTTGTGATCACCATTCCATGATCCAATCGAACGCGTTTTAGCGAAGACTTATTGTACAAAACACCATTTTGCGCAATATGAACTTGTCTAATATTATCATGATGAATATTAGCTTGGTAACGCCTAAGTTCATCACAAACCCTTTGGAACTCACCTAATGGTCCATTCACTGGATCTTTAATCCGACAATTTGCTTCCCAAATAAGTGAATCAACCGCCTTTTTCCCATCTTCGCGACTTAAATCCTTAACCAATTTAGTCACATTACTAACTCCAAAAACCTTATGAACCGCTTGAAAATCTTGGGTTTTTTCGGCTGGGAAAAAAGGTGCTAGCACACACTTTTCGGTGCACTTCTTTCGCTGGTGGCGGCACGACGCGCATGCTGGCACTCCACCGCCATTTGCGGCAGTTGCGGGTGGTGGAGAAGGTGATGGTGCAGCCTCAAGAACCCTAATGGTGTTGTTGGTGCTACCATTATGAGTGTTCTGCATCTTTTGAACTTTGATAGGCCTATATATGAACAAGAATTGAATGAAAAGAATCAAGAAAAAGCTTTGAATGAAAGAATATTAATTGATTGATATAGGGTAAAAAAATTATCAAGTATGATTATTTACATTTACATCTATATATAAATAAACAAGATCTAGACCACATATGTAACATAAAATTAAATAAATACCTTTGATAAATACATATTTATTTATGTCAAGAATGAAAATGGTGTTTCTTGAATATTTTATAAAATAAAAGCTTGAAAAAGATAAGTAGACATACCAAGAATTACTGTGAGAGATATCTAGATATTAAGCATGAAAAGATCGAGAATTTTGTTTATAAAAAAAAGGTTTTAGGGTTTTGTATGCATGGGTGTGTGTAGTTGGTTCACATGAAGACGAAGGGTGTGTTTATAAGTTCAACTAAATTTGACTTAACACCCCTAGATTTTAGCAAATGTAATCTTGAACCCGAAATATTTTCTTCTCTTTACAGATAATTCATGTTAAAAATATCATCAATACAAGCACTAAAACATAGGCATTATATGGGCTTCATGTCACCAGCATGGATATTTACCATTTGTAGGTGTCTCACAAAGGCATGTATAAGACCAACATCCAAAACTATAATAACATAACAACCAATATTTTTTACAATGAAGAACAGCCGACCGGTGTAGTATGATATCAGAACGTGCATGGCGAGCAACATTGGGTCATAGTGACCTCGATCTTGGCCAACTCCTTTTTTCGTTCACCAATAGATTACATTGATTGAAATGAATATATACTAGATAACAACTATTAATGTATGAAGTGTGATTTATTCTTCCATTTTTAAGTTTATGTAGCTCTTGTTGCGAGTTCATTATCGTAACCCACTCGATACTCATTACTTTTTTCCTATTCATTTGTAAATATATTCTCCAGTCTAGCCATGACAGAAATATCAACTTATTCTAGATCATATGACTAGATAGAGTTGAACTAACACCAATTTGCATTCTAGATGTGGTTTCGAGTTCTCTAAAAACCTTGATGGACTAACTATGAACAAACCAATAGTTTTGGGGGGCTAAATGAAGAGAAAGATTATGGGGTTTAATGAACATATTGAATTTTAGATATGGTATGAAGATAATTATAAGAGTGAAAGATTTGGTAAATTTTGCATTGATCACGGGTCTTTGTACATATAACTAACTAATTAACGGATCCGTAAGATACCAATTTTAAATTTGACAGCTACGAGGCCAATTTAATTATATATTTTCTCTGTGTTTCATTTGTTTGTACATCATGCTTTAAATTTGGTATTTATATGTTATTTTGTAACAGATTATATACCTACAATAACAAGATTGGTAAAATAAATTGTATTTAAAACAATGATAGAACTTAATAATATATTTCGATACATACTTGAACAATAAGTAAGAAGTTGCTATGAAAATCCGAAGATAGATATAAACATATAAATCCAATACAGTATATTGTATTTATCTCATTCTAAACTTATAAACATTTTCAAAACTTCGGGTTAAATAATAATGATAATTCTAAAAAGGTTAAATTCTGAATTGTCTCTAAGTAATTGTTCATTCACAAAATAGTTAAATACGTCTTTTAATTCATTTCTTTAATAAAATCGATTCCTAAATTTTATTGAAATATACTACCTTTGACAATGTAGAAAGGTAAATTTCACATCTCCAAATACGTTAGACACAACTTAGGCTATTTTTGGCACACAAGATTATGAAGAGATTATGCTTATTTTTTCAAAAAATAAACTACTTAAAAAATAATCTTTGTTTGACAGACATAACTTATAAGAGATTATAAAATAATAATTTTCATAATCTACGAAAATAAAACATTCTTCGTAGCTTATAAAAATAATCTTTTTATAATCTTTTAAGACCAAGACCAAGACTAAAGATCAAGATCGCCAATAAAGATCGGCGTCAAGACAATCTATTTTTGCCAAACATACCCTTAGTGTTAAGTGTTGCTCGAGCTTGTAAATTAAAAGCTGGAGCTTTTGCTTTAAGCATGTTAGAAAACGTAACAGAAGCTATAGTTTATTAACGAGAAATTAGGTTGTTGTGTGTTGTGGAGGAGTCAATTAAAGTCTGATATTTCTTCTAAATTATTTTCAGCTTGTCTGATAAAGGAATATAAAAAAACGCATAAAGAAAAGGAAACAATGATTCCCTTATTCCTTATTAATATGTTATTGTGGGAAATGTTAGGATTCCTACGGCCCAACATCTCACCAAGTCCAACAGATAAGTTCAAACGAGATTCCATTCTAAAACCAATTGGTGATAGAAGGAGTAGCCCACCAAGCTTATATGTTACGCTTGAGATTATAGTTTTACCGATGTTGGATTGGGTTTGCACACCCAACAATCCTCCCCTCAAACCCTAACCACCATAGGTCTCTCATTCAACTAGAGCCACAATCCCACCTTTTTCACATCGCAGACCTTTTACCATTAGAACACACCGCCTTTTATTGGCTTCCTTTCGGTACAAGGTTTACCAGAATCCACTAATACCGTCGAACTGGGGTCTCAACGAGAGAACACCATCCACATCAGTGGGCCCAACCGTAGCACTGATACCATTTTTGGGATCTTACACCCACGAAAAGGGATCGCACAACGAATAGCCAAACATTTAAGAAAAACGAAAGAAAAAAAAAACACAAAATACAACCATTTACCGCTTCAGCTCTTCAGGCCTAACCCACTAGAAAAACTTAATATAGTTTGTGATTACAAGATTGAGATGCTTTAACTCTCAATATCTTCACAAACTCTCTCATTAGTTTTGTTAATACAAATAAGCCGTAAAACCGTTGATTTATATTTTACGATCTTTAATGTTTTGTCGATAACAAAAGTAAGATCATTTAAGGAAACAAATAAAACACGTAAATGGTTTGAACTAATAGTTTTATAACACACTACGCTTTCACATAAAACACTAAAACTAGTATAAGTGATTTTATGACTTAGATACATATGTACAACAACTAGTGTTTACATATTGGGTTAAACATATACTTAAACTAAGTATACCAAAATGGGTAAAAACTAAGTGTATGCTAAATTGGGTAAATACAAGTATATACAAAAAGGTTAAATATTAGCAAATGGTTTTGACCCATAACTCATGGTTTTATATATACCACTTAACCAAGTACATTGTATCTAGAAAGAAAACCATGGATCAACCCATAACCCATGACCCATGACCCATAACCAAAAATACCCATGGGCAAAGAGGAGCGGACCACGGATCCCTAGCTTTGTGCTAGCGGATCCCAGTGGAAGGGATCCGTAGGATCCGGGAAGCGATGAGTTTTCCTCATAAATAGTGAGCCATTTCTTCATTATATCTCACCCTCTCAACATACTTTCTCCCTAAGTTAAATCTCACTAACCATAGATCCAAGAGATCTATGTTTGTAGTCTTGTTTTGTGTGATCTTTAGGTTCCTCTTAGGGAAGATCACCACCTTTGAAGTCGAGCAAGCTCGAGTCCATGAGTTGCCAAGCTTCCTCATCATCAAGGCTATTGAAGTCCTCTTGTTGATGATCCTTTCTTTCTTCAAAGAAGCGTAGTGTTAAAGACATTAGTGAAAGATGTCTCAAGTGTCAAGGCGAAGACATTAGTGAAGGGTATCTATCGTCATAGGATAAGCACTTGTGGTAGGTGCTAGAAGTCGAGACAAGAAGCATTAGTGAAAGGTTCTTAGAAGTGAAGACACAAGACATTAATGAAAGGTGTCTTATAGATCTAATCAAAGACATTAGTGAAAGGTGTCTTGTAGATCTAATCAAAGGCATTAGTGAAAGGTGTCTTAGATGTACATTCGATATGGTGTGTTTCGATGTACTAGATAGACTAGCATTAGATCCAAGGATATTGATGTCCTTGATGATGTTGTAAAGGGTAGATCTCCTTTGGGATTAGTCGTTGGTGTAGTGTGGTAGTAGTTCCTCCATTGCAATGGAACTAGGTACTTAGCCTAGTACCTAATAAAGGGTAGGCGACGTTGTGAAGGTGTAGTTCACCTAAGGTGTGAAAGAAATCGGTGGTTAGCCTAGCACCGTATAAAGGGTAGGCGACGTTGTGTTAGGTGTGGTTCGCCTTGGTGTGAAAGAACTTCGGTATTTAGCTTTGTCTGGGAAAAGATTAAGTCGCATTGTGAAGGCTTCTCCGCCATAAGGAGATTGGTGTAGTGATTACAAACTCTCGAGTAGGTGACTCGGGGGTGGAGTAGGGCAAGGAAGGTGTCCTTGTGGCGAACCACTATAAATACTCGCGTTGTGGTTTTGTGCTTCTTACTCTTATCTTTTCATTACATATCTTTATATGCTTGTTTATCAACATCCAACACACATTAATCGAAATAGATTGACATAAGTCAATCTAAATAGTTTAAAAGGAAGTTTTAATTGGTAAAACTATTCAACCCCCTTCTAGTTTTCCACAATTGGCATCGAGCTTCGTTACCAAGTTTCTTGAAGTATATTGTACTTTAAAAACTTGATACGATCCATAGTTAATTGAAAACTACAAAGAAGGTTTTCATAAAACAAACACCATGTTTTTCAAAACTATATGTTTGGATGTTGAGTTGATAACAACATTTTATATATATATATATATTTTTCATTTAATTGCACTAATCTTCTTTGTGATATTGATTAGTCAAAGCTCATACCCACCAAGCTTTAGGAGTTGCTTGGTAACAAGAATACCTTCCTTAAGAAGGTATCTTAGACATAAAGGAGCGGGAATCGTCTAAGTGACATTTGTCATTTGTAAAAGACATTCCTAAGTGCATTCGAGGTATGACTTTCTACTTATATCTAAATGATACGTGTTTAGTATATAAGTGTTATTTGCTAGCTTTTATATTTGAGTAGATTTTGTGTTTACACATGATTTACATGTAACCGTTAGGAAGCTTTGTTTCTCACATACGTGTTATTTTCTCGTCTATAGTCATAGTATATAGAGCTTATGCTTTATTTCTTCTAATAAAACAAAACACAATTTCAAAATTCCTCCTTCCCTATTAATAAACCCACTCGACGCCCACTTTTTCAATCCTCACTTTTCAAATTTTCCAATTTCAAAATTCCTCTCATTCAAAAACTTCATCTTCCTCCTCATTCCATCTCTTCCTAAACCAAGAAGATCCGTCATCAACATGGTTTACATCGCTTTTCGTGCTCATCGCCCTAACACTCATCGCACTTGTGTTCCTATGATGAAGTTCACTTACGGAGACATTTACTTTGTGTTGTTAATCTATATTGGGGTCATTTACCCAATCCTTTGTATCATCCTTAGCATTGAAATGCAATATTATTGATAATCTATTTTATCTAGGATGTTTGTGTTATTATGTGTGTTTCATTTCTTTTGATCTATATGTGTTATATTCTTTCGTGATACATTAGATGTCATGTATGCATGCTAAAAGAAAATGTAGGATAAAACATACTTCATGATACAATAACAGTAAAACATATTTTTTAAAAGCGGTTACATTACTACGGATCCACGGATCCGGAAGTTACACTAGCGATCCCTTTTGAAAAGGAACCGTGGGATCCGTCCTCTTGAAACAGTTTTCATGCAAGATTAAAACCACTATCTTTCTAAAAGTAATAATCCACTAGAGCTTCAAAACCATGAGTTAGCTAAATACTAATTGTTAATAGAATATCTAGTAAAACGTTAGATTATTATAGGTTGACCATAAACGTCTTCCTTATTAACCCATCACTCTATAGGTTCAACTATGACGCATGAATACGAGTTTAATTTTTCACTCACTAGCGTCTACACCCGAACATTCCCTTGAGCCCAACACACCGCAATCATGTCCGTGGGTTCAATAATCTCGAAAACCGTCACTTCCATGAAGGACGTGTTAGAACACCTCTCTACAATTCGAAGAAGGTATCAATACCTCCTTAGAGCCATAGGACTAGAATGTCTTCTTGAAATCAACGAAGATATGTCCAAGGTTCATAATGGAATTCTTCCGTCAAGTGGAACTCGTTCGTAACGAGGATCGCTCTCATCTCTTTGGTTTTATATCAAAACCAAAATTCACTTTAAGCCTTGGGCATTTTGCTCACATCCTCAATTCGAACCATGGACAATGTGCCTTCACCAAGATTGGTCTCTTAATTCTCTCTTCAACTTTCGTGAAGAAAATAGTCCATATTGTTCACACATACCCTCTCGGGAAGATTTAGCGCATGATATGCAAACCTCGACCATATTACTCCAATCCAAACATTATCCATACACGGGATATCCGAGAAGAGTATAAGCTGTTGCTCTCATTCTACGTGAAAATGTTTGGAGTCTTAGGAAATTGAGATATTCTTCACCTTGTTGTGCTCACATGTTGTCTTGTTTGCTAACACAACAACCATACAATCTCGCCTACTTCTTCGCAAGGCGGTGCAAATCTTCAAGGCTCCAAGAATAAACTCATCCCTTATGGAATGTTCTTGACACGCCTATCACAATGTTATGCACTTCCATCCTCAATTTCAAAGTCCGTTATGCGTACTTGTGAACAAGATGATGGAACGCTAAACATATCTCTCATGAAGACTTTCTTCATTCATGATTCCACCAATACCCATCAATCACATAATGATCCTCTGGTGAAGACACTCGAGGAACCTAGAGCAGTTGATATGTGCAAAACACATATCATTTCTTTATCAAATATAGACCCAAAATAACCAAGAAAGAGCCGTTTATTGTTAATATCATTGTTTTCTTGAGTTTGTGCTTGTGCAGTACGGATATGTCAAACACACAAAAGAAGCCAATTCGGATGAAAATCCGAGCACGAGAGATTAAGAGAGTTTGAGTGAAATGGAAGGTCGAGATTGTGCATTTGTGAAGATTTTATTCTCGAGGATGATTTTAGAAGATATGATCATATTTGAAGAATTGTCGAATTAGTCCACGAACTTTGAGCTTTTGGCAAGAATGACCCTCAAGTTTCGTAAAGTGCAAAATCGGTCCTTGGCTTATTGAAGAATGACAACAATGGCCCTTTGAAGATATTTTCAGAATTTACAACTATGGTCCTTTGAAATTCAGATTTTACACTTTGGGTCCTTAAAATATACTTTGGGTTCATTATTAGTCCTAATATCCTTTGGCCCAAAATAAACAAAAGCCCAAAAACCAATCCAATATCCAACCCGGTCCAGCCAATACTTACCCGGTCTTATATATCCCAAACCCGTTTACCCGGTATATCCAACCCGTCCCACCATTTAACCCGGTCAATGGGTCAAACGACTCAAACAATAATAAAAAAAAACAACCCGCGCCCTTTTTTACCCCTCTTTTACCCAAACCCAGAAATTACATGAACCCTAAATTACCCCTTTGGTCAATTAGTCAAATTAACAGCAATTAAGGGCAAACCCGTACAATCACTGACACACCTGACACATGGGGGTATCCAGGTCATCAATCCGTGTGATGCAAAGCCAATCCCTGCTCTCTCATTGGCTGTTGATACGTGGTAATATTGATCCAAGGGTTTCTATTGATGGGAATGTGCTGGAAACGTATCTAAGGGCTGATATCCACTCAAAGAAGCACAGATTACACTTTCTAGATCCTTCCTTGGCCTTGGAGCTCAGCTATATATAGACCTTTTCATTCACATCTTTGTTAAGTAGTTTTTTAGTGATAGAAAGTAGATTAGGAGTAGGGTAGAATATAGTTTTGAGTAACTTTAAATTGTTTTCAAAGTTTTAGTTAAATTTCAGTTTTTGTAATCTCATCTTGTACTCAAAATCTTAGTAATACAAGTTTTTGTTTCAGCTTATATTTTCCTCAAAATTACTGTTTCATTGTTAATCTAAGCTTATTAATATCTCAAATGCTTATATCAAATCTGTTTTAGTTTACTACTCAGAAGTAATACTCAAATTTCATCACAGTCAACAGAAGTCAACTGCAGTTAAATATGGGTATAGTTTTGGATTTGGGCTGATGCAGAGATGGAATTGAGTTGATGATGATTAGTTTGGGTTGAGATCAGGTTTAGGTTAGTGGTCATTTGAGTTGTTTGGCAAGCCATTGTGGCTAGGACATATGTAAGTTTTGAATACACTTTGTTATCTCATTTTGAGTTCAAAACTGCATTTAAATTGTGCTTATTGATTCTGTGTTTGTGCTTATTTTAATCTATGCAATTAGTTATACCTAGGTGAGCTTTAGATAGATTGAATATTGTTAAGTAGTTTATAGATTTAAATCTGCATTTCAATTTCTTAACTAGTGTTTGGATCAAGTTGCATATATGTGTTTGAGGTTAGTTTAGTGATAGAACTCAGCTGCTTTAGTCTCAATAGGTCATAACTCAGTCAATTCAGTCACTCATTTGCACAATAAATCAATAAAAGTCAAAATCCATTTAAATCAGTTCTAATTCTCATATCTGTTAGAATTTTGATAATCAAAAGCTTGATTTAGGTCTAGATATTATTAGAGAAGCTTGATTTAACTTTGTTTCAGCTCTAAACATAAATCTCAGTTCATAAAAGTGAATCAAATTTCAATTTAGTCAAAATCTCAAACCTGTTCATAAGTCAAAAAAGTGTCAAATATGTTTTTTACAAAACTGTGGAGATCTTTCTAGGATTCATTACTTGTCTAAAGCTGTTGAAACTTTGGGATTTATAACTTCAATTGGTCAAGTTTTGATATCGATCTTTGTCAAAATTTTATAAATCATTTTAAGCACTAAATCATTTGTTCAAAACAATGATTTTATCTGCTCACACTCAACATAGCGAGTGTGAATCGTGCCAACTTAAACCTTTGCATAAGGTTCATTCTAGATAGCTAGAGCCTGAAAATTGGTTCAGTTGTAGTTTGCTTGGTGGTCTTGAGGACTACATAACTGGTTTTCACATAAGCTCTCCTAATAAGCCTAAGCATTAGCTTAAAGTTGGTAGGCTTAAGCTGTTTGGATAGAGTAGACAGTTAGCATAAAAACTTGGTAAATTGCTTATTAGAGGTTAGGATTAGAAGTAATTAGTTGCTGGTAGGTACTTTTAGTATTATATAGCTTCTGAGAAAGTTTGGTAGCTTATTGTGCTTATTAGCTTATTTTAGTAGCTTATTTGAGAACGGTTTACACATCAGCTCTCATTTCTCACACATAGCCATAGTTTTTATAATTTTCCTAGATGTAGAATAATATTTTAGACTTTTACTGAATTTTTCATAATTTTTCATCACTGTTTGGTATTGGTCACAATTTAAAACAGTTTTTAGGTATTTTTTAAATAGCTTTTATTGCAATTAAATCAGAAAAAGTTCCAAAAAATAAATTTTCAATTTTAATAGATTAAGATAAATACAAAAAGCAAAAAAATAATTTTTCTAGATTTTTCCTAGCTTATTTTGTAATTTTTAGCCATTTAATTAAATTTAAATAGTTTTAAATTTGTAGAAAATAGAAAAATAATCAGAAAAATAAAAAAATAGTTTTGAAAATTCTCTTAGGTTATTTTAGATTTTATAAAAATAGTTTCATAATTTTCACTTTAATTTTCATAATTTTTAGTATTTTAAATTAGTTTTTAAAGTTAAAAATTAGTTTTTAATTCTAATAAAATTCAGAAAATTCCTAAAAATTAGTTTTAATACAATAATAGTTTTCAAATATTATTTTTAGTATAAAAGTAATTTTAGGTCATTTTTAGGATTTAGATTAGACGTAATTGCATTTTATTGCGTTTTGCGTATTTAGGATTTCCCGTAGTGTAATTTCCATTTTATGCTTCCTTGCCCGTAGTTTAGAAAACATCATATTATCCCTTCTTATTCAAACCCGATAATCGTGACGTGAGTTGAAATTCCATTCAACCTCGTTCGAACGATCTCGGTGCTCAAACCTAATACGTTTGAGTTACCCAAATACTACAAACTTTCTATTATTGATTTTTAACGAATCAACAGTCAAATAGGATCAATTCTACTCTGTAATCCTATCTCTTCCATGAAATAAAACATCTTACATTTGATTTACTAGTTTTATAACTCACTTAAACAAAACATGGAATATAATGCATTGTCAAAGATCATTGCATACCTTTAGTAAAGGTTACGCTCAATGATAGACGGATCCCAAATGTTGTACTAAACGGATCCCTACTTTAGGGAACCGTGGGATCAAGAAAGAAAATGCAATTGCAAGCATTATATGTCAAACACATCCTTAGAACACCTCACACTAAGCTAAACATAGTGTCTTAAGATTGATTAAGACTTTATCAAGATAGGTTGACCTTTCCTACTCTTTCCAACTCACATAGATCACATTCTAAGGCTTTGTTAGATCTACCATTTCAATCCATCACTCTTCCACTCCCAAAACTCACACTTTATTCTTCTTATATGATCTCTCACAACTAGGTTAGAAGTCCTTCGATTATGACAATATTGATCATTAATCAATCTCACCTCAAAATTGATCAAAGTTGATCAAATCCTAGTTTTTCCCATCTCATAATCATTAGGATATTTTCAAAAACATAATCCTAAGACACAACCTGATCTCTAGGATCATTTAGTTTCATTTAACTTCAATTGACATCTTTAATGTCATCATTGCTCATCCATTGGTACTTGTTGAAAGTTCCAAATCCTTCCATAAATAACAATCATTAGCTACACCACTCATTGCCTTCAAACACTTAAGCACCCCTTCATTCAAAACACTTAGGAGAACTGAAACACTCAAGGTGATGTAGGTCTAGGATCTTAGAAACATCATTTCCACTCTTTCATAAACTGCTAAACGTCGGATCCCTAGAACTAGCCTAGACGGATCCCTCGAGAAAGGGCGTGGGATCCGGATGACGATCTATGACAAATCTTACTAAAACAAATCATTTCAACTCAAACACTCCATCTCATCTTAAATGAGTTCCTAGAACAACACAACCTCTGGAGTTGACTCTTGTGCATGCTAATCATCACATTCCAATGAATCTTAGTGGCTTAGAGCTTAAATGCACTTTCCAAATCTTTTGGTTTATAAACCACCTTGTTAGGACCTCCATAGTCATCACTCTCATTCTAACTTTCAGCCTTTGCAATCTCTTCAAATCATCTCATCATGAGAAAAAACCCAAGTAACAACCTATCCACCAAAGAATCACCCATCAAAAGGGCTCGTGTTGTACACGAAATCTCTTCAACCGAATCATCTCCGGTCAAATCAACAAACCTTCTTCATCCAATCAAACCAATTCCTAAAAGGTTAGTACCCACAAAACTACCTATACCAAACACAACCATACCTCCTAGGCCAAACAATATAATCTCCACTAAACCATCACCTTTGGTTCCTAGAGCTATCTCTTTTACATCCCCACAATCATCACCTCACCTCTACAATTTAGAGGACTTGCCACCTAGGCCGTCTCATCCGCTCACGACAACATTCTCCTCATTAGGAGGAACAATGATTCAAAATCAAGGTGTTGAGTCAACACTTGCTCCGCTTCCTTTTCGCTGTTTCCATCATATAATCCCATTTGGATTATAAGAAATCATCAAAGTCAACCACCCGACCTTATGGAAGTTGATACATCTTTACCACCATCATCATTCTTGATCGAACCATTCCTAAATGGACCTCCACCAATCCCTCCATCATTCGAGGCTCCTCAAACCACTTCAATTGATCCTTTGAATCAAGCCACTTCATTTCATCCACCACCACTACCTAGCCATGACAAAGATTGCTATCATTGTCAACATGTTGAAAGTTTGATACATGAAGTACGAGAAGACCAACGTTTCATGTTCTATCATCTCCTCGAACGTTTCGACGAGATTAAACCTAAACATAACTTGAGCTAGAAGATTATAGTGGTGTCTAAGCTTCAGCGTTAGTTGGTCTAAGAAATTCCTAGTTATGTATTGTCTATTTTCTAATTTTGAGTCATGTATATCATAACTCTTGTTTTATTAAATGGAATTACATGCTACTTGTTATTTTCCGAGAATATGTATTCATATCTCATTTATGTGATAACATTACTTGTTATATCACCTTTGTCGATTTTAGTCATCGCCGCAGACGGATTCCTCAAGTATTGCTGAGCGGATCCCTACTAGAGGAACCGTGGGATCCGTGAAGTCGAATGTTTTCTTTATCACATTTGCCGGAAATTGTGAATTATACTTGTTTTCTAACCCTTTTTGCGTTATTCAATTAACACATAAAGTATTTGACATCCCAAAGCTGGGGATCTTGGTGTCAAAACAATACGTTGCAAAATTACTTGCAACATTTGATTTAAATTTCATGACTTCACGATCTGCAAGAAACCGTCAAGTCTAAAAGACTTAAAAGCGACTTAAGCGCAAATGCAATGAAGATCGAGAAATGTGGGATTCCCGGGTCGCTTAGTCCCGAGGAGACTCAATGGTGTGTAAACCGATTCAGATGATGGGATGATCACTAAGGATAGTGATCTCGCAAAGGTTATGATTAGAAATTACACCACCGATTGATTGGAAAGGAATTGAGCACGTAATTGGAAAGCACAACAACCGGATCAAAGAAACGTAAACGTAAGTTTTAAAACTACGATACGCACAAAATAAAAAGTGAAAACTAAGAAATAAAAACCTAAAAATATAAAAATGACATTTTGGAATCCTAAAATAAAAGAAAATTATTAGAAAAAGAAAATTATTTTAACACTATTTAATTAATTATTATTAATTAAAAACTATTTTAACTACTTAATAAATACTCTAAAATAAAAGAAAATAGGAAATAAGGTTAGAAAAATAAAATTATGATTCTGAAAAATCTAAAATACTATAAAACTAATTTTAAAACTAAAAATAGATTTTTCACACTTTTTATCTAATTATTATTAATTAATAACTATTTAAAATACACTTAAATACTAGAAAATAGAAAATAAACTTGGAAAAATAAAATTTTAACTTTGAAAAATCTAAAATATGATAAAACTAATTTTAAAACAGAAAATATATTTTTTAGACTTTTTAATTATTTATTACTAATTATTTATTATTTATTAACTATTTATAATTATAATAAATACTAAAAAGATAAAGAAAAATCTGAAACTTTTTCTAAAAATCCTATAAGATGACAGAAACCTAAGAAAACTATAAAAACAAGATTTGCTTATTAATAAGTTGAAAAGAAAAATTAGAAAGCTAAAAAAATCTTAAATAAACGCTATCACTATTTTTATATTGATGTTTTTGTCATTTTTATTTTTGAAAACTACTTATATACTAATATAATGAAACTTTAATAAAGACAAAAAATTTATAAACCACCAATAAGCTGTTTTGAAGACTAAAAAGCCCAACAGTGCCTTAAGTAGCTTATTTAATGGAAATAAGCTCTAATAAGCTTAACAGATGAAACAAAAGCTTAAAGTGGATTCAAACAAGCTTAATGAACAGATCTGAAGCTAGAACATGCAAGAAAGCACACTGATAAGCTAAGAAATAGCAATAAGCACTTTGGCTTTTGTAGCAGAAATGGGACAATCTTTAAGCTTAATGCAGCCCTAGTAAACAAGTTCTAAAATGAAAAACAAGACTTGACAACTCAAGAGGACCTGGTTGGCTTTCCAAAGAACCAGAGAACAAGAGATTTGAAGCACTAATAAGCTCTCTATGAGCTTATCAATTTGGACCCAAGTTCTGTGCACAGGACAGATTTGTGAAACAGGTACCCAAAATAAGCAGTCTAAAAAGCACTCAAAAAGCTAAGAAACTAAGAATTATCATTTTTGTATTTTTCTTTACCAACTAGACTACAATACCTCCAAATCTTATAATCTGAATCTCACTAATAAGCCCTCAGTGGAATTCCCAAGTTTATTCAAAAACGACCTTTTGAGAATTTTGACTTTTTGAGAAAAACCAAAAGTTGACCAAAATGAGATTTGATCTGATCTAAAGCACTTAATATGATGTTATAAGTTGAACTAAGACTGATTATAACAAGATTATTAACTTTTGAACACAAAATCAAGGTCAAGTTTTTGAAAAACCCAACAGTGGACTGCAGATACAAGATCAAAGTGATTTTTGACTTTTAAGCTTATAAGAACTAGTTTTCTTGATTGAAATAAGTTATTTAAGCCAAGTTATGCAAGTTTCCAACAATACCAAAGACTAGAGCACCTTCAATCTCAAAGAACCAAACACCCCATAAATTAACTGCTTTGATGTTTTCACTCCAAATCACAATTGTAACCCATAAACTTGAGTTCAAACCTTTAATAATCACTTATTAAGACTTATGAAGCCTAAATCAACAATCAAAACAACTTTAATCTCGAATTAATGATTATACCATTTTAATCATTGAAACCGAATTTTTGCAAAATATGAAATGAAAAGAACAAGCTATTGATTTAAAGGCCTAAACACACTAAAATATGACTAGTGAACACAAAGAAACAAAAATATAAGCTACTTAATCACTATAACGAAGAAATGCCAATTTTATCAAAAGCTTACAAATGCTTCCAAGCTTTAAACCGAGAACCAAGACCAAGTAGAACTTCCTATAGAACCCCACAGTTCACTAACCCAAGGCCATCCAAGATAAACCTTGCTCCAACTTTTCTTGTACCTTTCAGTGATTTTTGATTTTTGACTATTTTCTTGGAATTTTTGTGATTTTCTATTTTTTTCTTCTAAACTGAATTTTAGGGTTTCTAATAGCTTATAAAAGCTATATGGGAGCTTATGTGTCTTACTTTAGTCCATATAAACAACCAATAACATCATTTGAAACATTTGAGATTTTGCATAAATATGAGAAATTTGCATAAACTGAAATACAATATGATATTTGAATTAAAGGTTCACAAAAGCTTTCTTATAACAAAAGGACTTGAAATACAGAGTTTTTAAGCTTAAAACATAAATTGAAATTGACAATTAACCAAAACGACTTGAAAAATAAAAATTACACTAGATATATTGATTCCTTGCATCTCACTTCACTTTATAGACTTTTTAGCAATCCCACATGACTTCGAATCTTTCCCACCAAACTTGAGCCATTGGATTGGCTAGAATCATCCTATCCGTCCACCTAGCTTTTGGCGCCAAAATTTCTTCAAGGTGTTTTGCTTTAATTGGTTTGGTTGAAGCAATTAAGGTTTTGTTGTTTAGAGGGGTGGAGGAACATGGTATGGGAGTGGGTTGAAAATATGGTGAAAACCATGACCGGTTTTGAGTTTTCGGTGATTGTGAGAGAAGGGCCTGATGTTCGGTTTAAGGCGCGAGGTGTCTGGGTTTGACTTTCATTGACCGAGGTGTATTAATAATCAAAGGGTCAAAATAGATACGGTGGGGTCAAAATGGGTTGTGACCTGGGGGTCAAGGTCCAAGGGTCAAGGCAGAAATGGGTTTGGGCTAGTTTTTGGATTGGATATTTGGGCCTAATGATATATGTTGATCCGTTTGGTTTATTTAAGAATAAGGACCAAAAGTGTAATTTGACCAAACTCCAAGGACTGAAAGTGAACATTTCCAAACTTCTCACAAGGACCAATTTTGACAAACATTGATAAAACAAGGGCCCTTTTACATAAAATCCATTTTTAAGGTCCAAGGACTATTTTGTAATTTTCCAAAGTTAAGGGACCTTTCTTGCCAATTGACCAAAGAATCATTCAAGGATCATTTTAAACAACTTAGAATACTTCAGGGACCTTGAATGATAAATTTCACATTTTTGAATTTCCGTGGACTAGATTTGACAACTTTTAAAACTTGGAGGACTAAAGCGCCAATTTTGCAAACTTGATACATTTTCATCCGATTTTGATATTTTTGCATTTAAAACACATAAAACACTGATTTGTGATAATTTGATCATTTTGATGTGTTTCGAGTGTTTTCGAGATGATTTTGCGTTTAGATTACACAAAATGATGAGATTTTGACACTCATCAATCCCCACATCGAGATATTGCTAGTCCCTAGCAATGATTTGAGAAAACCTTGATGGATTTAAAAACTCTTTACCAAAAGCCATCACGGAGTAGCCAATTGTTTTGATTCAAGTAAGAATCTTGGTACAACGATAACCGATGATTTATTGGCAAATCATAAACCATATAACGGATTTGATGTGTCTTTACCGAAGCCGTACCACTCGGACTAGCCAAATCTTAGATAAATTATCGAATTATCTTTGGTGAGCTGATTACCAATTATGGATTTTCCTTCGCCTTTACCACAAGCCATAAACTTGCGGGCTAGCCAACTCATTATCTTTTGAGGATGATGGGAGTCAAGAACCATACTATTTTGGGCAAATTGCAAGCCATATAAACGGATTTGAGATATCTTTACCAAGAGCCGTTTGCTCTGGATTAGCCAATCCTTTTGTCTTACGACAAGGCGGATCGATAACCAAATGAGAAAGTGTAAACACTTGCTCCAAAAAAAATTTTGGCCAAAACGGGAATTGGGTAGATAATATATATGAAATTGTGAGAATTCCCCACACTTAGAAATGAATATTGCCCTCAATATTCAAAGTACCTATGTTATGCCGAAACAAAGAACGTGAAAGGGAAATATTACGGCCATTTATTTAGAAAGATTTTTTTTTTTTTTTTTTTTTTTCAAAGAATGAGAATATACAACGAGTGTGGGAAAACTCCCCACACTAGGGTAGTAGAAAGGGATAAGAAGATGAATTATGGGTGAGAACCCATATGATGCGTGCTAATGTTTTTGATTACCGAGTCACTAGCTTGACTCGATCCCGCATTCATTGGTTCATGGGAAAGTTTGTAAATCCGGACAACCACAGGGGGAATGTCCTCTCCAAAGTAATGCTTAACTCGATGACCATTCACTTTAAAATTAGGACCATCGGGTTGAGATAATTCAACGGTACCATAAGGATAAACCTTAGCGATAGTGAATGGACCGCACCGCCGGGACTTGAGCTTTCGAGAAAATCTTCAACTGAATTGAAAAGAAGGACTCGATCACCAACGTTGAAAACGCGGTTTTGATCTTGGAGTCATGAATCTTCTTTGTCTTTGCTTGTAGATCAAAGAGTTCTCATAAGCTTGATCACGAAGTTCATTTAGTTCATTCATTTGAACTTTCTATGATCACCTACCGTCTCAGATATCGAAGTTTGCATGCTTTAAGGCCCAAGATGCCTTGTGCTCTAACTCAATCGAAAATGACATGCCTTCCGTACACTAGCTTGTATGGAGTACACCCGATGGGTGTTTTGTAAGTCGACGGAAGGCCCAGAGTGCGTCATCCGGTTTATCCGACCGGGATGCACGATTTTCGCCATCGTCCTTTCAAGAATCCTTTTAAGACCACGATTTGAAACTTCCACCGCCCACTTGTTTGGGGTGGTATGCGAGAGAGACGGTGGGTAACACCATACTTTTGCATGACTCTTTCAAATTGGTCATTGCAAAATGTGTACCACGATCATCGATTATCGCTCTCGGAGTTCCAAACACGCAAACAGAGATTTCAAAACTTCACAACTACTCGGGCATCATTGGTGGGTAAAGCTTTTGCTTCAACCCATTTTGATGATAGTCAATACCACGAGTATGTACTTGTTACCACGAGACGAAGGAAATGGCCCCATAAAATCAATACCCCATATGTCAAATATCTCACAAACTTGAATGGCATTTTGGCATTTCATTCCTTTGAGATATATTACCATGATGACGACAAGCGTCATGTGTTTTGACATAATCGTGGGCATCTTTATAGATTGTGGGCCAATAGAACCCGAATCAAACACCTTTTGGCGGTGTAGTTTGGACTATGATGGCCCCGGTGGGTCCAAAGATGGCAAGCTTTGAGAATGTCAAGAGCTTCTTGTCCATAAACACACCGTCGGATGACTTGATCCGCACAGATTTTGAATAAGAAAGGGTCGTCCCGAAATAGTGTTTAACATCCTTGAAGAATTTATTCTTCTGCTGGTCGACATCCCTTTCATTAATGAAGTTACCCGCATGGTAATTTGCAAAGTCAAGAAACCATGGGTGGTAGAATTTCCACGAAAAGAAACCGCATTGAGTGTCTCGAGAGGAAATGTTTCATTTATATCCTTTTCTCGAAAACATCTTGGTGAGGGTTTTCTAATGCAGACAGATGATCGTGACTAGATTCTCGGCTCCTTTTTATCACGTATAATGATATCAAATTCTTGGAGGAGGAGAATCCAACGAAGCAATCTCGGCTTTGCATCTTGTTTTGCAAAGAGATATTTAAGAGCCGAGTGATCCGTATACACTACGCATTTGGTTAAGATTAAGTACGGCCGAAACTTTTCAAATGCATACACCACGGCTAATAGCTCTTTTTACGTGGTGGTGTAATGAGTCCGAGCTTCACCATAGTTTTACTTATGTAGTGAATAGGTGAAAATGCTTATTTCTTCGTTGCCCTAGGACCGCACCGATAGCAAAATCACTTGCATCGCACATGAGCTCAAAAGGCAAGTCCGGTCAGAGCAACGAGAATGGGTGCTTCAGAAGCTTTTTCTTCAATGTTTCAAAAGCTACGATGCACTCGGTGAGAAGATAAAGGAGCATCCTTTTCAAGAAGATGGGTCATTGGCAGGCGATTTTGGAAAAATCTTGAATGAATCTACGATAGAAACCGGCATGACCCAAAAAACTCCTAATACCTTTGACGGTAGTAGGATGAGGTAATTTAGCAATAACATCGACTTTTGCTCTATCTACCTCAATCCCGTTCTTAGAAATCTTATGGCCAAGGACAATGCCTTCTTTGACCATAAAGTGACTTTTCTCCCAGTTTAGACAAAGATTGGTGTCTTCACACCTTTGAAGCATTTTATCCAAATGGGAGAGACATGATTGAAAAGAATCCCCAATGACCGAGAAGTCATCCATAAATACTTCCATTGTTTCCTCGATCATGTCGTGGAATATGGCCATCATACATCGTTGGAACGTGCGGGAGCATTACATAAGCCAAAAGGCATACGTTTGTAGGCAAAAGTTCCGTATGGGCAAGTGAATGTGGTCTTCTCTTGATCCGTGGATCAATAGGGATTTAGTAACACGAGAAACCATCAAGGAAACAATAGTATTCATTCCTCGCTAATCTCTCAAGCATCGGTCCATGAAGGGTAGAGGAAAATGGTCTTTTCGGTGGCGTCATTCAACTTACGATAGTCGATGCAAACACGCCATCCCGTAACCAATCGAGTTGGAATTAACTCGTTATCTTCATTTGTGATAACGATAATGCCACCCTTTTCGGACACAATGAATTGGGGTGACCCAAGGACCGTTCGAGATCGGGTAAATCAATCCAAAGATCAAGAAGTTTGATAACCTCTTGTTTGATAACATCATGGATTTTGGATTCACTCGCCTCTGATGTTGAACTGCGGGTTTGAAGTCATCCTCCATCAAGATTTTATGAGTACAAAACTCAGGATTTATACCTTTGATGTCGGAGAGTTTCCAAGCAATTGCTTGCTTGTGTGACTTCAAGATTTTGATGAGAGCAGCTTTTTCATCTTTACTCAAATCTCGAGCAATAATGACGGGTAATTTATCATCACCTTCAAGGAATGCATACTCGAGATGAGGAGGTAAGTCCTTAAGCTCAACCTCGTGAAATTCTTCGTTTTCTCAACCGATTTGACTTCCTCGTTATGAAGTTTGACGGGAGGAGAGGAAGAGAAGTATCCAGTTGACACTTTCTTAAGAAGAATATCTCCTCCGATTAATCTCATTTTGATTAATCTCAACCGATTGAATCACTAGGATGAGGGGTTGATGATGGATCATCATTGAGCAACTTCTCAATAAGAAGTATATCCCCTCAATATCAATTGGAGCGTGATCAATTTCCCAAGGAGCAGAATCACTAGCCAAATATGCTTCAATCTCATCTAAGATGAAGTCGCTTCCTCAAACGGAGTGATGGAAGGAGTAGAATTGGCTATGATAGGTCGAGAAGATGTGGTGGAATCCCCACTCACGTAATTATGAGAATAACCAAGAACTTCTTGAGAGTACTCATCGAAGCAACATCGATGATATCTATTCGGTTGACCGATTCGTAATCATAGTTTGCGGAGTACCTCAAGTTTGGTCAAGGTTGAAGGTGATGACTTCGTTTCCAACACGCAATGTGATTTCTTGCTCAAATACATCTATGAGAGCACGGCCCGTTCTCGTGAATCCTCGACCAACAATGAGAGGAACCCGATGATCGGCATCAAAATCAACAACCACGAAGTCGGTGGAAAATGGAACTTTCCTACTTTACAAATACGCCCTCAAGAATGCCAAGAGGACGGGATATGGAACGATCAAGAAGCTCGAGAGTCATGCATGTAGGAGTGAGTTCCTAAGAGAGAGTTTCTTCCACACCGAATATGGCATAAGATTAATGCTTGCACCAAGATGCGCTAGGGCAAAGCATTCAACCATCCCCGGAATACACAAGGTAAGAGAAATTTCCCGGGATATCCAAGCTTTTCAGAAGCTTCTTTAGGATAATCACGAGCGGTTCTCGTTAAGAGGAGTCTTAGCCATTTCAAACAACTTTTCCTTATTGCTTAACATGTGCTTGAGAGTCGATGCAAACTTGGGCATCGGCATGATAGCATCCGCAAAGCTTATGTCAAAGTGTAACTCTTGGAAAATTTGGAAAATTTATCCATTTGATGACTAGCTTTTTCATGAGCTTTTGCTCATTCAAGCGCGATGGGTAAGGAATAGAAGATTTGGATTTTGATTCTCAACAGAGCTACGGAGGTTCAAAACAACTCCTTGATTAGACGGGGTTTCGGACCACCGGAGGTTGGACTACCGAAGGTGGGACGTGTCTTGGTGCCGTGGGCTTGAATTATGCACTTTGTCCGTAGTGTCCTTGGTAACTTGACTCATTGGCACAGTGGAGGTGGCATTGGAGTCGAGGTCCATTATGTTTTGGAGGTTCACCGTCCACTACCTTAGGAGGAGAAGAAGAAGAGGTAGTAGGAACAACAGTCCGGTATGAAACACCACTGGGTTGTGATCGCCTTGGCATCGCCTCGGGTTAGCGATCGTGTTGCTCGGTAAAGTACACGAGCCCGAGGGTCGATCATTTAAAGACTTCTTCGATCGACAATCTGACCGACCAACAACCTGTTCATTTCATCTTGGGACTTCATAAACCGCTTCAAGAACTCATCGATGATGGTCCCGGAGGAGTAATGACGGAGGAGCTGGAGGGACAATTTGAGGTCGTATGTTTTGATTATGACCAAAATTCCTTGATTAGGATTCATATTCCCATGAAATTGATTCCCTCGATTAAAATTGTTTTGATGAGGGTTTCCTTGATGATGGAAACCCCGATTGGGTCCGAGATAGAAATTACCTTGGTTTTGATAACCTTGGTTCATTCTTGGTTGGTTCCGATTCGGTTTTGCATGTTATGATTTGGATTGAAACCGGTGGTGCACGATTAGTGTTAGCACGGTAGTGTGGTTCATTTTGAGGACGGTATTGATTACCTCCTTGTTGTGAACTACCGGCTAAAGCATTGGCCTCAAAAGGACTACCATCGGTGGCGTGACAATTGTAGTAAGCATGAGGACCACCACAAGTGACACAAACTTCAACTTTCTTCACTTCAAGATGTGTTGGTGGTCGAGTGAAGGAAACTTTCTTCGTTAGCTAGAACCAAAGCTCGAACAATGTCTCGTGAGTTTATCAATCTTAGCATCGGTGCTAGATGTACTCACCGGGATGAAGAAGAAGAAGGTCCAAAGATTAGGCGATATGTCTTAGCTCAAAGGACGGACCGAGATTTGTTCTCAATGATCTGCAAGGCCTCTTTTGTGGTCTTGCTCAGAAATTACCTCCGCGGAGGCATTCAAAGAATCTTGATTGGCTGATTGAGACCATTGTAGAAAGTATCCATTTGCATTAACTCGGTAAAACCGTGATGCGGACACTCATGGCAACTCTTTGTAACGATCCCATGCCTCCCGAATGATTCATCAAATCTCGAGAAAATTTCATTATCTCATTCTTAAGACTTGTGGTTCGGGATGGAGGATAGAACTCGTTAACGAACTTGGCGACAAGATCTTCCCATGTCTCTATATAACGAGGGGTTGTTTCTCAAGCCAATTCCGGCTTGTCCTCTAGAGAAAATGGGACGAAGAAGCTTGATAGCCGGATGGGACATTCTTGTACTTGATGGTAGATGCTATCTTGTTAAACCATCGAATGTGTGCATGAGGATCATCCCGCTCAAAACCATAGAATTGGCTTTGGGTTACTAGATTGAGCAACCCGGTTTTGAGCTCGAAGGTATCGACCACAATGGTTGGGACAACAATGGCATCTCCGTAACCCTCGATGGGTGCTTGGAGAAGCTCATTCATGGGTTTGTCTTCCGCCATTTCGGCGGTGAGGTGGTGGTGGTAGACGTTCCTCGATCCACGGTGAAGGAGCCGAACGTCCTCTACGTCTGCGAGGAATGTTTCCAAGTTCGGAAAGTGGACTTGTAGAATCGAAGAACGAGCAGTCGCATGCACTATGTATAAAACCAATTTTCAAAACAAATGAGGCAAAACACAAGTGAACTTAACCAATAATCACGGATGAAATGGCTTATTTGAAAAGGTACACCAAATCACAAGTGACACAAAGGCAAGTTTTAAATCGATGTTCGGGAACTTATTAATGGTCGCACCCCAGTTAGGTAGTGCACGCCTTGATTTGCGGTGGTTGATTTTATGTATTCAATTAAGTACCACCGAAAAGACGTAGGTAAGATCTCGTGCGGATGGGTTTAAAACTTTGGACAATATTTTTGTTATCGAATTGTTTAACCAAATCGTATCTCTTCAAGAATCACCTTAAAAGAGAATACAAAATAGAAAACGTTCGATTGTTTTGTTGTTTTATATTTTTGGTGTTTTAACACTTTAGGAAAAGTGTTAATGACTTTTTGATTTTCTTATAACTTTACAAAACTTTTACAAATGGTGGGTATGTGCAACAATGGATCGAAAATGGCTAAACACACGCTAAAGCCTCCCGCAATGGCGCTAAAATTTTGATTCACAAGAAACCGTCAAGTCTAAAAGACTTAAAACATTTTAAGCGCAAATGCAATGAAGATCGAGAATACGGGATTCGGGTCGTTTAGTCCCAAGGAGACTCAATGGTGTGTAAAACTGATTCAGATGATGGGATGATCACTAAGGATAGTGATCTGCAAAGGTTATGATTAGAAATTACACTACTGATTGATTGGAAAGGAATTGAGCACAGAATTGGAAAGCACAACAACCAGATCAAAGAAACGTAAACGTAAGTTTTAAAAACTACGTATACGCACAAAATAAAAAGTGAAAACTAAGAAATAAAAAACCTAAAAATATAAAAATGACATTTTTGGAATCCTAAAAATAAAAGAAAATTATTAGAAAAAGAAAATTATTTTTAACACTATTTAATTAATTATTATTAATTAAAAACTATTTTAACTACTTAATAAATACTCTAAAATAAAAGAAAATAGGAAATAAGGTTAGAAAAATAAAATTATGATTCTGAAAAATCTAAAATACTATAAAACTAATTTTAAAACTAAAAATATATTTTTCACACTTTTTATCTAATTATTATTAATTAATAACTATTTAAAATACACTTAAATACTAGAAAATAGAAAATAAACTTGGAAAAATAAAATTTTAACTTTGAAAAATCTAAAATATGATAAAACTAATTTTAAAACAGAAAATATATTTTTAGACTTTTTAATTATTTATTACTAATTATTTATTATTTATTAACTATTTATAATTATAATAAATACTAAAAGATAAAGAAAATCTGAAACTTTTTCTAAAAATCCTATAAGATGACGAAACCTAAGAAATCTATAAAACAAGATTTGCTTATTAATAAGTTGAAAAGAAAATTAAAAAGCTAAAAATCTTAAATAAACGCTCTCACTATTTTTATATTGATGTTTTTGTGATTTTTATTTTTGAAAACTACTTATATACTAATATAATGAAACTTTAATAAAGACAAAAAATTTATAAACCACCAATAAGCTGTTTTGAAGACTAAAAAGCCCAACAGTGCCTTAAGTAGCTTATTTAATGGAAATAAGCTCTAATAAGCTTAACAGATGAAACAAAAGCTTAAAGTGGATTCAAACAAGCTTAATGAACAGATCTGAAGCTAGAACATGCGAGAAAGCACACTGATAAGCTAAGAAATAGCAATAAGCACTTTGGCTTTTGTAGCGAAATGGGACAATCTTTAAGCTTAATGCACCCTAGTAAACAAGTTCTAAAATGAAAACAAGACTTGACAACTCAAGAGGACTGGTTGGCTTTCCAAAGAACCAGAGAACAAGAGATTTGAAGCACTAATAAGCTCTCTATGAGCTTATCAATTTGGACCCAAGTTACGTACACAGATGATTGTGAAACAGTACCCAAAATAAGCGATCTAAAAGCACTCAAAAGCTAAGAAACTAAGAATTATCATTTTGTATTTTCTTTACCAACTAGACTACAATACCTCCAAATCTTATAATCTGAATCTCACTAATAAGCCCTCGTTGGAATTCCCAAGTTTATTCAAAACGACCTTTTGAGAATTTTGACTTTTGAGAAAACCAAAAGTTGACCAAAATGAGATTTGATCTGATCTAAAGCACTTAATATGATGTTATAAGTTGAACTAAGACCGATTATAACAAGATTATTAACTTTTGAACACAAAATCAAGGTCAAGTTTTTGAAAAACCCAACAGTGGACTGCAGATACAAGATCAAAGTGATTTTTGACTTTTAAGCTTATAAGAACTAGTTTTCTTGATTGAAATAAGTTATTTAAGCCAAGTTATGCAAGTTTCCAACAATACCAAAGACTAGAGCACCTTCAATCTCAAAGAACCAAACACCCCTATAGGCTAACTGTTTTGATGTTTTTCACTCCAAATCACAATTGTAACCCATAAACTTGAGTTCAAACCTTTAATAATCACTTATTAAGACTTATGAAGCCTAAATCAACAATCAAAACAACTTTAATCTCAGAATTAATGATTATACCATTTTAACTGTTGAAACTGAATTTTTGCAAAATATGAAATGAAAAGAACAAGCTATTGATTTAAAGGCCTAAACACACTAAAATATGACTAGTGAACACAAAGAAACAAAATATAAGCTACTTAATCACTATAACAAGAAATGCCAATTTTATCAAAAAGCTTACAAATGCTTCCAAGCTTTAAACCGAGAACCAAGACCAAGTAGAACTTCCTATAGAACCCCCACAGTTCACTAACCCAAGGCCATCCAAGATAAACCTTGCTCCACTTTTCTTGTACCTTTCAAGTGATTTTTGATTTTTGACTATTTTCTTGGAATTTTGTGATTTTCTATTTTTTCTTCTAAACGAATTTTAGGGTTTCTAATAGCTTATAAAAGCTATATGGGAGCTTATGTGTCTTACTTTAGTCCATATAAACAACCAATAACATCATTTGAAACATTTGAGATTTTGCATAAATATGAGAAATTTGCATAAACTGAAATACAATATGATATTTGAATTAAAGGTTCACAAAAGCTTTCTTATAACAAAAGGACTTGAAATACAGAGTTTTTAAGCTTAAAACATAAATTGAAATTGACAATTAACCAAAACGACTTGAAAAATAAAAATTACACTAGATATATTGATTCCTTGCATCTCACTTCACTTTATAGACTTTTTAGCAATCCCACATGACTTCTGAATCTTTCCCACCAAACTTGAGCCATTGGATTGGCTAGAATCATCCTATCCGTCCACCTAGCTTTTTGGCGCCAAAATTTCTTCAAGCAGGTTTTTGCTTTAATTGGTTTTGGTTGAAGCAATTAAGGTTTTTGTTGTTTAGAGGGGGGTGGAGGGAACATGGTATGGGAGTGGGTTGAAAATATGGTGAAAACCATGACTGGTTTTTGAGTTTTCAGTGATTGTGAGAGAAGGGCTACAGTGCCTGGTTTAAGGCGCGAGGTGTCTGGGTTTGACTTCTGTTGACCGAGGTGTATTAATAATCAAAAGGGTCAAAATAGATATGGCTGGGGTCAAAAATGGGTTGTGACCTGGGGGTCAAGGTCCAAGGGTCAAGGCAGAAATGGGTTTGGGCTAGTTTTTGGATTGGATATTTGGGCCTAATGATATATGTTGATCCGTTTGGTTTATTTAAGAATAAGGACCAAAAGTGTAATTTGACCAAACTCCAAGGACTGAAAGTGAACATTTCCAAACTTCTCACAAGGACCAATTTTGACAAACATTGATAAAACAAGGGCCCTTTTTACATAAAATCCATTTTTTAAGGTCCAAGGACTATTTTTGTAATTTTCCAAAGTTAAGGGACCTTTCTTGCCAATTGACCAAAGAATCATTCAAGGATCATTTTAAACAACTTAGAATACTTCAGGGACCTTGAATGATAAATTTCCACATTTTTGAATTTCAGGACTAGATTTGACAACTTTTAAAACTTGGGGACTAAAGCGCCAATTTTGCAAACTTGATACATTTTTCATCGATTTTGATATTTTTGCATTTAAAACACATAAAACACTGATTTGTGATAATTTGATCATTTTGATGTGTTTCGAGTGTTTTCGAGATGATTTTGCGGTTTAGATTACAAAAATGATGAGCATTTGGACACTCATCACTTCCCGTTGCAAATATTGCAATCATCTAGGGGAGCACACCCGTCACATAGACGTAATCCTTTGCATAAGTTAGTTGCAAATGAACTAGATTAGAATTAGTTTCTTGGCGCCTTACTTAGGGGTGGACTCGTCGGGGGAGTAACGACGAGATCCTTTCCGTTACTTGCTCTCTATTTTTTCCTTTCACATGTTTTTCTTAAAACGATGTGTTGCTTTCTTTCAAACACTTTTGTTTCGACAAAAGGGGAGAAGAAAGTAAAACTACAAATTCAAACTTTACAATTTTAGCTTTTCCTTAAAATAATCTTATGTTTTGTCATCAACAAAAGGGGAGATTGTTAATACAAATAAGCCGTAAAACGTTGATTTATATTTTACGATCTTCTAATGTTTTGTCGATAACAAAAGTAAGATCATTTTAAGGAAACAAATAAAACACGTAAATGGTTTGAACTAATAGTTTTATAACACACTTACGCTTTCACATAAAACACTAAAACTAGTATAAGTGATTTTATGACTTAGATACATATGTACAACAACTAGTGTTTACATATTAGGTTAAACATATACTTAAACTAAGTATACCAAAATGGGTAAAAACTAAGTGTATGCTAAATTGGGTAAATACAAGTATATACAAAAAGGTTAAATATTAGCAAATGGTTTTGACCCATAACTCATGGTTTTATATATACCACTTAACCAAGTACATTGTATCTAGAAAGAAAACCATGGATCAACCCATAACCCATGACCCATGACCCATAACCAAAAATACCCATGGGCAAAGAGGAGCGGACCACGGATCCCTAGCTTTGTGCTAGCCGGATCCCAAGTGGAAGGATCCGTAGGATCCGGGAAATGAGGTTTTTCCTCTATAAATAGTGAGCCATTTCTTCATTATATCTCACCCTCTCTAACATACTTTCTCCCTAAGTTAAATCTCACTAACCATAGATCCAAGAGATCTATGTTTGTAGTCTTGTTTTGTGTGATCTTTAGGTTCCTCTTAAAGGGAAGATCACCACCTTTGAAGTCGAGCAAGCTCAAGTCCATGAGTTGCCAAGCTTCCTCATCATCAAGGCTATTGAAGTCTTCTTGTTGATGATCCCTTTCTTTCTTCAAAGAAGCGTAGTGTTAAAGACATTAGTGAAAGATGTCTCAAGTGTCAAGACGAAGATATTAGTGAAGGGTATCTATCGCTCATAGGATAAGCACTTGTGGTAGGTGCTTAGAAGTCAAGACAAGAAGCATTAGTGAAAGGTGCTTAGAAGTGAAGACACAAGACATTAATGAAAGGTGTCTTGTAGATCTAATCAAAGACATTAGTGAAAGGTGTCTTGTAGATCTAATCAAAGGCATTAGTGAAAGGTGCCTTAGATGTACATTCGATATGGTGTGTTTCGATGTACTAGATAGACTAGCATTAGATCCAAGGATATTGATGTCCTTGATGATGTTGTAAAGGAGTAGATCTCCACCGGGATTAGTCGTTGGTGTAGTGTGGTAGTAGTTCCTCCATTGCAATGGAACTAGGTACTAGCCTAGTACCTAATAAAGGGTAGGCAACGTTGTGAAGGTGTAGTTCACCTAAGGTGTGAAAGAACTCGGTGGTTAGCCTAGCACCGTATAAAGGGTAAGCGACGTTGTGTTAGGTGTGGTTCGCCTTGGTGTGAAAGAACTCGGTATTTAGCTTTGTGGGAAAAAGATTAAGCGACGTTGTGAAGGCTTCTCCGCCATAAGGAGATTGGTGTAGTGATTACAAACTCTCGAGTAGGTGACTCGGGGAGTGGAGTAGGGCAAGGAAGGTGTCCTTGTAGCCGAACCACTATAAATACTCGCGTTGTGGTTTTGTGCTTCTTACTCTTATCTTTTCATTACATATCTTTATATGCTTGTTTATCAACATCCAACACACACAACGAAATAGATTGACATAAGTCGATCTAAATAGTTTAAAAGGAAGTTTTAATTGGTAAAACTATTCAACCCCCCCTTCTAGTTTTCCACAAGTTTTTCTCGCCTCTATTTTTTATTATGAAAACTATACATAATCATCCTCTATGTATATAGGCTAAAAACTTTCTTTTCCTAATTTAAACACATACTAAATTAGAAAATATACTCCTTGTTCTCCAAGGCTTCTCTAAAACATAATTAAGGTAATCTAAGTCATACCTTAATAAACTCTTTGTTCTTCTCATAATAGCCTCCTCCAAGTTGTATGATTCATTTTTATCGAACCTCGGCTCTTGATGGGAAGATGGATTTTACGGTGTGGAAGATGACAATTGAGGATGTTTTAGTGTATTGATGAAGCTTTGGAGGAGAAACAATAAAAAAAATATGAAAAATGACGTTTGGAAGATGATCTAGAAGAAAGCTTCAAGTACAATTAGGTTGATACTTGCTCCCGAAATCAAATACAATGTTTTAAAAGAGAAGACACCGAAGGATATTTGGGATAAGCTCACGAATATTTATGCATAAAATTCGTTGACACATAGATTATTTTTGAAGATGGAATTGTATTCATTGAAACTTGAAGAGGGAAGTAATCTTCATGATCATATTAATTCTTTTAATCAGTTGGTTTGTCAATTATCTAATGTAGATGACGCTATTAAAGATGAAGAACAAGCCTGTTGTTGTTGTCACCATTACTGAAATCATATAATTCATTGGTATGGTGATGTATTTGATTAGATCATTCCTCTTTACGGATTAAATCTGTTGTAATTAGGGCTAGCATGCGAAGGAAGTTGTTTGAGTGTTCGTGTATGAATAACTGTGCTGCCAAATCATACTCTTTGATTTTTCTTTATGGAACGTGGAGAGATCATCATTATTAAAAAATGACCATCTAGGGTTTATGGTTTCTATTTGTGGTTCTTTGAAGATTGAGATCAAGATGTGTTCGATTTGATGTTTACTAAAAGGTACACATGTTCTTTCTATCTTTTACATGATTAATTATATGTGTTGTATTTGGATTCTTGTAGCTTAGGAAGCTTTTATGTAAACTTTAGTTTTAATTGAGTCTTTCATTGTGTAATTGACATGATCTATAGTATGTTTGATGGTCAAATAATTTTAAAATTAATGTTTGTTACACATGCATTTTCCTTCAATGTTAGAGGAGGGGGTGAATACGTTCTTTTTACTTATTTTAGATTTAAGTAAATTAAGTCTCAAGTTCGTATATGAGTATGAACCAATATAAAGTGTATGTAAAGAGTATAGAGAACAGAGAGAGACACCAAGATATATATTGGTTCAGGGTGAGGCTTAGATTATCCGTACGTCCAGTTGCGAATCCACAACACATATACTATTCACTAGTACACAATCCTTGTGGTGGATTTAATCGTACAAACTTCACTCCGCCGATATATCCTAAGATTGATGCTCACTAAGAAAAGCTATTACCCAACGGAGTTCCGCACCCAAAACCACCCACAAAGACCTCGCGATTCGACCTACCACTAAGACCATAAAGACTTTCCCAAGGAAAAAACAAACCCCAACTTGACCTTCACCCGATCAAGGCTTGACCATCGTGGTACAAGAATTTTACACACTTTCTTATCCACACATGGATAAGATTTTATAAATGAATAAGAGTTACAGTTTTTAGTATAACCTAACCTAAGGACTCAACCTAAAGACGAGGGTAGAATAAGAGTCTCAACACAACATACAATAGTGGATTAGGTTCTTGTAGTTATTCTCTTGCGTAGAAGCTTGATTTTAATGTGATGATATTAAGATGTTAAGCACAAGAAGATTGAAAGACTTATAAGTATTAGAGATAAGAAAATAGAAGGAAGAAATGAATGGAAAAAGGCGAGTGTTTAACATGAAAAGGGGTGGCTATTTATAGACAAGCAAAGACCTTAGTGTCTGGCGCGCCAGGAACTGAGTGACCTCTTATCTAAGAAATAGTCGTTGGCTCTTGTTAAACTCCTATGTGCACTTCCCTTTAGACCTTCCCAAGTTCATTTCAAAGCCCCCAGTAAGGTTAGGTCAAACCAGCCCATTATACACGGTTAAGTTAGGGTTTAGTAGGGTAGAAAAGTGTTGTAGAGTGGTTTACAGTTTTTGTCCATTTTGTGAGAGAAGAAAAGTATAATGGAGATAGGTTTGTCTTTGAGTGTTGATTAAGTAATGGGTAAATCCTTGACTATAATTTTAAATTCAGATTCTAGTTGTTATAGAATGTATGTGGAATGATTAAAGGATGGTGAATCAATGAGAGGTAAATTATTTTTAGTAGGGAGCAAGGTGAAAAAAATAAGGGATATTAGGGTACAAGGCATGGCAAAAAGAGCCTTTGTTCTTGGATAGGAGACAGGTAAAGGAAAAAGGAGCGTTTGCTCATGGAGTGGGAGCAAGCTAAGGGTGACGAGCCTTTGTTCAAAGTGTAGGAGACAAGGAGTATAGGAAGGAGCCTATGTTGTTTGTAACAACCGGAGATTTTACGTTAACTTTTACCTATAAACTTTAATGTTTTATTCAAATCACGTAAATTTTAAACTTTACGTATAAGCGATGAGTGTCTAAATACTCATCATTTTGTACAATATAAACCGCAAAATCATCCGAAACACTCAAAATGCATCAAAATGATCAAAATATCACAAATCGTGTTTTATGTGTTTTAAATGCAAAATATCAAAATCGATGAAAAACTTATCAAATTTGCAAAATTGCGCTTTAGTCCCCAAGTTTCAAAAGTTGTCAAAACTAGTCCCTGAGTCAAAATTTCAAAAGAAAAGTCACCAAAGGTCCTTTTAAAATCATAACTTGTCAAATTTAGTCCTTTGGTGAAAAATGTCAAAAATTTGAGAAAATTACATGAATGGTCCTTCAAGTTTCAAAATTGGCAGAATTAGTCCCTGGAAAATGTGAAAATGGCAAGTTTGGTCCTTGTACTTTGTGAGATTGTCAATTTTGGTCCCTTGAAACCTCTTTGATGAATTGGCAGCCAAGGTCCTTGCAATTTCAGATTTGACAACATTAGTCCCTATATTTAAAACCCTTTAAAACTACTTTTGGACCCTTGCCTTACCAAATGACCCTGCCAACCCAATTGGACCCCTACCTGTTTTGACCCCCTTGCAATATAATCTAACCCAGTCAACCCTTTGGTCAAATAAAACCCACTTGGCGCCAATTAGTCTCCTTCCTCCCAACCACTGCCTGAAATCACTCAAGCCACCATCCCCCCTCCTCACTCTTTCCACACCTTTGTCTCCTCCACCTCTACACAAAACAAAAACCATTAAATGATCCTAAACCCTTAACACTCAAGTCCTCCACCTGTCAAAAACCAACTTTGGCGCCAAAATGATCAAACGGCCAACATTGACTCTAAATCATCCAAGGGTCTAAAATGAAGGTGGGAATAGTTCAGAACAAGTGGGGAAGCTGTATTGATGTATAAAAAGTGGAAGAGAAAGGCTAGAAGAGGGTAGCTAGTTTTATTATTTCCTTTAATGTCGTTTTTTTACCTAAATGTCTTAGTTTAGTAGAAAAATGTTGTAATTTCATTTCTTTGTATCACATTCAAGTTATATTCTCATTTTGAAGTGTTGTTAAGTATCAATCAAAATCTTCATTCAAAATCCAAGTTTAGTGTTTACTGTGGTATTATTCAGTTTCAAATTCTCACTTACAAGCTTGTAAAAGCTCAATTTCCATCTCACATAAACTTATTAAGGCTTGTTATAGTTTTCTATAAGCTCACAATTAATTTTCAAGCAATATTAGAGTATAGTCAACAAAAGTCAACTGGACCAAAAATGGGTATGGTGATGATATTTGGTTGATGCAGAGGATGCTTTGGGGTTAGATTTAGTTAAGTTAGATCAGAATTTGGTTTGGTTTTGGTCTGCAAACCAACCGGGCGATGGTTAGTAAATTCCTCATTTTCAATTTTAAGTCATATTGCGCTTTAGCTTATCTTGTATGCTCGTGGTCACCATAGTGTAAAACTTGCTCATATAGTTGTATTTAGGTATTTTAAACATAGTTTGATCATTTAAACAAGGTTGCTTAGTAGTTATCTTATTTTAAGTTTGCATATCGGTTTGAAAGTTGTGTTTGGATTTACTGTAAAAACTGTGCTAGAGGATAGAGTAATGGTTAGGACTTGTTGTTTCAAGTTTGGTTAACTCAATTGAACTCAATTCAGCCACCACTTGTGCCTGCAAAAGCTCATTAGTCAAAAATCTCATTTGACCTGTTCTTAAGCCTTCACTGTTAGGATTTTTAGAGATCAACTTCTTGTTTTGTGTTCCAAATTCATAAACAAAGGTTGAAATAGCTTAATTTTATCTAATAACATCATATTCAGTGGAGAAATTGGAATCAAACCTCATAAAAGTCAACAATTCAGTTTTACCTTAAAAGTCAAAAATTGAAAAATCTCAGTTTTGGCCAACTGAGAGTGATTTTTCATTTACTCATCTTTGGGCCAATTTCAGTGATTCTTGTTGTTTTAAAATATTCCCTTGGTCTAGTTTATGATTGTGATTTTTTCATATTTTTGCAAATTCTCTTTAAGCTCTAAAAGAGCTTGTCAAAATAGTGATGAATCCCCTGTGCAGGGCACTGTTAACTGCACAGGGGTTTAGCAGATTGTGCAGAGCTTGTGTAGGGCTCACCTTGGCTCACCTAGACCTGATTCTTGGTTTAAACACTCTCACCCAGGTCTAGTCTAGGTTCCATTTGTTGCTTTCCTGTTTCTAGCTTATTCATGTGCTTATTTTTAAGCTCAAAATAGACCCCCTTTAACTGTTTTAGTTCATTTGCTCAATTGCTCAAATCTGTGCTTACTTGCAAATCAGAGGTCTAGGCTAGTTGATTCTTGTTGGATTTCTGTTACTTTAGCATATTAGAGCTTCTCCTTTGGTTTGGTAGCCTTTGGATCCCATTTGCTTATTCAAGTGCTTATTCCATTAAGCACTTACACATCAGTTTCATATTCTGCCACACAACCCCATGTTTTTCCATTTTTCATAGATTCCTTATATTATTTTAGAGTTTTCCTGAAATTTTCAGATTTTTCTAAGGTGTTTTGCTATTTTCTTAATTTAAATTAGTTTTAAGTCTTTTAAATAGTATTTAATATAAAAATTAAGAAAAGTATCAAAAAATAATTTTTATTTTTATTAAGTTAAGATAAATATAAAAGCCTAAAAGTATTTTTCCATAATTTTCTTGGTTTAAATAGTATTTTCTAGCATTTTAATAGTTTTAAATAGTTTTAAATTAATAATAAATACATAAAAAGTCTAAAAAATATATTTTTAGTTTTAAAATAAGTTTTAACATATTTTAGACTTTTCTAAGTTATAATTTCATTTTTCTAGGTTAATTTTGTATTTTCTTGTATTTTAGTGCATTTTAAATACTTAATAAATAGTTTTTAATTAATAATAATTAAATAAATAGTTATAAAAATAATTTTCTTTTTCTAAATATTTTCTTATATAATTAGGATTGTAAAAATGTATTTTTCATATCCGTAGGTATTTTCCTTCTTTATTTTCACGTTTTATTTTGTACGTTACGTAGTTTTTAATTTAAACGTACGTTTGTAGTTTTAAACGTTCATCACTTTAAAAATAGTGATAGCGTTTATTTAATATCTTTTATCTTTTTAATTTTCTTAATTTGCATTTAATTCGCTTTATTTTTATAAACTTTTTCAAGAGTGTAATTATTCAATCCTAATCCTTTTCGATCGCTATCATTAGTGGTCATTCTATCGTCTCGATCATGTGTTTAACACACCATTGAGTCTCCGTGGGACATAACGACCGGAATCCCTGTATTCTCGATCTTCATTGCATTTATGTTTAAGTTGTTTTAAGTCTGTTAGACTTGACGGTTTAGCACATGATCAAAATTTTGGCGCCACGGGAGGCTTTAGCGTGTGTTTAGCCATTTTCGACCCATTCTTGTGCATATACCATCTTTTGTAAAAGTTTTTGTAAAGTTATCGAAAATCCAAAATATTTTCCTTCTTTGTTTTTATACAATGTTTTCAAAATACCAAAATATTCCTCTTTACCCTCTTACCCTTTTGATTCTTCATTTCTTTTACCCTCATCCATTTGATTCTTTCTATGTCTCATCCTCACCAATTTGGTTGTGAATGGTGTGGGGACCTCAAATGGTGGAAATTGCCCGGTTGTGGCATTGTGAATCCGGAAACGGGTTTGTCTATGACCAAAATCCCTACAATGAAACAACTAATTTCCTCAACCAACCCCGCACTATGAGACGGAGACGATTCTTGTGAATTTTGTGGGGTCCTCATTATGATTACCAATGTCAATCATGGAATCAAAATTTCTATGAATCGATCCTTGCTATAACACTCCTTGTTTTGACAATTTCCAACCCCACAATTTTCCGTCATTGAACAATTTCCGTCATTGATCAACATCCTCGTGAGAAAAGTATGCTAGAAGAACTTGTCAAGACCAAACGCCTCGCAACGAAAAATCTATGCTAGAATTACTTGAAGAAGAGGAACGAGCCGCTAAGATTCAAAGATGTCTTGAAGAAATACGAATCGAGGAACGAGCACTTGCAAGACGTGCTCGATGGCTCGCGACTTACATCGACGATGATGATGATAGTGACGATGATGATGAAAGTTTGTCACCGAAACCACACACGAAGAGCCCGTTAACTCTCTAAGTATGGGGACGAGCATCTCAAAGACTATTCTAAACGGAATCATCGAATGTTGAGAACCTTATCCCGATCCCAAGTGAGTCCGAGGAATTCTTGACCATGAGTGTGATGTGTTTCTCCTCTTTCAAATGATCTTGTTGAGACTTTCTCGATTTTGACAATGATTATAGTGATGCCGATTCTTTATATTCTAAAGACATAGAATTTATTGATGCATTACTTCCACATTCCGAGATCGTCAACTTGGAAGAGGATGTTGACCATGTTGTTTCCACAACAATTAATACGACTATCACTAATCCCTTATTCGAATTCGATTCGAATTTACTCTAAATTCGATTAATCCAATCTTTGATAGTGATGAATCGACACGGAGACTATAATGGACGAGGTGCATATTTATAGCCCACGGCACCGCACATGTCCCACCTCCGTATACTCTTCACGAGGAGTTCGCGGTGAACGCACTCATATCATATCTCCGCTGAGTATGATTGCTTGGATGGCAAAATCATGATCGGGAGAGAATCTCAATTTGCATAGTTATGACAAATCTTCCCACCCTCCCAACCGAGATGCCTTCCAATCCAAAGAGCTCAACCAATAAAATCCAAATAAGTGCAATCGCACTTAATCCCGAGGAAGAAGATCTAATCATGATTGTTATCATGATTTTCCTTCTTTCTTCACCTACTCGGTGACTTCTCTCTTCTTCACTCCTTCGGAATGAAGACACTATTTTGATCCCGATTTTCATTCATCATTTTGAGCCGGTTCTCTCTATATCTCATCGGTGTGGAACTTTCGCGTGCTTCAATGTTTATCCGAACATCTTGAACGAAAGTCCGATGGAGATTGTTTCTTCCACTTTGCTTCCCATGAACCAATTAATGCGGGTCGAGTCAAGCTAGCGACTGGAAATCAAAAACAAGAGACTCACCATATGGGTTTTCACCCATATTTCGTCTTCTTACCCTTTCTACCACCTAAGTGTGGGGTGATGCCCACATGTTATATATATATATATATATATATATATATATATATATATATATATATATATATATATATATATATATATATCTAAAAAAAAAAAAAAAAAAAAAAATCTTTTAAAATAATGGCCGTAATATTTCCCTTTTACGTTTTTTGTTTCGCATAACCACGGTACTTTGAATATTGAGGGCAATATTCATTTCTAAGTGGGGAATTCTCACTAATTTTGTTATATGTATTATACTACTCAATTCCCCCGTTTTTGGCCAAAAATTTTTTTTAGAGTAAGTGTTTTACACTTTCTCAATTGGTTATCAGTCCGCCTTGTCTGTAAGACAAAAGGATTGGCTAATCCAGGAGTAAACGGCTCTTGGTAAATATTTCTCAAATCCGTTGACGGCTTGCAATTTGCCCAAAATTGTATGGTTCTCAACTCACCATATCCTAAAAAGTGAAGAGTTGGCTAGCCCGCAAGGTTATGGCTTGTGGTAAAGGCAATGGAAAAACCATAATTGGTAATCACCACCAAAGATAATATTGATAATTTATCTAAGAGTTGGCTAGTCCGTATGGGTACGGCTCGTAAAGACAAACCAAATCCGTTGAAAGTCGGTGGTTTGCTCAAAATCACATGGTTATCGGTGTACCATGGTTCTTACTTGAATCAAACATTTGGCTACTCCGTAAGTAATGGCTTTTGGTAAAGAGTTTAAAATCCATTAAGTTTTCTCAAATCATTGCTAGGGACTAGCAATATCTCGATGTGGGGATTGATGAGTGTCTAAATACTCATCATTTTGTACAATATAAACCGCAAAATCATCCGAAAACACTCAAAATGCATCAAAATGATCAAAATATCACAAATCGGTGTTTTATGTGTTTTAAATGCAAAATATCAAAATCGATGAAAACTTATCAAATTTGCAAAATTGCGCTTTAGTCCCCAAGTTTCAAAAGTTGTCAAAACTAGTCCCCGAGTCAAAATTTCAAAAGAAAAGTCACCAAAGGTCCTTTTAAAATCATAACTTGTCAAATTTAGTCCTTTGGTGAAAATGTCAAAATTTGAGAAAATTACATGAATGGTCCTTCAAGTTTCAAAATTGGCAAAATTAGTCCACGGAAAATGTGAAAATGGCAAGTTTGGTCCTTGTACTTTGTGAGATTGTCAATTTTGGTCCCTTGAAACCTCTTTGATGAATTGGCGCCAAGGTCCTTGCAATTTCGATTTGACAACATTAGTCCCTATATTTAAAACCCTTTAAAACTACTTTTGGACCTCGCTTACCAAATGACCGCCAACCCAATTGGACCCCTACTGTTTTGACCCCTTGCAATATAATCTAACCCACCAACCCTTTGGTCAAATAAAACCCACTTGGCGCCAATTAGTCTCCTTCCTCCCAACCACCATGTCTCGAAATCACTCAAGCCACCATCCCTCCTCACTCTTTCCACACCTTTGTCTCCTCCACCTCTACACAAAACAAAACCATTAAATGATCCTAAACCCTTAACACTCAAGTCCTCCAGTTCAAAACCAACTTTGGCGCCAAAATGATCAAATGGCCAACATTGACTCTAAATCATCCAATGGTCTAAAATGAAGGTGGGAATAGTTCGTAACAAGTGGGAAGTCAGATTGATGTATAAAAGTGGAAGAGAAAGGCTAGAAGAGGGTAGCTAGTTTTATTATTTCCTTTAATGTCGTTTTTTACCTAAATGTCTTAGTTTAGTAGAAAATGTTGTAATTTCATTTCTTTGTATCACATTCAAGTTATATTCTCATTTTGAAGTGTTGTTAAGTATCAATCAAAATCTTCATTCAAAATCCAAGTTTAGTGTTTCTTCGTGGTATTATTCGGTTTCAAATTCTCACTTACAAGCTTGTAAAAGCTCAATTTCCATCTCACATAAACTTATTAAGGCTTGTTATAGTTTTCTATAAGCTCACAATTAATTTTCAAGCAATATTAGAGTATAGTCAACAAAAGTCAACTGGACCAAAAATGGGTATGGTGATGATATTTGGTTGATGCAGAGGATGCTTTGGGGTTAGATTTAGTTAAGTTAGATCAGAATTTGGTTTGGTTTTGGTCTGCAAACCAACTGGACAGTGGTTAGTAAATTCCTCATTTTCAATTTTTAAGTCATATTGCAGTTTTAGCTTATCTTGTAACTGTGGTCACCATAGTGTAAAACTTGCTCATATAGTTGTATTTAGGTATTTTAAACATAGTTTGATCATTTAAACAAGGTTGCTTAGTAGTTATCTTATTTTAAGTTTGCATATCAGTTTGAAAGTTGTGTTTGGATTTACTGTAAAAACTGTGCTAGAGGATAGAGTAATGGTTAGGACTTGTTGTTTCAAGTTTGGTTAACTCAATTGAACTCAATTCAGCCACCACTTGTGCCTGCAAAAGCTCATTAGTCAAAAATCTCATTTGACCTGTTCTTAAGCCTTCACTGTTAGGATTTTTAGAGATCAACTTCTTGTTTTGTGTTCCAAATTCATAAACAAAGGTTGAAATAGCTTAATTTTATCTAATAACATCATATTCAGTGGAGAAATTGGAATCAAACCTCATAAAAGTCAACAATTCAGTTTTACCTTAAAAGTCAAAAATTGAAAAATCTCAGTTTTGGCCAACTGAGAGTGATTTTTCATTTACTCATCTTTGGGCCAATTTCAGTGATTCTTGTTGTTTTAAAATATTCCCTTGGTCTAGTTTATGATTGTGATTTTTTCATATTTTTGCAAATTCTCTTTAAGCTCTAAAAGAGCTTGTCAAAATAGTGATGAATCCTCCAAGCAGGCAATCGTAGCCCGCACGAGGGTTTAGCAGCTTTTGCAGAGCTTGTGTAGGGCTCACCTTGGCTCACCTAGACCTGATTCTTGGTTTAAACACTCTCACCCAGGTCTAGTCTAGGTTCCATTTGTTGCTTTCGCTTCTAGCTTATTCATGTGCTTATTTTAAGCTCAAAATAGACCCTTTAACTGCTTTTTAGTTCATTTGCTCAATTGCTCAAATCTGCTTACTTGCAAATCAGAGGTCTAGGCTAGTTGATTCTTGTTGGATTTCTGTTACTTTAGCATATTAGAGCTTCTCCTTTGGTTTGGTAGCCTTTGGATCCCATTTACTTATTCAAGTGCTTATTCCATTAAGCACTTACACATCAGTTTCATATTCTGCCACACAACCCATGTTTTTCCATTTTTCATAGATTCCTTATATTATTTTAGAGTTTTCCTGAAATTTTCAGATTTTTCTAAGGTGTTTTGCTATTTTTCTTAATTTAAATTAGTTTTTAAGTCTTTTTAAATAGTATTTAATATAAAAAATTCAGAAAAGTATCAAAAAAATAATTTTTCATTTTTATTAAGTTAAGATAAATATAAAAAGCCTAAAAAGTATTTTTCCATAATTTTCTTGGTTTAAATAGTATTTTCTAGCATTTTAATCAGTTTTAAATAGTTTTAAATTAATAATAAATACATAAAAAGTCTAAAAAATATATTTTTAGTTTTAAAATAAGTTTTAACATATTTTAGAATTTTCTAAGTTATAATTTCATTTTTCTAGGTTAATTTTGTATTTTCTTGTATTTTAGTGCATTTTAAATACTTAATAAATAGTTTTTAATTAATAATAATTAAATAAATAGTTATAAAAATAATTTTCTTTTTCTAAATATTTTCTTATATAATTAGGATTGTAAAAATGTATTTTTCATATCCGTAGGTATTTTCCTTCTTTATTTTCACGTTTTATTTTGTACGTTACGTAGTTTTTAATTTAAACGTACGTTTTTAGTTTTAAACGTTCATCACTTTAAAAATAGTGATAGCGTTTATTTAATATCTTTTATCTTTTTAATTTTCTTAATTTGCATTTAAGTCGCTTTATTTTTATAAACTTTTTCAGTAGTGTAATTATTCAATCCTAATCCTTTCTGATCGCTATCATTAGTGGTCATTCTATCGTCTGATCATGTGTTTAACACACCATTGAGTCTCCGTGGGACATAACGACCCGGGAATCCCCTGTATTCTCTGATCTTCATTGCATTTGTGTTTAAGCTGTTTTAAGTCTGTTAGACTTGACGGTTTAGCACAGATCAATAACCATAAGGTTATCCCGTGCATAACAAGAACCACCATTAGACGTTTTATATCACACTAGACTAATGTTTAGTCTACTCAAAATTATTTAAATGATCATTTACATTCAAGTTCAATGTTTTCAAGAAACTTGCGTTTTAAGCATTTTAACTTATACACGTACATTAAACTTGAAACCAACTTTAGACTACTTTTAGTTTGCATCAACAATATTCTTATGTCATTACAAAATACTAAAGTTATTTATTTGAAAACTTATAACTTTTATAAGTTTTAGACTTTAGTTACATGGTTTTGCACTTACACGCTTATTCGCTTACGCTTAGACTTAAGATGTTTTAGGGTATAATCTACTCACTAAACTAAACTAATATAACTCTTATTATCACCGCAATCAGCCACATGTATATCTCCTCACAATCACACTTCATACTACACATGTTAACTTATGTTACACTTGTTAAATCACTAAAACACATGTCATAACCTCAACCCACACCTCTTTGTTTCTTCATTTTGACACTAATATTTTCACACACATCCCTCTTTTATCTCAACACTAAAGAGAAATCTCAGCCCTTTTTGCTCCCTCTTTAGGATGGCACCACCATCAAAACACCATCACCATTTCCAAATTTTACTAAAAATTCAAGAAAACCATTTCTAGGTATCACCTAAACACTATTATATACACATCACCAACAAGAAACAATCAAAGAGGCCTTATCAAGAACTCATTCATTTCATACATTATTAAAGGTTTTGCAAGGGTTGGTTTTATTTTGGAAGCTTGGGTAAAACTTTGTTTGTGATTAGAACTAGGCTAGTGTTCTTATTCTTGTCTCATTTCTCACCATAAAATCATTGTAAGGAAACCGTTGATAACTTTATTTTCATATTTTTATACATCCTTTCATGTTTATTCAACTTATTTCATGAGATTATACCTTGCACTTAGATAACAAAACTATAAAACACTAGAAAACATGTTTTTGTTCATAAGTTTATATGACAATTTTGACCAGGGGCATAAACATAATTTTCTACTCTAATCAGTGGGTTTCTGGACTTAGGGAAAAATATATGGTTGTAGGTTTATTTCTTAGTTACGATCCGCCGTGTGGCTCGTCCCGTAACAATACCCAATGATTTAATTAGAAAATAAATGGTGAAAGTGTCCAAAATTTGCACACCAGATTTCAATCACTAAAAGCTCCAAAACTTTGTATAGAACCCACTGTTGGTGTAAAGAGAGGAAATGTATAGGACACTTTAAATTAAACGTGGATTTTCAAATCGATCAATATAGAGTTGTGGATTGTATACTATATCCGTTTTCGTAGGACTGTTTTACACGAGAAATAATATGCCTTGACACTTAAGGGTAAATTGATAATTTTACATAGTTTATGATAATTTTGGAACAGTAGAGCTCACAAATCTGATTAGTAGACTCAAATACCTTTCTGTGGACGTAAAAACCGAGTCATAATCATTTACTATTTTGGAGAAATGAATTTTCTAAAATTGGATAACTATTTTAAAACTAAATCACACTTAAGTTCGGGTTTATTAAACTTACCAAACTTGTTGTAAAATTTGTCCTAGTTGTTTTGTAAACCTTATAAACACTAAGTACAATGGTATGATTGATATAAAAACTTTATAAAACTCACTTGCATATTCTCATTTATTATTTACAACCTAAGACGCAACGCTCTATTCTAGGTTGCTATTAGGAGTTTCGCGGCTTTTCCGCTATCTTGTTTCGTTACTTGATATCACATTGCTTAAGGTGAGTTTCATCGCCCACTTTTACTTGTTTATACTTGTTTTCAAATACTTTGAGGTGAGAATACATTGTTTGCTTTTATCTACGGACACAAGTACTTTAAACCATTATGCATACATAACCGAATGTACCGGATAGATAACCGAATGAACCAGCCAGATTGCTATGTACATACATAACCGAATGTATCGATCAAAACATACATGTTCAGGACCGAATGTAACGGTCAAACAAACGTTAAATCTTGTGGTCCACACTACTTTTACAACTACTTAAACCTATGAACTCACCAACTTTGTGTTGACACTTTTAGCATGTGTTTTCTCAGGTCAATAAGGCATAACTTTGGCTTGGAGCATTAGAGTCGCACGACATAATTTAAAGACTGTGATGCATTAAATTTTCCATTTGATAATATTTTAAAAATGTTTATGTTTCCAATCACAATGGGACCTCTATTTTGTAACTCTGATATTATTTATTGAATGGTATCTTTTAAAAACGTCTTATTTAGAGGTCGTTTTCTATGACTTGAATTTTCTGCTATGAAGTAACACCCCAATTACATTAACTTCCGCTACAATATTTTGAGGGTGTTACATTGTTAAATTGGGAAAAAGATGAGCAAACCACTTTGAATAAAGAATGGTGAAGGTGAGGAAGGAAGTGGTGTAGAAGACTTTGAGTATTGAACAAGACACGCATGCAAAGGAGATTCTCTTATTTCAAATTTCAAATATCAAATTCAAAATCCAAATGTTATAATCTTTGTTAGTCTATAATTAGGTATGTTAACTAATCACCTTGATGCAATAAAGTTTAGTGCCTTTCATGCTTAGTAAAACACTATCCCATAAGAGAAAATTGCATTTACGCAAAGTGACATTAACTTGTTTGACCAATACGGGAGTAAACCTGTTACATGATTAGCTACGTCATGCATAATGATTATAACAATTTGTAGGTTTTCATTTGATGGTTTTGCAAAAACATGAATCTCCCAGTTTGATAAGAAAAAAATCTAAGGTTGGCTAATGGGCAATGAGTTGGGGTTTCAGAAAACGTTTTTGAGTTGGTGTTTTGTAAAATGAGAGGAGGTATTTTGGTGATCTCTCTAAGTCTAAATCTTGTTGCGAGATTATATAACATCTTAATTATAATGTACGAATCTGTATTGAAAGACCAAACTTTTTTCGCGTAAGAGGAAATGGGACTTTGAAAAACGCGTAAACGTAACCTAGCGCTCGGTTATGCGCCACCGGCATGCCAGGACCGGTGTTTTGTGCACTTTCAGCTTTAAGCTATCGTTAGCGATTTAAGTGTCTCCAAATATATATTTATCATTATTAAAACATAAAGAAAATCTTAGTCATTATTTGCACCACATAATGTTATTATTGTTGAGATATCTCTACTAAGTTTAGATGATAATCAACACATATAAGACATGAAAACTAGAACTACTATTCACTTTGAATAACTAAAACTAAGATAAACAATTACCATATATTTGTGTATTTAACTACTTATAAAGCGTGGATTAAAAACTCTTAATCTCTTAATTTTGTTCTTTACTTATTCTACATTTGAAAAAAAAAAAAAACGGTTAAATACTTTCCAACATTGTTTACATACATATTTTAAAATGAAAACGTAAACAGAGCTTAACTCACACACACGTTTGTCAACTCTATTTAATTGGAAACCAAAAAGCACAAAAATGTAAACTTAACATATACATGTTTGAATATTTGGTTTGTCAACTATACAAAAACATATTTGATACTTTAATTTGTCAACTTAAATAATATATTAAATACATATTTAGGGTGTGTTTGGTACCAGAATGGGGCAAGAGAAATGGAAATGGTTCCATTTCTCTTGTTTTGCATTAGAATTCGAAAAAGCGGAGAAATGGGGTAGAAACTGAGAGAAATGGAGAATTGGGTAGTGTAGATTTGGTTATTTCATTTCTTTATTTTCAGTGGAGAAATTGGAGAAATGGATTAATTTTTTTTTTTTTTTTTTTTTTTTTTTTTTTTTTTACATTTAAAAAATTAAAAAATATTAAAAAAATTATATATTTTTTAAAAATTATTTTTTTAAAATAAGTTTTTTTAAATAAATACATTTTTAAAAATTATTTTTAAAAATTATTTTTTAAAATATTCTTTTAAATAAATACATACATTTTTTTAAATAAATAAGTTGTTTTTAAATAAATACATTTTTTTCAAAATTATTTTAAAAATTATTTTTAAAAATTTATTTTTTAAAATATTTTTTTAAATTATTTTTTATGTTTTTCTAAAAAAATAAGTTTTTTTTTTTTTTTAAAATAAGTTTTTTTTTTTAAATAAGTTTTTTTTTTTTAAATTATTTTGAAAATTATTTTTTCATTTCTGCCAAGTCATCGTTGTTACTAAACATTAATCGAACACAATTTCACGACGATTTCTATTCTCCGAGATTTTATTCTCTACTTCATTTCTTTTCTCGAATTTCTCTCTACCAAACGCACCCTTAATACTTTGGTTTGTCAAATATATAAAAACATATTTGATACTTTGATTTGTCAATTATATGTACTATTTTTAACGGTAAACAGTTATAATTACACAAAGTGACAAAACGCTTCACAAAACCGCTTAATCAAAATATCACGATAACCCTTAACGCTTAACTCTAAAAATCTCGAGAAAAATCGATCCGCCCAAACATAGTTTGTTTGACTTATGACTTTTGATTTTTTTTTTTCTACATCCAGAGTTCCACACAAGCGTTGACTCCATTAGACAAACCAAAGTACCAAACTAAACTCAGAAATGTAAATAACAACCTTAAAGCACCCAAAATGCAAACAACAAACCCATTAATCATTACCAACTTCTTCATAATCATTATAATAAATATATTATCTATCACCAATTCTACAAATGTACCTATTGGAATCCACCCTTTAGGTACTCTTTTTTCATGTGTTAATATTTGGATTATTTTGAGGTTGTTTTGATGTTTTTTGGTTTGTTTTTGTGTAGATGAGAATTATTTTGATAAGGAGGTGATTGAGTGTAAAGATGGGTTGAATTCTTTTAGTAGAGATCGTGTTAATGATGACTTTTGTGATTGTGTTGATGGTACTGATGAACCTGGTATGTTTTTTTAAAAACCTTTATTGGTTTTTATTAGAAATGGTAGATTTTGATGTTAGTTTCCTATTTTTTGGCCGACTAATTTACTAGGCTTGAGCCCACACACGGACTCTAACCGGGTACTAACCCGGCCTTTTAAGGAGGTTGGCATGGTCACTTCAGGGTTGCTTGAACCAAGAACTTTAGACCTTTCACATTCTAGTGATTTTAATTTGAGGGATGTTGAAAACATAAAGTTTTTATGTGGGAAGTATAATAAAATGTTTTGGAACTATTAGTAGTCTTGAGTTATATTTGAATTGGCTATTGCAGTTTGAAATAATGGGGTACGTGGGAGTGCGTTTTGGAGGAGATTATCAGATTATCTGCGCTTTGTTTTAGATAAAATGTAGTTTCGGAAAAGTAGGTTATCAGCCTGCTTTTTTCTTGAAGTGCAGAATCTGTTATAAAAATTCAATCCCAAACAACCCCATAAGCAACTTCAAGCTGCTTATTCGAAAAACTTATCTCACTTGCAAATTATTAGATAAGTAATTTAGATAAACAATCCCAAACCCTAACTTGCTGCTTATATGTTGTATCAACTCGCAATAAGCAGTTTAGATTAGCAATCTCAGGCACCTCTTTAGGTGATTCGCGTAGCATTTATGATGAAATTGTGCTTAATGCTAGCTTGCCCACATCAATATGTTTTAAGTTGCTCATAGAGGTGGTAAATTAGAGTTTCACATTCATGTCTTTTCGGCAACCCCATTCAACTCTGAATTGTGCTAAACAAATAAGAGGTTATTTGAATACTTTCTCCATATCTAGTGATAGAGGAGAGGATATCCACTAAAGATGGTTATAAGTATAAGCCATTATACACAAACTTTAATGTGATATGTTTTCACCAAACCAACCCCAAAAGGCCAAAACCATGATCTGATAGTAGGAACGACAATAGCAAAGCACCACGTAGAGATAGTGGAACCATGAATACAGTCACATGTTCTCCATATGTGAATTGTTCAGCTTCTGCAATTTAATTGTTGTATTCAAAAGTGCAAGAATTGCTTGAATACTCTAAAAAACAGCATCCAGGTGTTCAGTATTATTCTTATGTTCGTCTACGTTTATGTTATGTGTGATATATATAAGGTCCTTTTAATCTGCAGGTACATCAGCTTGCCCCACTGGTAAATTCTATTGCAGGAATGCAGGAAGTTCACCTCGGTTTTTATTCTCTTCTCGTGTAAACGACCAAATTTGTGGTATGCTGCATTAGTGTATTTACATATCTTTACTTGCATTAACCTAGTTTACTGAACAAACCGTAATTCATTAGCAAGTCTTTCTTGTTGAGCATAATAAGCCTTGTCTAGGAAGAATTTAAGTCTTTATGTTTTCTTTTTTTCTTTTTTCTTTTTCAGATTGTTGTGATGGGAGTGATGAGTATGATGGCAGTATCATCTGTCCTAATACGTGTGTCATGGGTGGGCATACTGAATACCGAAGAGTAAATTATGGTTCAAAAGTCAATAAATTTGGTTCTGTGGGCACCAAACAGAAAAAGGTTTCCCTTAACGGGGAAGACACGGTCCAGAAAATCCAAGGTAACACAAGGTTCTTTGTAGTCTGCATATTCTAGAATTATCAGCTTGTTCTTGTACAGTTGACTTTTGTAGTCAAATTAATCATATATCAAATAGAAAATTAATATAGAAGGGAGCTTATAAATTTTATTAGTTGTCAAACGCTGCACATTACTTGTTTTATAGTAGTGCCGTTATTTGGTTGATTGCAGGTTTGAAGGTTGTAATAGTTGTACAAGTGATTCTTATCGCCTTTGTAGTCTTCCTTTGCCTGTGTCGTCGACGTGCTAAATCAAGAAGGAGAAATTCTCGTTGATGAACGTGTAACATCGACTATCACTAATTTTATTTAGTATTATCTTGTTATCTGAGCATACTATCTCGCGTTCTTGATGGACTTTTTACTTTGTAGAATTGGTTAGATGTAGTGTAAAGAGGTGTTAATCCACATATCCGTAGGCAATAGTGTATTTGTAAGTGTCGTATATGCAAGGAACCTGAAACAGTTTCAAAATATTCTAAGACGACATAAACTGTCACATAATCTATGAGCTTTTTGTCATTCGTTTGTCAATCCATTCATGTAATACTCATTAAAGAATACAAAAGTATGATATATATACACCAATTCATGACGTTTTTGTTATCTTAAAGAAGCCTAAAGCGCTTGATCGACTGTTCTGGAAGTCAAGATTGATAAGAGAACATCATCATGTGACCGAGGAATAGCATTAGCCCGACAAAGTGGACAATTCCCATGAGAAAATAACCACATATCAATACAGGCAACATGAAAAATATGTGCACATTCTGGCATTATCCTAACTTGATCATTTTCTTCAAACTCGCCCAAACAAACCGCACACATCCCTTCTTTAAACTCACTCGTGTACTTATGAACAGTCAACGTGATTGACAACCCACTTGAACTCGAGCCACTAGTGCTAGGAAACGATAAGCTAGGGGTTGAGTCACGTTCAACCCTTAGCCTTGGCCGTCTGTACATATTTGGTGGTCTAGCTGGCTCAGCAATGGTTTCAGTATTGCTACTACTACTATTACGTATACGACAGTGAACACATATGCAGTGGATAAAAGCCACTAGAATGGCACCCAAAAGAACTCCAAGAATCCCAACTAAAAGCGGGCTAATGCCATCAAGATGCGGGTGAGCCATACCGAAGAATTTCTAGAGTTAAGAGGATAATGGCACATTGGTTTGATTACTATTGAATTTATGAAATGTTAATATATACATGTATGAGATGAAGTTGATGGCACGGTGTATTTACTAGACTTTGATTGCAAATTTGGAGTGGAAATAAAATCACATGTTATATAATTTGTAATATTTAATGACCATGGAAATATATTATCGGTGAAGACAAAACAATAGCCGTGAAAGCGAGCTTTGAATTACGGAGGCACGGCATCATTAGTTGTTATGAAAAGGTTAAAGAACCTTTATATAAGCATACTTAAGTGGTTTTAATCTCAATCATAGTCTAAAAATGTTTTTGAGCATTGATTGACATGTCTAATTCATGTGACTAATTATATATCTAAGCATCATTCTATTAGTGACAGTGGACGGGCCTGCTTCATCACAAACCAATAAAACACTTTAGTCCTCCAAATCATTTTCCAATATTTTTAACAATTTTCTATTTTGTGCTCCCAATTATCCTAATGAGTTAAGCTCCGTTTATTGTAATTATAGGGAGTAGTACGCATTAGGGTAAATAGCTTGTTTTCTGTTTCATGACTTTCATCTATTTCACCTACTACTTTCAATCACCAAAAGCATGATTTGCATAGAATAGCCATAAATTCAGGTTTCGATTTTACATACCTGTATATCAGAAAGTATACCAAGAAAGCAGTGCATAGAAAAGTAACTACTATATTCCACAAAAGGGGTAGATTGACGGAACACTCGATCCCGGTGCCTTTTGACACCAGCCCATTGTCCACCTCACGACGAATAGCCACAGAACTCTCCTACTTAGTGGGGCACAACCTGAGTGAGCACGAGCCAAGACTCGGACCCCGATCTTTTATTCCACAAAGTCTCCAGGTGCCTATAGGTTTTATGGAGTGAGTACCTATATGAAGCAAATGTCAAGGATGCGACTGAACTTGGGTCAATTGACTCAAGATGTCTTCCAACGATTGACTAATGCTCCATTGGTAAGTAACTAGTATATTATACAGTAGTTTATAAAAGTTTTGCCAATGAAGGAATGCACGTACACCAAATACTTGGATTTATTTGAAGGGAAATGCACCCTTAAATTATTAATCATTAGTAGTAATAACTTAGTGATCACAAACTTTATTAATTCAGAGATCAAGCCTGCTTCTTTTTCTTCTCCAAATAGTTATAATTCTTCTGATATTTGAAGATAGCCCAAACAACATGCCTCAATCCCATCTCGGGCCATAACGCTTTTGGAGAATACAACAAACTGTTGGTCGATTGCCATAGCAAAAAGTTGCTAAGCCTAGTTTCACCCGAGCTCCTCACTAGTATATCAGGATCAGGAACAACGCCCATATACATATGCTTTTCCAAATCAACCAATTTTACAACGTCCTCATCATCACTAACAATCCCATTTGATCCACGTGACCCACCACCCCTCTCTTGACAGGCTTCGTAAATAGCTCTTGGAATTTCATGGGATGAAGTATACGCCACACATACCAAAAGATAGGTGCTGGTGTTTTTAGCGGTGGCTTCCATCGCCTTCTGAGCAGCATCTCTAACTGGTTCACTTAATCGACTCAAATCACCAATAAACAACACCCTAATCCCATATCTGTTTACCATATTCAGTTCTTTCAAAAACCCTTCTATCTTTTCGCATAAGATCCATTACGGACTGGACTTCATCAGGCGCCTATTGAAGTTATCCAGACTAAATGCGAGACAGTAACATACTTCACTCCAACCTCGTAGCAGTACTTTAGGATTGACATCAGCGTTAGGAATCCGCTTTGTGGCCTGCACCTTCTTCCAGCTCCCATTTCTTGGCAAACCTTCGGTTACCATCCATGATGAAGGCTATGTGCTGTGGGATTGGACCCGATGACATAAAGGTGAACAAGACTCTTCTCACGGCGATGTTTAAGCTTCCTAATAACTTGCCAATCACACCAGATGGTCTTTCTTCTGCCATTTTCTTACCTGTAATTTTCCAGTTAATTCAAAATCTTTACAAAGATTTAATTTATCTCAGCAGTTTTTGTTAGCTTTATAACCAGTAGTATCATATTATAAGCATATTGGATCATCTTAAGGACTTGGAAAATTTCACCTTCACTCCATTTCTAATTAATTAGTCGCTGGAATTTGTAAGTACTACTGCTACAAAAAATAGTTGATTCTACATACTTTTATTTTCACACTTTTTAAAAGTGTGTAAAATTTTATTAGTTTACTATAACACTTAATGATGTGTAAAAATTGATTACATTAATAATATTTGAAGTGTTAATACAAACAAGCTTTTTAATAAAGTACGTAAAATCCAGCGAAATACAAACGAGCTTTTTTCTATAAATTCTACAACAATCATTCAACTTGTAAACTACATCAAAAAAATCATTTAACTTTCAAAAGCCTCAACAAATATCATTTCAGCAACAAGATTTGGTAAAAGAAATTGCACAGCACCAAAATAATCAACTTTCACAAGTAAATGCTTTTAGCCATTTTTCAATCTTTTTTTTTCACATAAATTTAAGACAAACTACCACCAAGTAACGACCAGTCTATCTCATATATACGAACGGATAGTAATCAAGCTAACGCAAATTAAGAAAAGTAAAACTTACTATCAAAATTTTCTGAAGACGAAGATAACATATATCAGCTAACAAGTTTCATGGGAGAGGTATATATATAGTGTATATGTGTGAAGGATATAAATTTGGAGGAGGCAAAATTTTGAACCTCTTATTTTTATTTTATCAAAAATTCATGGTGAATACTATGTAAAATGACGGTTGAAAAAAAAAATCAGTTATGACATCATTTTTTTTTTTTTTTCGAAAACGGCACTTTATAATCATACTCAAAATAAACAATCAAACAACAGTACAATAAGACAAGTGACCACCACCTCCACTTAAGGCTAAAACTGGACCACAGAAACAAAAATGACAAAAGTGAAGTCATCCTCCAACGAGATGCTAGTAGGAAACAGGAAACATTTTATGCCAAAACTAACAACACTAACACTAAAATTTTACCCCTCACATCACATATACATCCAACTTCAGACAGGTCAATTTGCAGCAGCCAAACATACACATACGAGGCTCGGCAATCCATTGTTCCCAGATTACTTTCTATTTACTAGACCTTCTAACTATCCATTCAGATGCTCTCAACCGAATTTCATGAAATAAATTTGGCCGCTTTCTACCTTTTTCCCAAACACACGCAATTGCGATTTTCCATATATAATATCCTGTTGTCTAAACCACGACTACCACACTTCCTTGTACTTTCTTTGAAATTGCAGTGTCACCATCATACGTTAACATCTCTTGGTAGAGAATACATTTACGTTATGTATATTCCACCGCCAAAACGCTTTTCCCAAACCTTCATTGCCTCATTACAAAGGACCAAAGCTATGATCGATAGTTTCACACATTTCATCACAATTTGGGCATAAGATTGTGTGAAGATCGATCCCTTTCTTGTCTAATTCCACCCGAACAGGGAGTCTACCACGAACAGCCCTCCACGCAAAACTATTCGCCTTTTGAGAACAAGATTATTCCATGTCGTCTCGCTATTATTGTTCCCAATATTGATGCACTTATCTTCCACCAAGTTTGATAAGGCCTTGACGGAGAAAGCACCACTATCATCAAGCATCCACTTCCACGCGTCACTGCAATTCATATTGATGTTAGTATTGCTCAGAATTTTCTCCAACGCTTCCAAATCCCCTACTACTCTGCCTCTCGGCTCCCGCACCCAGTCCTATGCCCATCTCCAAGTTCCCTCAAACCATCTCCCCCTATCCGCCACTACACCCTCCTTACACCGATCCAAGTGAAACAATCTTGGAAATCTATCCATCAGTCTTGCACCATCTAGCCATCTATCCCCCCAAAATGATATACACATCCCATCTCCTACTTTCCTAACAAAAGATGATGAAACTCGATACCTAATTTATCTACGTCCTCCCCACTCTTAACATATCCCCCACACACCTCCGCCTCCATCACCCGCCTCACAACCTCGCCCAACACTCCTCGCGACCATATATACTTTTCATAACCCTAACCCAAAGAGCCTCCCTCACCCCTGCCCGCCACCACCATTTCCCGACCAAAGCCCAATTTTTTGCTTTAAGAGACCCAATATCTAGCCCCCCGACCCATAAGATGAGATCACCGAATCCCACTTTATCCAAGACATTTTTTTTCTCTCACCCATCCCCCCCCCCCAAAGAAGTCCCTACCACTCTCTCAAGATTTTTAGCACACCGCACGGAACACGGAACAAAGAAAAGTAATCTGTTGGTAAACTACCCAAAACAGATTTAACCAAGGTCAATCGACCACCAAAAGACATCGCTTTTGCTTTCCACTCTGAAGTAAGGGATCCGTGGGACAGTAGTGAATTTTTGTCTATAAATAGTGAGTCATTTCTTCATTGTAAGTTGCCACTTCCACACATACTTTCTCCTAGTATTGTAAACTCTCTCAGATACAAAGGATCTTTCTATGTACTTTGTGTTTGTTTTTGTGTGATTCTCTAGGTTCCTCTTAAAGGCGAGATCACCACCTTGAAGTCGAGCAAGCTCAAGTCCATGAGTTGTCTAGCTCGTCATCATCAAGACTCACCAAGTTCTCTTGTTGATAGTTCTTACTTCCTCTAGAAGTGTTGTGATGAAGGCATTAGTAAAGGATGCCAAAAGGGTCAAGTCAAGGCATTAGTGAAAGGTGCCGAACGTCCGTGATAAGGTTTTAAAGGTACCTTTTTGAGGGTCGTTTAAGCCCTTATTTGATCACTTTGTATCCGTTATTGCTTAATATCGCTCATTTTCACTTTTAGGTCTCTGAAGGCAAAATGCCGGAATGGCACTTATTTGGACGAAAAGCGCGAATATATGAAGAAATGGCCAAAGTCGAATTGAGACACTCAAAGTCATTGAAAACATAAGGTGACCAAGGCCAGTGTTAATTATGACGCCGTCGGAGGATTTTGTGATGGGACGAAGCCAAAACTCCTATTTTCAAGTGACGACGTCAAGTTATAAAAGAGTAGGTCGTCGCAACTCGATGGCCTAGATGTAATCCAGACGGCCGGTCAAGAGACGGCGTCGCAAGCATAAGGTGACGCCGTCACAAGTCTAACGTGCCAAGACGAAACCCTAATGACGGCGACACGGCGGCCACAAAACATAAGGTGGCGCCGTCGCATATGTAATATTATATATAGAATCCGAATTTTTAGTATTTAGTGTGTAGTCTTTTGGAGTAAAACCTAAACCGAACCAAGGTGTCTTGTACATTATTTTAGGGTTCCAAACCCTATCTTACACCAAGATAAGTGTTTTACTTCATTAATACAATTATGTCTTTGATTATTTGTGTGTATGTTAGCCTTGATTATTTTTATTAGAAGTGATGGTCATTCACGATTAGGAACTTTGTAATGTGTGTTAGATATCGTGATAGAATAGTCAACGGCTCGTGGATTGGGCTAAGCTTAATGGGCATTAGTTGTTAAGCTAGCCTTGTCTAGTTTGTGTAACCCAAGCCCAATCCAAGTCCATCTCAAGGCCCATGGCCAAGCCTTAGGGCATCATCCTCTCTATTATAAATACCCTCAAGTATGTCATTTGAGGGTGTGCTTGAGTGGGTGTGTGTGTGTTTTCCAAGAAGCAATATAACAACTTTATTGTTTTCATCTTCTTCTCTACCCTCTCGAACATACATACGAATTCTATCATTCAAGTCACCAAGTTCTTCTCTTCATCTTTCTATACGCATAACTGTTTGTTATTCGTGTTTGTGTCTTGAGTTGTGATAAAGTATACGTGATAAAGGGGATTAACAATTGGTATCAATCGCCTAACAATGGTTTAGGAGTGTTTGTGTTTGTTTTGAAGCTTGGTATTGCACGCGTAAAGGCTCACGTTTTCATAGTTGTCAAGCTTAAAGCTTTAATTTTGCACTTAAAATTCAAGATTCTTGTGGTTTAAGGTTTATTTGGTGCTAAAGTTTCGCTTTTTGCAAAAGTTAGAAGCTTTACGTGTTTTTCTTCACTTTTGAACTCGTTGTTGGTTCATTGGTCATTTATACTCGTAACTTTTCTAAGCACTTTGGGTGAAAAAGGTTAACATTTTTGTGTTATTTGAGTGTTTTAAGGATATCCGTGCAAGTTAAATTGTTTGAATCGTTGGAAATTTTTACGAGTAGGTCAAAACCCTAGTTCTACTCGTAAGAAAGTCAACTACTCATAAGTTTTCTACTCAGAACTTTTGGTGAAGAATCTTGAGCTATAACGGTGACTCAGTGCTTCCCTCACTGGATAAGTGTGGAACACTTCGACCATGGATATCCCTTACCTGTGATGATGTAAAGGATTTTGGTTCTTAACCATAGTTTACGATAAGCTAAAAGCTTACGAGTAACTCTACGCATAACTTCACAATTACGCGTAAGGTTTACGAGTAACTTTTGTCTACGATAAGCTTAAGGTTACGCCAGAAGATACTTTCACGCATAAGATCCCACGCCTAAGGAATCCTACGCCTAAGCTTCCCACGATAAGATCCTACCCCTAAGCCATCCTACTCAGAATTACATCCTACTCAGAACCATATCCTACTCAGAACCATATCCTACTCAGAACCATATCCTACTCAGAACTTCTTTGGTCTACGCCAAGCTCTTTCTACGCCTAAGGTTTAAAAAAAAAAAAAAAAAAAAAAAAAAAAAAATGGCGGAAAACTTGAGTAAAATTTAATTTTTCGAGGAAACTAAACATTCAATTTTTACGAGATTCAAATTTTGGTTTAATCTGTGAAAATTTTGGTCAAAATTCAAATTTTGGGCCTAAATTCAAATTTTTCGGTCAAATTTGGCGTCAAAATTGTCATAACTCAAATTTTTCATACGACCTTAGAATTGATTTTAAAGTGAATTTCAAATTTTGGGCGAAAATTGTTTTCGACTAAGAACCAAGGTTACGAGTACGACTTTCGTAATCACCTCAACCGAGCTTAATCTTCATCAACCACAACTCCTTTATCGTTGAATCGATCCTACATCAACTTTATCGATCATACCTTCATCAATGGCTACTCAACAAGACATTCATGCATGGTGCCGAAAACCGACCTTCTATGTTGGCAAAAGGTGGTTATCTTCAATGGACAAGTCGAATGTCGTTACATCAAGACCAAACCTAATGGGAAACTCATGATTAAATCCATTCGGGATGGACCTTCAAGCCTCGACAAGTCCATGTCCTCGAAATGTCGATGCAACACCTCCCATCCCACCATCCCACCATCCTCTCATCTTCAAACCGAATCGAATACATCAAGAGGATCGAAACAAGTAGATGCAGATGACATGGCAATTCATATTATCCAACTGGGTTTACCAATAGACATCTTTTTTGCGTAGACAGCGTTGTGAAAACTTTCGATATGTGGGAACGTGTTAGACGGCTATGTTTTGGAACATAAATTGGTAAACAAGACATGGAGAACAAGTCGCTAACTCGAATGGGAGAAGTTTACATCTACACCGTGAGAATCCATTGAATCCTACTATGGAAGGTTTTGCACTTTGATGAATGAGCTTATCGAAACAAGTTGGCACCCGAACAATCGCTCAAAACATCAAGTTCTGAATAATCTTCCGTAAGAATGGGGACGATATGTCACTATTGTCAACCAAACAAAAGACTTACATCGGTAAACTTTGATCAACTCAACGATTTTCAAACAAAACCAAGTCAAGCGAATGAAGTCGAAAGAAAGATTGGCAAAGAATCATGATCCATTGGCTCTTATTGCAAAGACTCAACCTTCGATTAATACACAACAACAAGCTTCATCATCTTCCACCAACAAAACTTGAAGAATACATTCCACAACCTCAACAACAATTCTATCCACAAGAACAACAAGTCATTCAACAACCGTATCCACAATACCAGAACAAGGAATCACCGATCCCGAAGTTGTAGTAAAGCGACCTTGCAACAAGTATTTTCTTTATTGGATAAAGAATTTAGCAATCGCATGGGTAATCAGCGGTTCCGTGTCGGTAATCGATCGGGTCGAAGATGTTGGAAATCGATGGGATGCAATTTTGGGAATAGAGCGATGGTAATCGAATGGCAATGTTGCGGCTCCATCGTTGGGAATTATGGAGATGGACATCAAGGGTCGATTGTGAATCGAATATGGGATATCAAAATGGGAATAACTGCTTTATGACTGCTCGAATGCTACCTCCGAACCTCAAAGACAAGATTCAGGATCTAGTGTCATACCAATGACAAAGCTTGAAAAGATCCAAGACATGTTGATGTTAGCGTAAAAGAAGAGTTGGGAATTGAGTTGATCACGAGGAAATCAAATTCGGTACCCAAAATGGGAAGATAACGCAAACGATAATGCAACCTCCGGTCATACAATCAATCAACAAGACACAACATCAAGCGGTACTTATGACACAACTCCCGCGTACGACACATATTCACTCAATGAGGTACCAAATTGTTTACTCATGAAGCCACATTTCGTGTCTCTCGAACCTTATTATGACACATATGTGGGAGAGCAAGTTAATAGCAATGTTAACTCAAACTCCATATATGGATCCTAATGGAGGTCAAGTGATACGTAATGGTGCTAATGATGAGGAAACTCGTGCTTATTTTGAATCATTAATCAATCAATGTGGCATTGAAGTTGAGAAAGTAAGAACGGTCAATCGCGAGGTTAAGGCCGCGAATAAAAATTGACCGGCCGAGCTTGAGAGTTACAAGGGAACGCCAAAGCATATGAATTTCATACAAACAAACTTTCGAATTAGAAATTGGTTATCGAGATTCTGCTTTAAGAGAAAACAATTGCAACTCAAGTATGACACACTTGATGTGAATCAATTTGAAAATAAAATATTTAAACAAGGAAATTTCGATCTAAATGACCAACTTTCTAAACAAAAAGCAATATTTTTTCGATCTTGAAAAGAGAAGAAACAGTTGATTCTTGATTTTTCAAAACGAGAAAATTCTCTTCTTGATGAAATTCGGATAAAATGACACTATAAAGAAATTGGATAATTTGCTTCTTACAACGGGTCATTCCGCTAAATCAAACAAGATGCTTTCTAATCAAGTAAATCCGATTTTCACACTTCACATAAAATGGCTCTTGGTAACAACCCTTCGCTCCTCAAGAAAGCTCGTAAATCTCGGAATGTGTTGAACAATGGACAACCTTTGCATGAACCCATAATTGTTCGTGATTCTCTTGAAACGTTGGAACTATCCGAGGAGAGTAGATCTAAAATGAAACAAAACATCCGGAAATCAAACCTATTGATTATAATAAATGGAACCAAATTAATGGTATTTTGTTTGTTTCTCAATCAACGTTTTCCACCAAACCAAGTGTTTCAAACAAAGTGTCAACACCGTTTCAAAATCGGTTTCAAAACCGCTTGTTGTCTCCAAATCTCTTTCGAACATTGAACAAATGTCTTCAAACAATCCTTTTAACACAAGTGATGCGAGAAGTATTTTGGAAAATGTGAAAACTAGAATGCGGATCTTCAAGAGATGTTAAAACTAAAACCAATATTACAATGAACATCCGTTTATCAGTTTTGATATTGAATGAAAAAAAGTTTTTGAAACTCAAATTGCCCCTCAATTTGAATAACATCAACTCAAGGGTAATTCATTTTGAACAAGCATTTTGAAAGAAACAAATGACTTTGTCAAGGACCATAAATCCCGGTAAAGCAAGCTAATGAAAGTGTTGAACACATCAATGTCTTGGAAAATTTAAATGATTCTCTCTTCAAGATGTTATGACTACGCACATCATGTCCATTATTTTGCAAACATATTCATTGAAGATCATGAAAGACTCAGATGAGACCTCCGAAATTGTTTCAAAATATGAAAAGCTCTTATGAAACTTGAAAAGAAAACGTGTCCTATTTTAAACGACTTGATCGAAAATGTAGGAATGCAAGTATGACAAACTCGTCAGATGAGCGTGCCTACAAGGACATGCAAGAGCAAAATGATCTTTTGAGAGCTCGGTGGGATGTCTAAAAGGAAAGGGTGGATACTAAGTTTGCAAAACCATTGATCGAGGAGAATACAAATGTTCCAAAATCGATTTTCAAACTAAAATGTCTATTTCTACCTCCTCCAAAAGTCAATGAGAAATATGATTTGTCAAAAACAATCACTCCACGGTCCGCCTATTAAAAAGAGAATTATCAAAGGTTTTGAAAAACCTGTTTTTGAGAAAGAAAAAGTGTTTACACCGCATCTCTAAGACTAGACACGGAATGTGACCAAAATCCGATTAAAGAATCATGGGTTCTAACAACATGGTCAACAATCACTATCTAGAAGAAGCTAGAAAAAGGCACAGACTCGAAAAGATGGAATTCTAGGTACAACATCTAGGGTGATGAATTCTACAAGATTTCAAGGCACCGCTAGTAGTAGTAAACCATTACCTAGGAACACTCTACAAAAGACTATGGATTGGCTTGCATCTAAGAGTAGTTGCATAAACGAAAATGCTATGCCCTTAGAAAACAACAAGAGGAATTCTAAGTCTTTTCAAACAAGAATCAATTTCAAAAGACCGTAGTGACAAAGTTAAAGTCATTGCTTTTAAACAAGAATATTGAATTTGTCTATACTACATGTAAAAATGTATCTTTTCGCCTAATCATGATGCATGTGCCTTACAATATCTCAAGAAAGATAATTTCGTGCCAAGGCACAATCCACTAAGACACCAAATAGAAACAAACCCGTTGACAAGATGAACATCAAAAGGAAACCTAATAGGTGGATCTCTTCGGGACGTAGTTTTTCAAAAATGAGTCTTCCAATAATCGATAAGAAAACAACTCCTAGATCTTACCTTAGGTGGATTCCCACGGCAAAGTTTTCAACAAAATAGGTCTTAGATGGATTCCCACAGAAAGATTTTGATACTTGCACCAACACGATAATCGTGAAACTCATCAAGTTAAGGAAGTCAAAACCACTACAACCGTTGATAGTGATCACCCTCACCGTGAGGAATCATGTACTTCTAACATCGTTATTTGTGAAAATTCTTCTTTTGTGGATGCGGTACTTGTAAAGTGTTGAAGGTTCATATACCCGTGTGGTAAAGAAGAACTTTATGCCAATTTCGCATGTGGAAATCCTTTTCTAGTTCCACTCTTAACTCCACTTTTACTTGTCCCAACGTAATTTCTCTTTCTTCAAATCTTCTTTGTAAATATTTTGAAAACAAAATACAAAATTTGAAAAACCAACAAAAGCAAAATACAAAATAGAAAAATTTTCAAAAATACAAAAACAATATAAAATCAAAAATCCAAAAATATTCTTCACGACATGTCTCTCGATAATCGATATTCAGACGTTTCTAGAAATATCATTCAACAATGATACGGGTATGTACGGATGCTTGAGCGAGAGTTCTTTAATATGTTTTCTAAAACATGTCGTTTCTCAAAATTTCTTCAATAATGGCTTTCGTATACATCAAGATGAAACCCGGACCGAAATGATGACTTTTGATTATTTACAAATCAAAACTCGTGTTTTTAATGAAAAATGAGGGTACGCTCAAATTGCACTACATTTAAAAATGGTGAGAATCATCATCATCTTGAGCACCTTTTCAAGATTGTTCAAAAGATTTTCAAAATCTTTCAAATAGTTTGTGCTCAAGATAACTCCTCTAAAACCCTTTAATTGTTTATGCTTTATTAAAGGGGAGTATAAAACAAAATGTTCCAAATTCATGCTTAAATCAAATCCGTTTGTCTCCCACAAATTTCTAAAATGTTGTTTAATCCGTTGATATAAAAATATCACGATATGTTATTTTGAGGGGAGGAGCGTGATTAAAATGTGATCAAAAAGTTTAATGATCGTGGTTTGAATCTCATAATGAGCTCGACTCGGATGAAACCAATGAATTGACGAGCAATCATGTACCATTTCGAGAAACTTTCTATGGACTTGACCAGACGGGTAATAATTTCAAGCTAGTTCACTAGTGATGTAAACGTGTCTCGAATCGGTCTAGTTCATTTAAAGTCGATCAATTCAAAAGTGCGAACTCTACCCTCTATGTGCAGTTTACGTCAAAACTTATAGCACATGTGAAGGGGAGTGTTTACGAAAATACAAAACTCACTGAGTGTTTCAAACATGTTTTCAATCTTAAACACTTTGAGAGATTTTCAAGAAAAATGGTTTTATGGCAACAATAGGACAGTCATGGAGTTATAAGGTGACTAAGGATAGGAATATCGTCCTATGATCCGCCAGAGCCGGAGGGATCTACCCAAGGACATCACAAATAGTTAGTATTAGAAGTCCTTAGGTATGATTGAAAAAAGGAGTAATGTGAGAAAGGAGAAAGAAGGGTTGAAGAATTAAAAGAAATGTAATGAAAAGGGTGAAAAGAAATAGCCCTCCATATTCAACCTTAGGCGTAAACCGGGTTCAATACATATACTCTTGGTTGTCACTAGATGACACCGGTATTGAAGACAAAGACGTCATGGACCCAAATGACGCATCCGCACTAAACCTTCTAGCTACTCAATTCCTCTTAAAAGGATTTGTTTTATTCTCACTGGGAACCTACATAATCTATTGACTTTCTTAGAGATCGTTGGTATTGAAGAAGGAGACCTCTCCCTAGTCTCCGTCGGGAAAACCAAATGCACTATCGAGTCTAGAGCCACGAGATTCATCAAAAGATCTCATAGGAACACATGACATGACATCGCTTGTTGTTCATCAATAAGGACACAAGTGATATATTCTAGAGTCCAACGCAGTCTTAGCAATCTGCCGAACATTTATGAGAAGTTTTACAACCTGTAATCTTCAATGATTGAATGGAAATTCTGCCAGGTCAACATCAAGCACCACGTAAAGTAGTCACTTCGTAATTCTCCATAGATTACGCTTAGTGTGTCTCAAACGGTCTACATCGTGAGGTGATGCTTGGTGTACCTCGGCGACTCATCCGAATCTAGATGTACTTGATATCGCGTTATCTCACTTGTGGGACTCCAGTTCAGGAATGGCCTCTGTGAGAATTAGAGACGTGTTTTCACACTATGTTGTTAACACCCTCGAAATTCAAACTTGTAAGTGCCGGAATCCGCTTATTACTAACCTGTTTTTATGTTTTCTTCTTATGGAAGCTCCGGAGCGGATGGATCGTGCAGACTCGCCACATGCTCATACCAACAACACATGAAAGTTCTCATCAAAATCAAAGGCAACTCAAAGTTAAAGATGATTCTTCGTCAATGTCAAAGAATCTACAAAGTGTAAAGACTCGAGAACTTCATCATTGGAAACTCAAAGTCAAATAGAAGTGTGAGCATGGTGGAGAAAGACGTGGAGACACCTAACCAACGAAGTTGACAACGGCAGACAACCACATTAATTGATCACAAAGCATGAAGGAACAAAGAATCAAGACTATTCTATATCTACTCACAAAGTTCAAGCTCAAAAGATTAAAGACCTATTCAAGTGGAGCATCTTTTGAATGACCACCCTTAGGGGAGATTGTTAGCCTTGATTATTTTTATTAGAAGTGATGGTCATTCACGATTAGGAACTTTGTAATGTGTGTTAGATATCGTGATAGAATAGTCAACGGGCTCGTGGATTGGGCTAAGCTAATTGGGCATTAGTTAAGTTAAGCTAGCCTTGTCTAGTTTGTGTAACCCAAGCCCAATCCAAGTCCATCTCAAGGCCCATGGCCAAGCCTTAGGGCATCATCCTCTCTTACTATAAATACCCCTCAAGTATGTCATTTGAGGGGTGTGCTTGAGTGTGTGTGTGTGTGTGTGTTTTCCAAGAAGCAATATAACAACTTTATTGTTTTCATCTTCTTCTCTCTACCTCTCTGAATATACATACGAATTCTATCATTCAAGTCACCAAGTTCTTCTCTTCATCTTTCTATACGCATAACTGTTTGTTATTCGTGTTTGTGTCTTGAGTTGTGATAAGGTATACTTGATAAAGGGGATTAACAGTGTATGCTTGCATGTTCTCCATGTCCGGCTAATTTACTTGTGTGTTTGCTTAGGGAATATGAAACTTAATTATTGAATATTGATTGGTTGTCTCTTATCTTAGTTGATTAATGATCTAGTAATGCGATAGGTCATTCGTTGTGTACTTAATGCTTGATTAAATCTTTGTGAACCTTAGAATATGACTCCTTGAGTAGTTGTAAGCTAAACCATCCAAAGAGTGCCTTAGAGTAAGAGTTTATTATCCCTAGTGGGTTTTGTAGACGAGACCCTTTGGTAAGTTCAAAGAGTTAGGTAGAAACGCACCCTACAACCTTAGACACACAACGCAACTAGGAATAAGGACGTGACAATTCAACCACCAATAGGAGATAATTAAGGAGTAGTAAAACCTAAGTAAACACATCTTTAAACTATCATATGAGCACACATTAATTAGACATAGACTACATACACCTTAGATTAGATAATTAGATAAGTAGAGCAATCGGTAGAAATACCAACCCCCCAAATTCAAACCCGAGATTCGTACCTTTCCATTTCATAAAAATATAAAATACAAAAATAATCTTCCTCAACCCCAACCTTAGCGTAGTAACTTCTCACCGGCATTCCTATTCCCTAGAGAACAATATCAATACCGTGGCTTACCCTAATACTACACTACAACGATTAGGTTCACCGCCTGGGTGTTGAAAAACTTGCTTGACGAAAAGGAAGTTCCTTTGACCCCGAACGCACGCGTGGCGCCTATCGATCCGTGTCTAAGGCATTAGTGAAGGATGCCAAAAGGGTCAAGTCGAAGGCATTAGTGAAAGGTGCCAAAATATCGTGTCAAAGGCATTAGTGAAAGATGCCAAGGGTGTACAATCGATATGGTGCATCGATGTACAAATATAGATAGGTTGTGTTCCAAGGATATTGATATCCTTGATGATGTTGTAATAAGGAGTGGGTCTCCTTTGGGATAGGGGTCGTGTAGTGTTGGGTAGTAGTTCCTCCTTTATAATGAAACTCGGTATCTAGCCTTGTACTGAAGAAAGTGTAGGCGACATTGTGATAAGTTTGGTTCTACCTCGTGGAAGAACCCGGTGTCTAGCCTTGTACCGGAAAAAGAGTAGGCGACGTTGTGAAGGCTTCTCCGCCATAAGGAGTCTGTGTCGTGTAGTGCTTACGAACTCTCGAGTAGGTGACTCGAGGAGTGGAGTAGGGCAAGGAAGGTGTCCTTGTAGCCGAACCACTATAAACACTCGTGTCGTGGTTTTGTGTTTCTTACTCTTTACCTTTGCATTACATATTTACATACCTATCTATCCACATCCAACATACACATTTAAATAGATTGACATAAGTCGATCTAAATATTTTAAAACAAAGTTTTAGCTCGGTAAAACTATTCAACCCCCTTCTAGTTTTCCACAATTGGTACTGTAGCTCAGTTACCAAGTTTCTTAAGAGTATATTGTACTTTTGAAAACTTGATACGATCCGTGTATGATTGAAAACTACAAGGAAGGAAATTTCTTAAAACAAAAGTTCACGTTTAAAATCATCGATTTTATAATGTTGGATAAATGATAGATCCTCTAATATTTTCATTGTTGAGAATTCTCCATACTATGATTTGGGCATAATAAGAAGATCATGAAGAATTTCGCTTTAATATTTCTTTTCTCAAAAAAGAATATATAGCAAAGGTATGCTTTTTAATAAATTACTTACAAATAAATTATTTTCGTATATTTTAGATTAATTAATAATATCATTTGGTATAAACATGATTAAGATTAGTAGTCTCATTATGCTTTCCTAAAAATCACTAAAGTTGTTATCTATATAGAACTCATCATCAAGAATAGTATTCTTCGTTGATCTCTATAGACAAAACTACTAGTGATAATGATATCTTGGCTATTCGAGAGCCTTGACCATCACTCCTCACATAAGGTTATTTTCATTTCATCTTTGTCAATAAGTATCCATGTGAAACTCTTCATATTATGATAAAATAGGATTTTATCATAATCTTTAAAACTTCCCAAAGAATTATGATTTATTCATAAAAATGGAACCTCGTCAAATAGGACTAGTAAAACACGTCAAAACCCCAAACCATAAGTTATAGAGAATAAACATCAACCCTAGCCAAGAATTAGAACCCTAAATAAAATTATCAAAGATTACTTAAATCGATAATTCGATATGTCGGATCCCTAAGTTTACACTAGTCGGATCCTCATTCAAGGATTCGAGGAACCGCACATCGAAGGCGCTTTAAGTAAAATGATCACATGGACTTCTAGTCATCACTTTACTCTCTCAAACTCACGAACATAAAACCCAAATTACTTTTCACAGAAGTTAATTCATCATCTATTCAAAGGAAACAATCACTTGTGTAATTTTAATCTTCACTACATTGTTATTTCCATTCTTCGTTTCCTAGGAGTACAATTTTCATCTTTTGAAATTGAGCTCAAATGGTTTTATCACAATTTGTTATCACATTATTTTCTAAGATAAACTAAATCAAAGAATCAACATTGTTAATACAAATTAAACTCATTTTTTGAATTCAATGAAGATGTATTGAGCAAAATTGTGATGAATCCCATTAGGTTACTATTCACACAATTAACACCACATTGTGGTTTTGATGTTTAGGACCAATCATGCCCAGCAATAGACAACAAGGTTACCAAGACACCGCACATTACATTCCCATGTATCATCGAAAGGATGGGTTGAGCCCGGATGATCGAAAAATCTTCAAGATGTTGGAAAAGAGATTTTTCCACGAAGGACGAGTAGTTGAACCCTCATTCACCAACAACACCGACATTCCCCAAGTCTTCGCGGCAATCAACTTTCATTGTCTCTTGAGCATAAATGAACAAATTTGTCCGGTGTTTGTTTTAGAGTTCTATAAAAGCATGAGGATCATTCGAAATGATGATGGAACCATTTCGATAGCTTTTACCATCAATGAGCACGAGTTCACCTTCAATCTTAAAGAGTTTGCTAGGATTCTTGGTATGCCTTGTCAAGGAGTTTGTATGTACTCAAATGAATGGTCTTTGGCCGAGATTCATGACATGGTAGATCATCACGAGGTATACTTCACACTCATCCCGGAAGCGGCTACGATTAGAGATACCATCTTCATGGAAAGAGCATCTCCGTCAAGAGTCACTAGAAACTCCAAGGTGATCTATAGAGATCCGTTTCAAATGGAGCTTTCGGAAATGTTCCCATTATATAAGAAATGGGAACTAGTGCTAAGGGAGAATGTCCTATGCTTGGGAGGAAATAAGGATCATCCCAATGCTTGCCTAAGCTTCATAATCTATTGCCTTGTAACCGACACTCATTTCAACCTCGCCAATTACATGGTGAAACGAATGGCAAGTGTGAAAAGGACGGACAAGATGGTACTCCCCTATGCCATGCTCTTGACTTGCCTAGCAAACTTCATCTTTGCTCTAGATGATTCTCCTTACTCCTATGACCACACCTTTTGCAACAAGGTTATGGTACCCTTATCCGATGGAAAGTCCACAAGGATTATGGTTGATGGCAAGAGACCTCACCCACCAACGGATTCATCGGATGAAAGAGAAAGAGAAGGAGAAGGAAGCAACCCCCTTGGCAACGTCCATCTCGACCCCTTAGCATACATTGACCAACTGCCGGAAGTCCCGAGCCCTTCACAAGAATTCCAACAAACAAAAGGCATATTCAAATGTTTTGCTAACTTCCTTATGAAGAAAAAGAAGTAGGGATGGAGGGGTTAAGAGTGAAGAGTGGAGGCGATAGAGATGGAGATGAAGATGGAGATGGAGTAGGAGGTTGAATGGAAGTAAGGTAAGGTCTTAGACCTTAATTTGTGAACAATTTATGAACAATGGTCTGTAAACAATCTAAACAGTATTTATGTAGTTTATGATGTAGCTCGTAGAAGATGGCATAACATAAACTAAAACATTCTAACCTAGGAACCCGGAAAATTAGGATTTTACGATAACTTGATCTCAATCAAGTAGTCGGTCCCACTCATTTTGCTTACATTCTAGTCGTCCTTACTTACTATGCGTTATATTTGTTGCTTGCATATGTTTACTGAATGTAGAAATGATTAGGATGAGTATTTGCTTAAGAGTACAAAAAATGCACATTCTTTGAGAAGCTCTTGGTCGTGATGAGCGGATCCTCGAGCTATAACTAGCCGGATCCCTCAGATGAGGGAACCGCGGGATCCGGGCAAACAGACAAGGAATTCTTGCACTATTCACTTCAATCCAATCCTCTAGACGTTATCACACTAGCTAAACATGATACTTTAGGACTACTTAAGTCTTTCTCAAACTCAGTATGTCTCACATTCACTCATAGCCAACATAAGATCACACACTAGGTATTTTTATTTATCATTTCACCTAAACTCACCATATTTCCGCTCCAATGCTCACACATTGTTCCTCACGTCTCAAAACACTTAACTTGATATCTCTCTCAATTTTAGCAAATTGATTTTAGTCATCCTTACCTCAAAATAGACTTAAAACTAGTTTTTCATTTCTTTTTATTTTTTAGGAATTTTCCAAATTTTTCTTAAGCCAACATATGATCTCTAGGATCAGTTGTCCTCATTTGTCATCCTCAAATCAATAAGTATCATCCTTAAACACTTAGTTGCACTCTCAAAAAGTCCATTTTCCTACCTAAAACCATCATTAAGTATCCTCACTCCTTGTAGTTGGACATTTAAGTCACATACCATTTAAGACATCTAAGGGACGTCAAACCCTTAAGATTTATAGGTATTAGACCTTAAAAGAGCATAATCACCTCACCACTATCTTTGTCGGAGCACGGATCCCAGTTTATAACTAGACGGATCCCTAGTGAAAGGGAACCGTGGGATCCGGGTCTACGGAACAGCCTATGATCAGCTTTTCTTCCAAATTCAAACTCTCTTTGGTAGTCTAAACACTTTTGCTTACCATTTAATGACTCCCTAGAATAGAACAACACCATAGTTGACCTTAGTGCATGCCAAATTTCTTAGTGGTCAAGAATTTAATTCATTAAACTCAACTTCATCCTTTATAAACCAAGCACTCTTAGGAGCTTAAGCCACTATTCATACCACAATCCAAAAATCAGTAGTTAAGACTTCTATTACACCCTTTCCTTCACTATGACTAAAGCTTCTAGCAAGAACTCTTCAACCAAAGGTTCATCTAAAAAGAATGCTCATGAACCACCGAGTCATCACCCATAAGAAGTCCAAATACTAGAATCCCCCCCTCAACAAACTCAATCAACGATAGCTAAAAGAATCGCTAGAATTAGCATTCAACCCTTTGAGTTAGAAAAGGCTTCATCAAGCACTAAACCAAACGCACCTAGCTCTAGTAAAACACCCAAGCCTTCATTTCTAGAACCTAGACTACATTCCTTTACCGAACCTCTTTCTCATCCAAATCTCTACTCATTAGAAGACTCACCACCAAGGACTTCTCATTCACCAACCTTCTCGCTAAATAGGGAACCACCTTCGTCACCAAATGGTCCATCTTTGGAAACAAGGAATCACTAAAGAACTAACCATATAGAGGACTTTCCATCTCCATTACCAACTCGTGCATCATCACCCTCACTTTTAGTGGAACCACATCCTATATTGCTCAACTCACCTTCACAAGTTCCACCATCCTTTATGGAGCCTCCTCAAAACATCCTACCTCCTCCGGCTCCTAGTGGTGACAATAATTGCTCTAATTGTCAAATCACCCAAGGACTTGTTAAAGAAGTACGAAATGAGTTGCATTTCATGTTTAATCATCTCCTTGAACGATTGGACCAAATCAACAAGTCTACTCATCCTTAGATTTCAAGCACATTGATGCTTTTTAGGTTTCCATCACTTCTTAGAATTAGTAGAAAATGTATTACATGTTTGAGTCATTCTCTTAGTTTTAGAGGTATGTAGATCATTTATTGTATTTTTATTGAATGAAATTACATGTTATATGCAATAATGTCTTGAGAATAAGTTTGGTGCCTTCATACATATTTTATTTTGATGTTAACATCACATTTTACATCACAATTGTTGTCTTAAGCTTACAGGCAGATGGATCCCTCATTTTAGCCTAGACGGATCCCTCCAAGGGAGGAACCGTGGGATCCGTGCAACAGAAGAATTTTTATTACTAACTTGAGTCTCATTTTCAGGAAGTTATGCATCATATAATTGTTTTCTAACCTTTGTTTTGTAGATTTTCAATATACATATGAAGACTTTGACACCCTTAGCTAGGGGGAGTTTCTTGTTAAAGCAAAACATTGCAAAATCATTTGCAATACCTTCACATAGGATTACATTACTTGACGTCCTCCTTGCAAAGGATCACTCGTCAAGGGGGAGCATGTTCGTAAAAAAAAGACGGAACCATTTGCAAACATAATTGCAAAGCACTCGCTTAGTCTTTCTAATTACTTGAAGCCCTCACAAAGGGATGGACCGGTCAAGGGGGAGCTAAGACGAGAATCCTTCTTCCCACTCTACTGTTTTCATATTTTACTTTTCATGTTTTTATTAAAACAATGTGTTAGTTTCTTTTCGGCGCTCTTTTTGTTTCGACAAAAGGGAGAAAAGTAAAACTCAATTCAAACTTTTTAAATTTTAGTTTTCCTTAAAATAATCTTATGTTTTGTCATCAACAAAAAGGGAGATTGTTAATATAAATAACCCGTAAAAACGTTTATTTATATTTTACGATCTTCTAATGTTTTGTCGATAACAAACATAAAATCGTTTTAACGAAACAAATAAAATACGTAAATGGTTTGAGCCAATAGTTTACTAACCCACTTGCGTTTAATATAAATCACTAAACAGGTAATAGTGTTTTCAAGTTATAGTAATGCATATGTATAACAACTAGTGTTTACATAATGGGTAGATATATACATACTTAGTATGTATTATAATGGGTAATAGAATGGGTAGAAGTCTAAGTATTTGACCCATTGACTAAATACATTGAATGTAGTTGGGTAAAACCCAAAGTCCATGACCCATACCCATGGAGCATGATCCATAACCCATTGCATGACATTATGCATAAGTCATAATGGATATTATCCATGACCCATGGAGCTAACTCATGGCCCATTGACTAGATGCATTGCATCTTCTAGATACATTGTATCTATTTGGATACCCATGGTTCAAAGTCTATAACCCATGATCCATGATCCATGACCCACAAACCATTTAGGGGGAGCGTCCTACGGATCCCTAGGAATACACTAGACGGATCCCTCAAGCAAGGGATCCGTGGGACAATAGTGAATTTTTGTCTATAATAAGTGAGCCATTTCTTTATTGTAAGTTGCCACTTCCACACATACTTTCTCCTAGTATTGTAAACTCTCTAACCTCATATCCAAAGGATCTTTCTATGTAGTTTGTGTTTGTTTTTGTGTGATTCTCTAGGTTCCTCTTAAAGGCAAGATCACCACCTCTTGAAGTCGAGCAAGCTCAATTTCATGAGTTGTCTAGCTTCGTCATCATCAAGACTACTGAAGTTCTCTTGTTGATAGTTCTTTCTTTCTGCAATGACCAATTTGCAAGAGTCATGCAAAAATATGGTGTAACTCACCGTACCTCTCTCGTATCACCCACAAACAAGTGGGCAAGTGGAAGTTTCTAACTGGGATTAAAGAATCTTGGAGAGGACGGTTGGTGAAACCGTGCCTCTTGGTCGAGATAAGTTAGATGACGACTGGGCCTTCAGACGACCTACAAAACACCCATCGGGTGCACTCCATACAAGTCGGTGTACGGAAGGCATGTCATCTTCGGTTGAGCTCGAGCACAAGGCATACCGGGCCTCAGCATGCTAACTTTGATATTCAGACTGCGGGTGATCATCGGAAAGTTCAAATGAATGAATTAAATGAACTCCGTGATCAAGCTTTACGAGAACTCTTTGATCTATAAACAAAAGACAAAGAAGATTCATGACTCAAAATCAAAACCGCGTTTTCAACGTCGGTGATCGAGTCCTTCTTTTAATTCAAGATTGAAGATTTTCTCGAAAGCTCAAGTCCCGTTGGTGCGGTCCATTTACTATCGCTAAGGTTTATCCTTATGGTACCATTGAGTTATCTCAACCCGATGGTCCTAATTTCAAAGTGAATGGTCATCGAGTGAAGCATTATTTTGGAGAGGACATTCCATCCATGGTTGTCCGGACTTACAAACTTTCCCATGAACCAATGAATGCGGGATCGAGTCAAGCTAGCGACTCGGTAATCAAAAACATTAGCATGCCATATGGGTTTTCACCCATATTTGCATCTTCTTACCTCTTTCTACCACCCTAGTGTGGGGGTTGCCCACATTTCAAAAAAAAAAAAAAAAAAAAAAAAAAAAAATCTTCTTTCTAAATTATGGCGTAGTATTTCCCTCTCACGTTCTTTGTTTGGCATAACCGCGGTACTTTGAATATTGAGGGCAATATTCATTCTAAGTGTGGGGGATTCTCACGAATTTTATCCCGTAATTATACCACCTAATCCCTGTTTTGGCCAAAATTTTTTTGGAGTAAGTGTTTACACTTTCTCATTTGGTTATCGATCCGCCATGTCCAGTAAGACAAAAGGATTAGCTAATCCAGAGCAAACGGCTCTTGGTAAAGATTTCTCAAACCGTTTATATGGCTTGCAATTTGCCAAATTGTATGGTTCTCAACTCACCATATCCTAAAAGTGAAGAGTTGGCTAGCCGCAAGATTATGGCTTGTGGTAAAGGCGATGGAAAAACCATAATTGGTAATCACTCACCAAAGATAATGTTGATAATTTATCTAAGAGTTGGCTAGTCCGGAATGGTGCGGCTCGGTAAAGACAAATCAAATCCGTTGAAGGCGGTGGTTTGCTCAAAATCACATGGTTATCGGTGTACCATGGTTCTTACTTGAACCGAAACATTTGGCTACTCGAGTAATGGCTTTTGGTAAAGAGATTAAAATCCATTAAGTTTTTCAAATCATTGCTAGGGACTAGCAATATCTCAAGATGGGGATTGATGAGTGTGTAATACTCATCATTTTGTCAAAATAAACGCAAATTCATCGAAAACACCTTTAAACACATCAAATGATCAAAATATCACAAATCGTGTTTTATGTGTTTTAAAATCAAAAATATCAAAATCGGATGAAAACATTTCAAATTTACAAAATTGCGCTTTAGTCCCCAAGTTTCAGAATTGTCAAAATAGTCCACGAGCCATAATTTCAAAAGTAAAGTCACCAAAGGTCCTTTTAAAATCAAAAGTTGTCAAAATAAATCCTTTGGTGAAAAATATCAAAAGTTTGAGAAATTTACAAAATGGTCCTTCAAGTTTAAAATTTGGCAAGAATGGCCCCTGGAAAATTGCAAAATGGCAACATTGGTCCTTATACTTTTGAAGATTGTCAATTATGGTCCCTTGAAGCAACTTGGCAGATTTGGCAGATTAGGTCCTTGCATTTTCAGATTTGACAACAAAGGTCCTTGTGTTATTAACCTTTAAACACCCATTTTGGACCCTTTCATTACTTGTGACCCCCTGTCATAATACAATTTGACCCCCCCCCTTTTATAATATCTGGTCAACTACCCAGTCAAACAAACACACCCTCTTCCCCCTTTTCCCTCCCCTCGTCTGCGCTACCACCATACCCAACCACCAACACACCACCCACTGACCTCCTTCTCACCTTTCTATGTCCCCCCTCCTCTCGCAAGCTTCCAAGAAGCATTAAATGCTCCTTCACCCACCATATCAACCCCATCTCGCTAGAATCACCTTTTGGCGCCAAAATCATATTCAAAGGCCAAGATCATTTCAAGGCCATCCAATGGCTAGAACTTGTCGGGAAACATTCAGGAGGAGAGAAAAGAGCATTGGGATATATAAAACATTTTGGAAGCAAGAAAGTGTGTCTACTAGTTTTTTATCTTTCACTTAGGTCGTTTTATGTTTAATCTTTCAAATTAGTGTAAAACTTGTAATGTTTTGCTAAAGTGTATTAACTTTAAGTATTTGAATGTATTGAAACCGATTCCAAGTACTAATTTCGGTTTAATGTTATAATCTTCGGTTATGTCCCTTTGTTGAAATATTCCAAGTCTAAATCTTGTTTACAAGCTTCAAAAGCTCAATTAAGCTACAATAAGCTTATACAAGCTTCTAATAGCTTTATAAGCTTATGTTTCGATTTTAAGCATAGTTGGTCTTTGGTCAAAGAAAGTCAAACAGGTCAACCGGCAATGGAAATGGTCAAAGGATGATGCAATCTTTGGATGTGGGTTGCTTTAGGACTAGTGGGTTGAATTGGATAGGTTAGTGGTTCATGGTTCATGGTTCTCGATTCAAGCCATAGTGGCTATTGGACATCTTGTAAGTTGCAATTTAGTTTAAAAAGCATAACTGCTTTTTCTTGCTCTAAACCGAGGCAAAACTTGTTCTCATAGCTTGAGATTTTAGTTATATTAAGTGAGCTTGATCATAATTACAAGTTGGTTATAAGTTTGGAGTAGTTTTGAGCTTAAATCCAGTTTAACAAAGGGTGTTTGGATTTATAGTTTAAAAGGTGATAAAGGTGTATTCGAGTATAACTTTTGTTTGTGCAAGATTGTTTAGTCATATTAGACTCATTTGAGTCTTATTTTGTGTCTCACAACACCATAAGAGTCAAAAGTTCTTTTAAACTGCCTCACGGTTTCACCGTTGATTTTTAAAAAGCAAATCATCATTTTGTGATTAGAAATCAATAACAAAGGTTGTAATAGCTTCATTCCATCATAATACAACACTATCAGTCCTCAAATCAGTTTAAAACTCAAAAAGTCAAGCGTGTTTTGTTTCAAAAAGTCAAAAATGGTGAAAACTTGTTTTGTGCGAGAAAGAAGCAGCTTGCACAGTTCCATTAAAGGTTTTCAAGGTCTGAATTTTGGTTACAAGTAGTGCTCTAGGTGGTCTATAAGACCTAGTATCTGCTTTTTGCTTTAAGCTTTTGGATAAGCTTGGGTATAAGCTCAAAGTGAGCTAATCGCCTGCACCAACTCGATTAATCTTGGTGACTTTCTCGATTCTAGCCAAGCTTGTGCGAGCTTGTAAAGCTTTTCAAGGGTGGTCTTTTGGTCGAAGTAGTCACTTAGGTCTAGTTTAGGACTGAATCATTGGTTTTTAGTTTAGAGCTTATTTGGTTGCTTATTTCTGGCCTGCAAGTTGACTCCATTTTCTGTTTTAGCTTAATATCATAATCACCAAATTTGTGTTATCTTGTTAATCAGTAGTATTAGCTTGTTAAAACTTGTTCTATTTTAGTTATTTTAGCTTATTATAACTTCTTTTAACAGTTGGTAGCTTGTTTGGCTCATTTAGCTTATTTTAGTGCTTATTCATAAGCACTTGAATCATCAGTTTCATTTTCTTGCAAACAAGTGCCTGTTTTTCCATTTTTCATAGCTTCTTAATATTATTTTAGAGTTTCCCTGAAATTTTCAGATTTTTCTCTGCTGTTTTACTATTTTTCTTGATTTTTATTAGTTTTAGCACTTTTTAAATAGCATTTAATACAAAAATTAAGAAAAGGTTCAAAAAATAATTTTTAATTTTATTAAGTTTAGATAAATATAAAAGTGAAAAAGTAATTTTCCATATTTTTCATAGTTCATTTGGTAATTTTAGTAATTTAATTAGTTTTAATAGTTTAAAATTCCTAGAAAATAGATAAATAGTCACAAAAATACAAAAATAGTTTTGAAAAGTCTATTTTGATATTTTAGACTTTTCCAAGTCTTAATTTTATTTTTCTAGCTTAATTTCCTATTTTCTTGTATTTTAGGTAATTAATTAATAATAAAAAATAGTTTTAATTAGATAATTAGTCTTAAAAATAATTTTCTTTTTCTAAATATTTTCTTATATCATTAGGTTTATAAAAATATCATTTTCATATTTTTAGGGTTAATACTGATTTAGTTTCACTTTTTATTTTGTACGTAACGTAGTTTTTAATTTAAACGTACGTTTTAGGTTTTAAACGTTCATCACTTTAAATATAGTGATAGCGTTTATTTAATAGGTTTTATCTTTTTAATTTTCTTTAATTTGCATTTAAGCCGTCTTAATTTGTTGGCTTTTCTCGTAGTTATAATATCATTCAGATCCATTTTCTGTTCAAATTCCTCGATCACTAGACGTTGATTGATCCATTGCATAGCTCGCTGGGACATAACGACCCGGGGAGACCCTATACTCCTCAGATCTTAATTGCATTAGTGTTTGAGCAGTTTTAGTCTTTTAGACTTGACTATTCGACACCAATCAAATTTTGGCGCTTGCCACCGCCGGAGTCTTGATTTATCTCCGCTTTAGCAGATTAGTTGTTTGAATCCTCACTCATTGTTTATATCATCCATCTCGTATTTATATATATATCCATATTTTCTTCTAAAAATCCAAAAACCAAAAAAGCCAAAAACGTATAAAACACAAAAATATTTTTCTTTTGTTTCTATATATGTATCAAAAATAAAATACAAAAAGAATCGTCGTTTTCTAATAATTAACAACTTAAAAGATTACCACCAAAACCAAGGCGGTGCACTACCTAACTGGGTGCGACCATAATAAGTTCTAACTAAAGATATAAACTTGCCTTTGTGTCCTTGTGATTGGTGTACCTTTTTCAAAAAGCCATTCATCTGGATTATTGGTTAAGTTCAACGTTGTTTTGCCTCGATTTTGTGTTAATTGATTTTGTTGTGATATCGACGTCGTAACCGAAAACCCATAAAGATTCTTCTCACCTAATTTTTATAAAACGTCTTCATAATTCTCATTCTCAGTGAAAGATCTTCATAATTCCCATTCTCTCCTTAACTACGAGGTTTCTTAGAGTTAACTCTAGTGTACGCACGCACTCGCCTTCTAGATCCGTAAGCCCATTTCGTGAGCTTGTCAAGATTCCAAGAAGGCGTGTTGTGACTTCTCTACATCATCGGATCGAGATCCCGATTGCTCGCACTCCTCCCGCTATCATGGCGGATGAGATTCCTATGTGAGCTTCTCAGCACCCATCGACGGGTATGGAGATGCTATCGTTATACCGACCATCGTGGTGAAAATTTTGAACTCAAGACCAAGGTTCTCGAATCTTGTAACTCAAATCAGTTCTACGGTTTTGAGCGGGATGATCCTCATGCTCATATAAGATGGTTTAACAAGATTGCATCTACCATCAAGTATAAGAATGTCCTTCCGATCTTTGTTAAGCTTCTTTTTCCGTCTTTTTTCTCGAGGGCAAGCCCGGATTGGCTTGAAAAACAACCCCTAAATCAATAGAGACATGGGAAGATCGCGTGAAGAAATTTGTGAATGAATTCTATCCACCTTCCAAGACCACGAGTCTTAAAAATGAAATCATCAAGTTCACTCCGAAGTTTGATGAATCCTTGATGAATCGTGGGATCGTTTCAAGGAATTGCTCAGAAATGTCCTCACCACGGTTTCTCCGAGTTAATGCAACTCGATACTTTCTACAATGGAGTGAGTCAATCTGATCAAGATTCTCTCAATTCCTCCATGGAGGAAACTTTTGAGCAAAACTGTCAAAGAAGCTTTAGCGATTATCGAAAACAAGTCTAAGGTCCGGTGACCGCACGGGCGGTTGTTTCTCAAGTCGATGTTGGTCCTTCTTCTCTTCATCGCCGTGAGTCGGCCAGCACGGATGCTAAGATTGATAAACTCATGAAGCTATCCAAGCTTTGGTTCTCTCCAATCAAAGAAAGTTTCTTTTCCACAAACTTCACCTCCTGGAAGTTAAAAGTGGAAGTCTCATGTTACTGTGGTGGCCCCCATGCTTACTATAAGCAGTATGGCCACCGATGGTAACCCTTTTGAAGCCAATCTTGTGGGCGGATGTCTAATCAATGAGGCAATCAATATCGTGCTCTATAGACCGAACCACCGCCCTAACCAAGATCTGGACCTCCCGGTTTCAATCAAAACCGAAGCGTGTCGAATCGAATAGACCAAACCAAGGTTTTCAAAACCAAGGTCATTTCAATCAAAACAACGGTTTTCAAAATCGAATCAAAATTTCCAACATCAAGGAAATTACAATAGAAACCAGTGTCAGGAAATTTCAACCAAGGGTATTTTCATGGCAATAACCAAGGAAATTTTCGTAATCAAGGCCCTAATCCTAACAATAGAGGCCGAATTTTCTGTGCAACTCAAGCCATTGTTCCAACTGCCCATCATCCGATGAGTTGTTGAAACAATTCATGAAATCAAGAGGAAATGAATCGGTTGTTGGTCGCCCAAATTTCGACATCAAGAAGTCTTTAAATGATCGACCCTCGGGCTCGGTACTCTACCTAGCAACACGATCGCTAATCCGAGGCGATGCAAGGCGATCACTGACCAAGTGGTGCTTCATATGCTGGACCGCTATTCCTACTACCTCTTCTTCTTCCCTCCCAAGGTAGTGGAAAGTGAACCTCCACACACAATGGACCCACGACTCCAATGCCTCCTCCTCTCGTGGTATTTAGTCAAGTTACCAAGGAAACAACGGACAAGGTGCATTATTCAAGCCCACGAGAAGTCAAGACATCGTCCCACCTTCGGTAGTCCAACCTCAAGTGGTCCGAAACCCAAGTCGAATCAAGGAGTTGTTTTTGAACCTCCTGTAGCTCTGCTGAGAATCGTAAATCCAAAACTTCTATTCCTTATCCTCACTGGTTACATGAGCAAAGCTCATGAGAAAGTTAGTCATCGGATGGAAAAATTCTTTCAGATTTTCCAAGAACTTCACTTTGACATAAGCTTTATGGATGCCATCATGTTAATGCCAAAGTTTGCATCTACTCGAAACATATGCCGAGCAACAAAGAAAAGCTATTTGAAATGGCTAAGACTCCTTTGAATGAGAATTGCTCATTACGTTTCATTAAGAAGCTTCCCGAGAAGCTTGGAGATCCCGGAAAATTTCTTCTTCCTTGTGTTTTCCCGGATGATTGAATGCTTTGCCCTTGCCGATCTTGGTGCAAGCATCAATCGATGTCAGATTCGATGTGGAAGAAATTGTCTCTTCCGAACTTATTCCCACCGCATGACTCTTGAGCTTGCAGATCGATCTATCTCGCGTCCTCTTGGCATCGCCGAGGATGTATTTGTGAAAGTAGGAAAGTTCCATTTCCCACGACTTTGTGGTCGTTGATTTCGATCTTGATCCTCGAGTTCCCTCATTGTTGGGCGAGGATTTACGAGGACGGACGTGCTTCTCATCGATGTATTTGAGCAAGAGATCACTCTCCGTGTGGGTAATGTAGTCGCTACCTTTAACCTCGATCAAACTTCGAGGTACTCCTCAAATTATGATATTGAATCAATTAATCGAGTCGATTTAATTGACATTGCTTGAGGAGTACTCTCAAGAGTTCCTTGGTTATCTTCATACCGCAGCGGTGGGAATTCCAATTCCACCACATCTCCTCAACCTATCATTGCCGACTCTTCCCTCTCTCGCTCCGCTTGAGGAGGTGACTTCCTTCTGGAAGAGATCGATGAATTCGGTTATGCAATGAATCAATTCCACTGGAATTGATGGTGTTTATGATTCGGAGGGATATTCTCTATCTTGAGCAATTGCTCAATGAAGATCCATTACCTTCACTCCTCCGAAAGAGATCACGATTGAGGAAATCAAATCGGCAATCATCCACCCAAGAATTTCCGAGGTTGAACTTAAGGACCTACCTCCTCATCTAGAGTATGCATTCTTGGAGGGTGATGATAAATTACCCGTCATAATTGCTAAAGAATTTGAGGAGGAGAAGCGCGCTCATAAAGGTCTTGAAGTCACACAAGCAAGCAATTTGAAACTCTCCGATATTAAGGTATCAACCCCAGTTTTGTACTCACAAAATCTTAATGGAGGATGACTTCAAGCCGCCGGTCAAAGTCGAGAAAGGTGAATCCTAAGATTCATGAGGTTATCAAACAAGAGGTTCTCAAACTTCTTGATGCCGATCGAATTACCCGATCTCGATAGTCCTTGGGTTAGCCCAATTCATTGCGCTCCAAAAAGGGTGGCATTACTTGTTGTCACGAATGAAGAAAACGAGTTAATTCCAACTCGATTGGTTACGGGATGCGTGTGTGTATTGACTATCGGAAGTTAAACGAAGCCACCCGTGAAGACCATTTTCCTCACCTTCATGGACCGATGCTTGAGAGATTAGCGAGGAAGCAGTACTATTGTTTCCTTGATGGTTTCTCGGGTTACTTTCAGATCCCCATTGATCCGCTGGATCAAGAGAAAACTACATTCACCGCCCATACGGACGCTTGCCTACGACGTATGCCTTTTGGCTTATGCAATGCTCCCGCACGTTCAACGTTGTATGATGGCCATTTTCCACGACATGATCGGAAACTATGGAGGTGTTTATGGATGACTTCTGGTCATTGGGGACTCGTTTCGAACATGTCTCCCACTTAGACAAAATGCTTAAAAGGTGCGAAGACACCAATCTCGCATCTAAACCGGGAGAAGAGCCACTTTATGGTCGAGGAGGGCATAGTCCTCGGCCATAAGATTTCTAAGAACGGAATTGAGGTGGATAGAGCAAAAGTTGATGTCATTGCTAAACTACCTCATCCGACCACCGTCAAAGGTATTAGGAGTTTTCTAGGTCATGCCGGGTTTATCGTAGATTCATTCAAGATTTCTCTAAAATCGCTTACCGATGACCCATCTTCTCGAAAAAGATGCTCCTTTTATCTTCTCTCCGAGTGCATCGAGCTTTGAAACACTTAAGAAAAAGCTACGGGAAGCACCCATTCTAGTGCCCCGCGGGATTTACCCTTGAGCTCATGTGCGATGCAAGTGACTTTGCAATCGGTGCGTAGGTCTTGGGGCAACGCATAAAACCAAGCATTTCCAGCCGATCCACTACGCGAGCAAAACTATGGTGAAGCTCGGGCCCATTACACCACTCGGAAAAAATTATTAGCCGTGGTGTATGCGTTTGAGAAGTTTCGCCATATCTTATCTTGACCAAATGCGTGGTGTATACGGATCACTAAGACTCAAATATCTCTTTGCAAAACAAGATGCAAAGCCGAGATTGCTCCGTTGGGTTCTCCTCCTACAAGAATTTGATATCATCATTCGTGATAAAAAAGTCGAGAACCCGGGCTGCAGATCATCTCGTCGATTAGAGAACCCTCACCAAAATGTGTTTGAGAAAAGGAAATTAATGAAACATTTCTCCTCGAAACACTCAATATGGTTTCTTTCGTGGAGATTCTTCTACCCCATGGTTTGCCGACTTTGCAAACTACCATGCGGTAACTTTGTTAATGAAAGGATGTCGTCCCAAGTAAAAATAAATTCTTTAAAGATGTGAAGCATTATTTACGGGACGACCCTACTTGTTTAAGATTTGTGCGGATCAAGTCATTCGGCGATGTGTATGGTCGGGAAGCCATTGACATTCTCAAGGCTTGCCATTACGGACCTCACTGGGGACATCATAGCCCCAACTACACCGCCAAGAAGGTGTTTGATTCGGGATTCTATTGGCCCGCAATCTATAAGGATGCCCATGAATTCGTCAAAACCACGACGCTTGTCAACGTCACAGAATATCTCACAAAAGAATGAAATGCCGCAAAACGCCATTCAGTGTGTGAGATATTTGACATCCGGGGCATTGACTTTATGACGGGCCATTCCTTCTTCTCACGGGAATAAGTACATACTCGTGTAGTTGACTACTTGTCAAAATGGGTTGAAGCTAAGGCTTTACCCACCAACGATGCCCGAGTTGTGGTGAAATTCTTGAAATCCTTATTTGCTAGGTTTGGAACTCCGAGCCATAATCGGTGATCGTTAGTGCAGCATTCTGCAATGACCAATTTGCAAGAGTCATGCAAAAATATGGTGTAACTCACCGTACCTCTCTGCAGATCACCCACAAACAAGTGGGCAAGTGGAAGTTTCTAACCGGGGATTAAAAGAATCTTGGAGGGCGGTTGGTGGCCGTGCCTCTTGGTCGAATAAGTTAGATGTGCGCTCTGGGCCTTCCGCAGACGGCCTGAAAACACCCGGCCGGGTGCACTCCATACTGGCGGTATGCGGAAGGCATGTCATCTTCGATTGAGCTCGGCACAAGGCATGCGGGCCTTGAAGCATGCTAACTTTGATATTCAGAGCAACGGTGATCATCGGAAAGTTCAAATGAATGAATTAAATGAACTCGTGATCAAGCTTACGAAACTCTTTGATCTATAAACAAAAGACAAAGAAGATTCATGACTCAAAATCAAAACCGCGTTTTCAGCGTCGGTGATCGAGTCCTTCTTTTTAATTCAAGATTGAAGATTTTCTCGGAAAGCTCAAGTCCGTTAGTGCGGTCCATTACTACTCGCTAAGGTTTATCCTTATGGTACCATTGAGTTATCTCGACCCGGATGGTCCTAATTTCAAAGTGAATGGTCATCGGTGAAGCATTATTTTGAGAGGACATTCCATCCATGGTTGTCCGGACTTCAAACTTTCCCCATGAACCAATGAATGCGGGGATCGAGTCAAGCTAGCGACTCGGTAATCAAAATAGCATGCCATATGGGTTTTCACCCGTATTTACGTCTTCTTACCTCTTTCTACCACCCTAGTGTGGGGGTTGCCCACGTGTTTCAAAAAAAAAAAAAAAAAAAAAAAAAAAAATCTTCTTTCTAAATTATGGCGTAGTATTTCTCCGTTCTTTGTTTAGGCATAACCGCCGGGTACTTTGAATATTGAGGCAATATTCATTTCTAAGTGTGGGGGATTCAATAATTTTATCCTGTAATTATACCGCTAATCCCCGTTTTGGCCAAAATTTTTTTGGAGTAAGTGTTTTACACTTTCTCATTTAGTTATCGATCCGCCATATACGTAAGACAAAAGATTAGCTAATCCGAGGAGCAAGCGGCTCTTGGTAAAGATTTCTCAAATCCGTTTATATGGCTTGCAATTTGCCCAAAATTGTATGGTTCTCAACTCGCCATATCCTAAAAGTGAAGAGTTAGCTAGCCAAGATTATGGCTTGTGGTAAAGGCGATGGAAAAACCATAATTGGTAATGGCTCACCAAAGATAATGTTGATAATTTATCTAAGAGTTGGCTAGTCCGTAGAAGAGTGCTTACGGTAAAGACAAATCAAATCCGTTGGAAGTCGGTGGTTTGCTCAAAATCACATGGTTATCGGTGTACCATGGTTCTTACTTGAAGCGAAACATTTGGCTACTCCGAGTAATGGCTTTTAGTAAAGATTAAAATCCATTAAGTTTTCTCAAATCATTGCTAGGGACTAGCAATATCTCGATATGGGGGATTGATGAGTGTGTAAATCTTCATCATTTTATCTGAAAATAAGCGCAAATTCATCTTAAACACTCGAAACACATCAAAATGATCAAAATATCACAAATCGGTGTTTTATGTGTTTAAAATCAAAAATATCAAAATCGGATGAAAAACATTTCAAATTTACAAAAATTGCGGTTTTAGTCCCCCAGTTTAAGTAAATTGTCAAAAATAGTCCACGAGCCATAATTTCAAAAGTAAAGTCACAAGGTCCTTTTAAAATCAAAAGTTGTCAAAATAAATCCTTTGGTGAAAATATCAAAAGTTTGAGAAATTTACAAAATGGTCCTTGAGTTTAAAATTTGGCAAGAATGGCCCTGGAAAATTGCAAAATGGCAACATTGGTCCTTATACTTTTGAAGATTGTCAATTATGGTCCCTTGAAGCAACTTGGCGGTTGGCGATTAGGTCCTTGCATTTTCGATTTGACAACAAAGGTCCTTGTGTTATTAACGCTTTAAACACCCATTTTGGACCACTTTCATTACTTGTGACCCCTGTCATAATACAATTTGACCCCCCTTTTATAATATCACGTCAACTACCGGTCAAACAAACACCCTCTTCCCTTTCCCTCCCTCGGTGTACTACCGCATAGCGACCGCATGACCCCACCCTTGACCTCCATACCTACTTTCTATGTCCCCCCCTCCTCTCGAAGCTTCCAAGAAGCATTAAATGCTCCTTCACCCACCATATCAACCCCATACGCTAGAATCACCTTTTGGCGCCAAAATCATATTCAAAGGCCAAGATCATTTCAAGGCCGTCCAATGGCTAGAACTTGTTGGGAAACATTCGGAGGAGAGAGAAAAGAGCATTGGGATATATAAAGCATTTGGAAGCAAGAAAGTGTGTCTACTAGTTTTTATCTTCAATTTCATAAAAATATAAAAATACAAAAATAATCTTCCCTCAACCCCAACCAAGCGTAGTAACTTCTCCGGCATTCTTTCCCCTAAGAACAATATCAATACCGTGGCTTACCAAACCACACTACAGCGATTGGGTTCCTTTGCGGGTGTTGAAAAACTTTTTGGGAAAAAAGTTCCTTTGACCCCGACGGAGCGTGGCGGCCGCCGATCCGTGTCTAAGGCATTAGTGAAGGATGCCAAAAGGGTTAAGTCGAAGGCATTAGTGAAAGGTGCCAAAATATCGTGTCAAAGGCATTAGTGAAAGATGCGAGGGTGTCCTGGATATGGTGCATCGATGTACAAATATAGATAGGTTGTGTTCAAGGATATTGATATCCCCATGATGTTTAATAAGGGTGGGTCTCCTTTGGGATGAAGTCGGTGTGGTGTTGGTAGTAGTTCCTCCTTTATAATGAAACTTAATTTCTAGCCTTGTCTTGAAGAAAGTGTGGGACATTGTGATAAGTTTGGTTCTACCGTGGAAGAACCGGTGTCTAATAGGGAAAAGAGTAGGCGGCGTTGTGGCCACCGCCAAAGGATGCGTAAAGGTGGTGCTTACGAACTCTCGGTAGGTGACTCGAGGGTGGAGTAGGGCAAGGAAGGTGTCCTTGGGCGAACCACTATAAACACTCGTGTCGGTGGTTTGTTTTCTTTACCTTTGCATTACATATTTTACCTATCTATCCGCATCAACATTTTAAAATAGATTGACATAAGTCGATCTAAATATTTTAAAACAAAGTTTTAGTCGGTAAAACTATTCAACCCCCTTCTAGTTTTCCACAATTGGTCAGGGCTTGTTCCAAGTTTCTTGAGGTATATTGTACTTTTGAAACTTGATACGATCCGTTATGATTGAAAACTACAAGGAAGGAAATTTCTTAAAAACAAAAGTTCCGTTTAAAATCATCGTATTTTATAATGTTGGATAAATGATTCCCCTAAATATTTTCATTGGAGAATTCTCCATACTATATTTGGGCATAATAAGAAGATCATGAAAATTTGCTTAATATTTCTTTTCAAAAAAGAATATATAAAGGTATGCTTTTTAATAAATTACTTACAAATAAATTATTTTATTATTTTAGATTAATTAATAATATCATTTGGTATAAACATGATTAAGATTAGTTCTCATTATGCTTTCCTAAAAATCACTAAAGTTGTTATCTATATAGAACTCATCATCAAGAATAGTATTCTTTGATCTCTATAGACAAACTACTAGTGATAATGATATCTTATTTCGGAGCCTTGACCATCACTCCTCCAAAGGTTATTTTCATTTCATTTTGTCAATAAGTATCCATGTGAAACTCTTCATATTATGATAAAATAGGATTTTATCATAATCTTTAAAACTTCCCAAAATTATGATTTATTCATAAAATGGAACCTCGAAATAGGACTAGTAAAACACGCCAAAACCCCAAACCATAAGTTATAGAGAATAAACATCAACCCTAGCCAAAATTAGAACTCTAAATAAAAATTATCAAAATTATTAAAGATAATTTTAATTGTCGGATCCCTAAGTTTACACTAGTCGGATCCTTTCAAGGAATTGAAGGAACCTTTCGAAGGCAGTTTAAGTAAAATGATCCTTGTGGACTTCTAGTCATCACTTTACTCTCTCAAACTCCAGAACATAAAACCCAAATTACTTTTCACAGGTTAATTCATCATCTATTCAAAGGAAACAATCACTTGTGTAATTTTAATCTTCACTACATTGTTATTTCCATTCTTCGTTTCCTAGGTTACAATTTTCATCTTTTGAAATTGAGCTCAAATGGTTTTATCACAATTTGTTATCACATTATTTCTAAGATAAACTAAATCAAAGAATCAACATTGTTAATACAAATTAAACTCATTTTTGAATTCAATGAAGATGTATTGAGCAAAATTGTGATGAATCCCATTAGGTTACTATTCAACAATTAACACCACATTGTGGTTTTGATGTTTAGGACCAATCATGCTGACAATAGACAACAAGGTTCCAAGACACGCATTACATTCCATGTATCATCGAAAAGGATGGGTTGAGCCCGGATGATCGAAAAATCTTTAAGATGTTGGAAAAGAGATTTTTCCACGAAGGACGAGTAGTTGAACCCTCATTCACCAACAACACCGCATTCCCCAAGTCTTTGACAATCAACTTTCATTGTCTCTTGAGCATAAATGAACAAATTTGTCCGGTGTTTGTTTTAGAGTTCTATAAAAGCAGGGATCATTCGAAATGATGATGGAACCATTTCGATAGCTTTACCATCAATGAGCACGAGTTCACCTTCAATCTTAAAGGTTTGCTAGGATTCTTGGTATGCCTTGTCAAGGGTTTGTATGTACTCAAATGAATGGTCTTTGGCCGAGATTCATGACATGGTAGATCATCGCGAGGTATACTTCACACTTCTCCGGAAGCGGCTACGATTAGAGATACCATCTTCATGGAAAGACATCTCCGTCAAGAGTCACTAGAAACTCCAAGGTGATCTTGAGATCCGTTTCAAATGGAGCTTTGAAATGTTCCCATTATATAAGAAATGGGAACTAGTGGCTAGGGGAGAATGTCCTATGCTTGGGAGGAAATAAGGATCATCCCAAGTTGCCTAAGCTTCATAATCTATTGCCTTGTAACGACACTCATTTCAACCTCGCCAATTACATGGTGAAGCGAATGGCAAGTGTGAAAGGGCGGACAAGATGGTACTCCCTATGCCATGCTCTTGACTTGTGAAACTTCATCTTTGCTCTAGATGATTCTCCTTACTCCTATGACCACACCTTTGCAACAAGGTTATGGTACCCTTATCCGATGGAAAGTCCACAAGGATTATGGTTGATGGCAAAGAGACCTCACCCCCGGATTCATCGGATGAAAGAAAAGAAAGGAAAAGCAACCCCGCTTGGCGTCCATCTCGCCCCAGCATACATTGACCAATATAGGAAGTCCAGGCCCCTTCAAAGAATTCCAACAAACAAAAGGCATATTCAAATGTTTTGCTAACCTTATGAAGAAAAAGGTAGGGATGGAGGGTTAAGGTGAAGAGTGGAGGCGATAGAGATGGAGATGAAGATGGAGATGGAGTAGGAGGTTGAATGGAAGTAAGGTAAGGTCTTAGACCTTAATTTGTGAACAATTTATGAACAATGGTGCAGAAACAAATTAGGTATTTATGTAGTTTATGATGTAGCTCGTGAAGATGGCATAACATAAACTAAAACATTCTAACCTAGGAACCCGGAAAATTAGGATTTTCGATAACTTGATCTCAATCAAGTAGTCGGTCCCCTCATTTTGCTTACATTCTAGTCCCCCTTACTATCGTTATATTTGTTGCCATATGTTTCTTGAATGTAGAAATGATTAGGATGAGTATTTGCTTAAGAGTACAAAAAATGCAATTTTTTGAGAAGCTCGGTCGTGATGGCGGATCCACGAGCTATAACTTGGATCCCTCGGATGAAGGGAACCGGGATGGAGCAAGCAGACAAAAGGAATTCTTGCACTATTCACTTCAATCCAATCCTCTGAACGTTATCACACTAGCTAAACATGATACTTTAGGACTACTTAAGTCTTTCTCAAACTCGGATGTCTGCATTCACTCATAAACATAAGATCACACACTAGGTATTTTTATTTATCATTTCACTAAACTCAATATTTCCGCCCAATGCTCACACATTGTTCCTCACGTCTCAAAACCTTAACTTGATATCTCTCCAATTTTAGCAAATTGATTTTAGTCATCCTTACCTCAAAATAGACTTAAAACTAGTTTTTCATTTCTTTTTATTTTTAGAATTTTCCAAATTTTCTTAAGCCAACATATGATCTCTAGGATCAGTTGTCCTTTGTCATCCTCAAATCAATAAGTATCATCCTTAAACATTAGTTGCACTCTCAAAAAGTCCATTTTCCTACCTAAAACCATCATTAAGTATCCTCCTCCTTGTTTGGACATTTAAGTCACATACCATTTAAGACATCTAAGGGACGTCAAACCCTTAAGATTTATAGGTATTAGACCAAAAAACATAATCACCTCACCCTATTTTGTCCGGCGGATCCAGGTTTATAACTAAACGGATCCCTAGTGAAAGGGAAGTGGGATCGGGTCTTGGGCGACCTATGATCACTTTTCTTCCAAATTCAAACTCTCTTTGGTAGTCTAAACACTTTTGCTTACCATTTAATGACTCCTAGAATAGAACAACACCATAGTTGACCTTAGTGCATGCCAAATTTCTTAGTGGTCAAGAATTTAATTCATTAAACTCAACTTCATCCTTTATAAACCAAGCACTCTTAGGAGCTTAAGCCACTATTCATACCACAATCCAAAAATCGATGGTTAAGACTTCTATTACACCCTTTCCTTCACTATGACTAAAGCTTCCAAAAGAACTCTTCAACCAAAGGTTCATCTAAAAGAATGCTCATGAACCACGGTCATCACCCAAAGAAGTCCAAATACTAGAATCCCCCCAACAAACTCAATCAACGATAGCTAAAAAATCGCTAGAATTAGCATTCAACCCTTTGAGTTAGAAAAGGCTTCATCAAGCACTAAACCAAACGCACTAGCTCAGTAAAACACCCAAGCCTTCATTTCTAGAACCTAGACTACATTCCTTTACCGAACCTCTTTCCATCCAAATCTCTCTCATTAGAAGACTCACCACCAAGGACTTCTCATTCACCAACCTTCTCCTAAATAGGGAACCACCCGTCACCAAATGGTCCATCTTTGGAAACAAGGAATCACTAAAGAACTAACCATATAGAGGACTTTCCATCTCCATTACCAACTCGTGCATCACCCTTCACTTTTAGTGGAACCACATCCTATATTGCTCAACTCACCTTACAGTTCCACCATCCTTTATGGAGCCTCCTCAAAACATCCTACCTCCTCCGGCTCCTAGTGGTGACAATAATTGCTCTAATTGTCAAATCACCCAAGGACTTGTTAAAAAGTACGAAATGAGTTGCATTTCATGTTTAATCATCTCCTTGACGATTGGACCAAATCAACAAGTCTTCATCCTTAGATTTCAAGCACATTGATGCTTTTAGGGTTTCCATCCTTCTTAAATTGTGAAAATGTATTACATGTTTGAGTCATTCTCTTAGTTTTAGAGGTATGTAGATCATTTATTGTATTTTTATTGAATGAAATTACATGTTATATGCAATAATGTCTTGAGAATAAGTTTGGTGCCTTATACATATTTTATTTTGATGTTAACATCAATTTTACATCACAATTGTTGTCTTAAGCTTCGCGGATGGATCCCTCATTTTAGCCTAGGGATCCCTCCAGGAGGAACCGTGGGATCCGTGCAATGGAAAAATTTTATTACTAACGAGTCTCATTTTCGGGAAGTTATGCATCATATAATTGTTTTCTAACCTTTGTTTTGTAGATTTTCAATATACATATAGAAACTTTGACACCCTTAGCTGGGGAGTTTCTTGTTAAAGCAAAACATTGCAAAATCATTTGCAATACCTTCATAAGGATTACATTACTTGGCGTCCTCCTTGCAAAGGATCACTCGTCAAGGGGAGCATGTTCGTAAAAAAGGCGGAACCATTTGCAAACATAATTGCAAACACTCGCTTAGTCTTTCTAATTTTGAACCCTCACAAAGGGATGGACCGGTCGAGGGGAGCTAAGGCGAGAATCCTTCTCTTCCCACCTCTCTTTTTCATATTTTACTTTTACATGTTTTATTAAAACAATGTGTTAGTTTTTCGGCCTTTCTTTTTGTTTCGACAAAAAGGGGAAAAATAAAACTCAATTCAAACTTTTAAATTTTAGTTTTCCTTAAAATAATCTTATGTTTTGTCATCAACAAAAGGGGAGATTGTTAATATAAATAACCCGTAAACGTTTATTTATATTTTACGATCTTAATGTTTTTCGATAACAAACATAAAATCGTTTTAAAAACAAATAAAATCGTAAATGGTTTGAGCCAATAGTTTACTAACCCACTTGCGTTTAATATAAATCACTAAGGGTAATAGTGTTTTCAAGTTATAGTAATGCATATGTATAACAACTAGTGTTTACATAATGGGTAGAATATAACATACTTAGTATGTATTATAATGGGTAATAGAATGGGTAGAAGTCTAGTATTTGACCCTTAAAATACATTGAATGTAGTTGGGTAAAACCCAAAGTCCATGACCCATACCCATGGAGCATGATCCATAACCCATTGCATGACATTATGCATAAGTCATAATGGATATTATCCATGACCTGGAGCTAACTCATGGCCCATTGACTAGATGCATTGCATCTTCTAGATACATTGTATCTATTTGGATACCCATGGTTCAAAGTCTATAACCCATGATCCATGATCCATGCCCAAACCATTTAGGGGCGTCTGGATCCCCTGGAATAACTAAAGGATCCCTCAACAAAAGGATCCGTGGGACAATAGTGAATTTTTGTCTATAATAAGTGAGCCATTTCTTTATTGTAAGTTGCCACTTTACATACTTTCTCCTAGTATTGTAAACTCTCTAACCTCATATCCAAAGGATCTTTCTATGTAGTTTGTGTTTGTTTTTGTGTGATTCTCTAGGTTCCTCTTAAAAGGCAAGATCACCCCTCTTGAAGTCGAGCAAGCTCAATTTCATGAGTTGTCTAGCTTCGTCATCATCAAGACTCTGAAGTTCTCTTGTTGATAGTTCTTTCTTCGCAATGACCAATTTGCAAGGTCATGCAAAAATTGAACTCACCGGTACCTCTCGGTATCACCCACAAACAAGTGGGCAAGTGGAAGTTTCAACCGGGGTTAAAGAATCTTGGAGGGCGGTTGGTGGCCTTGCCTCTTGGTGGATAAGTTAGATGGCCTTTCTGGGCCCCGTCGACCTACAAAACACCCATCGGGTTCCCTAGGCGGTGTACGGGGCATGTCATCTTCGATTGAGCTCGGCTTGGCATCGGGTTTCTGGAACTTTGATATTCAGGGGGGAAGGGTTCAAATGAATGAATTAAATGAACTCCGTGATCAAGCTTAAAAACTCTTTGATCTATAAACAAAAGAAAAGAAGATTCATGACTCAAAAAAAAAAACCGGGTTTTCAACGTCGGTGATCGAGTCCTTCTTTTAATTCAAGATTGAAGATTTTCTCGGAAAGCTCAAGTCCGTTGGTCCGGTCCATTTACTATCGCTAAGGTTTATCCTTATGGTACCATTGAGTTATCTCAAGATGGTCCTAATTTCAAAGTGAATGGTCATCGAGTGAAGCATTATTTGGAAGGACATTCCATCCATGGTTGTCCCGGACTTACAAACTTTCCCCATGAACCAATGAATGCGGGGATCGAGTCAAGCTAAGGCTCGGTTCCAAGGTATATGGGTTTTCACCCATATTTACTTTTACCCTTTACCACCCTAGTGTGGGGGTTGCCCTTTTCAAAAAAAAAAAAAAAAAAAAAAAAAATCTTCTTTTAAATTATGGCGTGTTTTCCCTCTCACGGTTCTTTGTTTCGGTAACCGCGGTTGCTGAATAATGAGGGCAATATTCATTCTAAGTGTGGGGGAATTCTCACGAATTTATCCTTAATTATACCCCTAATCCCCCGGTTTTGGCCAAAAATTTTTTGGAGTAAGTGTTTTACACTTTCTCATTTGGTTATCGTCCGCCATTCAGAAGACAAAGGATTAGCTAATCCAGAAAACGGCTCTTGGTAATTTCTCAAATCCGTTTATATGGCTTGCAATTTGCCCAAAATTGTATGGTTCTCAACTCACCATATCCTAAAAGTGAAGAGTTTAGCCTTAAGATTATGGCTTGTGGTAAAGGCGATGGAAAAACCATAATTGTGTCGGCTCACCAAAGATAATGTTGATAATTTATCTAAGAGTTGGCTAGTCCGGAAATGGGCTTGGTAAAGACAAATCAAATGGGAAGGCGGTGGTTTGCTCAAAATCACATGGTTATCGGTGTACCATGGTTCTTTTGAAAAACATTTGGCTACTCCGATAATGGCTTTTGGTAAAGAGATTAAAATCCATTAAGTTTTCCAAATCATTGCTAGGGACTAGCAATATCTCGATATGGGGTTGATGGAGTGTAAATACTCATCATTTTTCAAAATAAGCCAAATTCATCGAAAACACTTTCGAAACACATCAAAATGATCAAAATATCACAAATCAGTGTTTTATGTGTTTTAAAATCAAAAATATCAAAATCAGATGAAAAACATTTCAAATTTACAAAAATTGCAGTTTTAGTCCCCCAAGTTTCGTAAATTGTCAAAAATAGTCCCTGAGCCATAATTTCAAAAGTAAAGTCACCAAAGGTCCTTTTAAAATCAAAAGTTGTCAAAATAAATCCTTTGGTGAAAAATATCAAAAGTTTGAGAAATTTACAAAATGGTCCTTCAAGTTTAAAATTTGGCAAGAATGGCCCCTGAAAATTAAAATGGCAACATTGGTCCTTAACTTTTGAAGATTGTCAATTATGGTCCCTTGAAGCAACTTGGCATTTGGCCGGATTAGGTCCCATTTTCAGTTGACAACAAAGGTCCTTGTGTTATTAACCTTTAAACACCCTTTGGACCCTTTCTTCTTGCCCCACTCATAATACAATTTGACCCCCCTTTTATAATATCTGGTCAACTACCATCAAACAAACCCCTTCTTCCCCTTTTCCCTCCCCGGTACGCTACCGCTACCCACCACCCACCAGCACCCTGACCTCCTTCCGCTTTCTTTCCCCCCCTCCTGCCAAGCTTCCAAGAAGCATTAAATGCTCCTTCACCCACCATATCAACCCCATGCTAGAATCACCTTTTGGGAAAATCATATTCAAGGCCAAGATCATTTCAAGGCCATCCAATGGCTAGAACTTGGGAAACATTCAGGAGGAGAGAAAAGAGCATTGGGATATATAAAACATTTTGGAAGCAAGAAAGTGTGTCTACTAGTTTTTATCTTTCACTTAGGTCGTTTTATGTTTAATCTTTCAAATTAGTGTAAAACTTGTAATGTTTTGCTAAAGTGTATTAACTTTAAGTATTTGAATGTATTGAAGCGATTCAAGTACTAATTTGGTTTAATGTTATAATCTTGATTTATGTCCCTTTGGAAATATTCCAAGTCTAAATCTTGTTTACAAGCTTAAAGCTCAATTTAAGCTACAATAATTATACAACTTTAATAGCTTCTATAAGCTTATGTTTGGTTTAAGCATAGTTGGTCTTTGGTCAAAGAAAGTCAAAGGGTTAACCGGCAATGGAAATGGTCAAAGGGATGATGCGGTCTTTGGATGTGGGTTGCTTTAGGACTAGTGGGTTGAATTGGATAGGTTAGTTTCATGGTTCATGGTTCTTGGATTCAAGCCATAGTGGCTATTGGACATCTTGTAAGTTGCAATTTAGTTTAAAAAGCATAATCTGTTTCTTGTCTAAACCAAACAAAACTTGTTCTCATGGATTTTTTAGTTATATTAAGTGAGCTTGATCATAAAAGTTGGTTATAAGTTTGGAGTAGTTTTGAGCTTAAATCGGTTTAACAAAGGGTGTTTGGATTTATAGTTTAAAAGGTGATAAAGGTGTATTGGTATAACTTTTGTTTGTGCAAGATTGTTTAGTCATATTAGACTCATTTGAGTCTTATTTTGTGTCTGCAACACCATAAGAGTCAAAAGTTCTTTTAAACTTCTGGCGGTTTCCTTTGTTGGATTTTTAAAAAGCAAATCATCATTTTGTGATTAGAAATCAATAACAAAGGTTGTAATAGCTTCATTCCATCATAATACAACACTAGGTCCTCAAATCAGGTTTAAAACTCAAAAAGTCAAGCTGTTTGTTTCAAAAAGTCAAAAATGGTGAAAACTTGTTTTGTCGGAAAGGGTTACGAGGTTCCATTAAAGGTTTTCAAGGTCTGAATTTTTGGTTACAAGTAGTGCTCTAGGTGGTCTATAAGACCTAGTATCTTTTTTGCTTTAAGCTTTTGGATAAGCTTGGGTATAAGCTCAAAGTGAGCCTAATCACCTTCGCCAACTCGATTAATCTTGGTGTTTCTCGATTCTAGCCAATTGGGAGCTTGTAAAAGCTTTTCAAGGGGTGGTCTTTTGGTGAAGTAGTCACTTAGGTCTAGTTTAGGTGAATCATTGGTTTTTAGTTTAGAGCTTATTTGGTTGCTTATTTACGGCAAGAGTTGACTCCTTTTGTTTTAGCTTAATATCATAATCAAAATTTGTGTTATCTTGTTAATCAGTAGTATTAGCTTGTTAAAACTTGTTCTATTTTTTTTTATTATTAAACTTCTTTTAACGATTGGTAGCTTGTTTGGCTCATTTAGCTTATTTTAGTGCTTATTCATAAGCACTTGAATCATCGTTTCATTTTCTTGCAAACAAGTGCCTGTTTTCCATTTTTCATAGCTTCTTAATATTTTAGAGTTTCCAAATTTTGATTTTTCTCTATTGTTTTACTATTTTTCTTGATTTTATTAGTTTTAGCACTTTTAATTAGCATTTAATACAAAAATTAAGAAAAGGTTCAAAAAATAATTTTTAATTTTATTAAGTTTAGATAAATATAAAAGTGAAAAAAGTAATTTTCCATATTTTTCATAGTTCATTTGGTAATTTTAGTAATTTAATTAGTTTTAATAGTTTAAAATTCTAGAAAATAGATAAATAGTCACAAAAATACAAAAATTTTTGAAAAGTCTATTTTGATATTTTAGACTTTTCCAAAGTCTTAATTTTATTTTTCTAGCTTAATTTCCTATTTTCTTGTATTTTAGGTAATTAATTAATAATAAAAATAGTTTTAATTAGATAATTAGTCTTAAAAATAATTTTCTTTTTCTAAATATTTTCTTATATCATTAGGTTTATAAAAATATCATTTTCATATTTTTAGGGTTAATCTTGATTTAGTTTCACTTTTTATTTTGTACCGGAGTTTTTAATTTAAACGTCGTTTTGGGTTTTAAACGTTCACCTTTAAATATAGTGATAGCGTTTATTTAATAGGTTTTATCTTTTTAATTTTCTTTAATTTGCATTTAAGCCGTCTTAATTTGTTGGCTTTTCGTAGTTATAATATCATTCGGATCCATTTTCCTTTCAAATTCCTCGATCACTGGGCGTTGATTTCCATTGCATAGCTCTTTGGGACATGACCGGGGAGACCCTAACTCCTCGGATCTTAATTGCATTAGTGTTTGAGCAGTTTTAGTCTTTTAGACTTGACTATTCAACACCAATCAAATTTTGGCGTTTTTCCGGATATCTTTGATTTATCTCCGTTTAGCGTTAGTTGTTTGAATCCTCACTTTGTTTTATATCCATCTCTGTATTTATATATATTCCATATTTTCTTCTAAAAATCCAAAAACCCAAAAAAAAGCGTTATAAAAACACAAAAATATTTTTCTTTTGTTTCTATATATGTATCAAAATAAAAATAAAAAAATTCGTTTTTCTAATAATTAACAACAAAAGATTACCACCAAAACCAAGGCGGCACTACCTAAGGGGGTGCGACCATAATAAGTTCCCAGAACTAAAGATATAAAACTTGCCTTTTGTCCTTGTGATTGGTGTACCTTTTAAAAAGCCATTCATCTTGGATTATTGGTTAAGTTCATTTGTTGTTTTGCCTCGATTTTGTGTTAATTGATTTTGTTGTGATATCGACGTTTGAACCGGGAAAAACCCATAAAGATTCTTTACCTAATTTTTATAAACGTCTTCATAATTCTCATTCTCAATGAAAGATCTTCATAATTCCCATTTCTCCTTAACTGGGTTTCTTAGAGTTAACCTCTAGTGTCTTTTCCTTCTTCAGATCAAAGCCCATTTGTGAGCTTGTCAAGATTCCGAAGGTGTTCCTTGGTTTCTCTACATCGATCGGATCGAGATCCATTCTTGCCTCCTCCCGTTATCATGGCGGATGAGATTCCTATTGTGAGCCTCCAGCACCCATCGGCGGGTATGGAGATGCTATCGTTATACCACCCCGTGGTGAAAATTTTGAACTCAAGACCGGGTTTAATCTTGTAACTAAATCGTTTCTACGGTTTTGGCGGGATGATCCTCATGCTCATATAAGATGGTTTAACAAGATTGCATCTACCATCAAGTATAAGAATGTCCCCGTCTTTTAAGCCTTTTCCGTTTTTTCTCTTGAGGGCAAGCCGGTTTGGCTTGAAAACAACCCCTAAATCAATAGAGACATGGGAAGACGGTGAAGAAATTTTGGAATGAATTCTATCCACCTTCCAAGACCACGAGTCTTAAAAATGAAATCATCAAGTTATCCGAAGTTTGATGAATCCTTGTTGAATCGTGGGATCGTTTCAAGGAATTGCTTCAAAATGTCCTCACCGGTTTCTCCGAGTTAATGCAACTCGATACTTTCTACAATGGAGTGAGTCAATCGATCAAGATTTCTCAATTCCTCCGCGGGAGGAAACTTCTTGAAAGCGTCAAAAGCTTTGCGATTATCGAAAACAAGTCTAAGGTCCGCCTTGCAGAGAAGGGCGGTTGTTTCTCAAGGGTGTTGGTCCTTTTCTTCATCCCTGTGAGTCGGGTCTTAACGGATGCTAAGATTGATAAACTCATGAAGCTATCCAAGCTTTGGTTCTCTCCAATCAAAAGAAAGTTTTTTCCAACCAACCTCCTGCTTAAAAAGTTTGTTGTGGTGGCCCCATCTTACTATAATGTATGGGCCAGGTGGTAACCCTTTTGAAGCCAATCTTGTGGGGGGATGTCTAATCAAAGGCAATCAATATCGTGCTCTATAGACCCGAACCACCGTCTAACGATTCCTGGACCTCCGGGTTTCAATCAAAACCCGAACCGTGTCGAATCGAAATAGACCAAACCAAGGTTTTCAAAACCAAGGTCATTTCAATCAAAACAACGGTTTTCAAAATCGAATCAAAATTTCCAACATCAAGGAAATTACAATGAAACCGGTCGGGAAATTTCAACCAAGGGTATTTTCATGGCCCAAGGAAATTTTCGGAATCAAGGCCCTAATCCTAACAATGGGCAATTTTCTGTGCAAACTCAAGCCATTGTTCCAATGGCCCATCATCGATGAGTTGTTGAAACAATTCATGAAATCCAAGAGGAAATGAATCGGTTGTTGGTGCCCAAATTTCGACATCAAAAGTCTTTAAATGATGACCCTGGCTCGGGTACTCTACCTAGCAACACGATCGCTAATCCGAGGCGTCTGGCGATCCAACAAGTGGTGCTTCATATCTTTGGACCCTTATTCCTACCTACCCTTCTTCTTCCCTCCCAAAGGTAGTGGAAAGTGAACCTCCGAACACAATGGACCTCGACTCCAATGCCTCCTCCTCCTGTGGCATTTAGTCAAGTTACCAAGGAAACAACGGACAAGGTGCATTATTCAAGCCCGAAGTAACCGTCCCCCGGTAGTCCAACCTCAAGTGGTCCGAAACCCAAGTCGAATCAAGGAGTTGTTTTGAACCTCCTGTAGCTCCTTTGAGAATCAAAAAACTTTATTCCTTATCCTCACGGTTACATGAGCAAAAGCTCAGAAAAGCTAGTCATCGATGGAAAAATTCTTTCGATTTTCCAAGAACTTCACTTTGACATAAGCTGCGGATGCCATCATGTTAATGCCAAAGTTTGCATCTACTCAAACATATCTTTGAGCAACAAAGAAAAGCTATTTGAAATGGCTAAGACTCCTTTGAATGAGAATTGCTCAGTTATTACATTAAAGCTTCCCGGAAGCTTGGAGATCCCGAAAATTTCTTCTTCCTTGTGTTTTCCGGGATGATTGAATGCTTTGCTTGCTTGCCGATCTTGGTGCAAGCATCAATCGATGCCGTATTCGATGTGGAAGAAATTGTCTCTTCCGGAACTTATTCCTGCATGACTCTTGAGCTTGAGATCGATCTATCTCGCGTCCTCTTGGCATCCGGAGGATGTATTTAATGGGAAAGTTCCATTTCGGTGACTTTTGGTGGTTGATTTCGATCTTGATCCTCGAGTTCCCTCATTGTTGGGCGGGTTTACGAGGGCGGGCCGTGCTCTCATCGATGTATTTGAGCAAGAGATCACTCCCGGTGTGGGTAATGGAATTACCTTTAACCTCGATCAAACTTGAGGTACTCCTCAAATTAATCTTGAATCAATTAATCGGTCGATTTAATTGACATTGCTTGAGGAGTACTCTCAAGAGTTCCTGGTTATCTTCATAATTCGTGAGTGGGAATTCCAATTACCACATCTCCTCAACCTATCATTGGACTCTTTCTCCCTCCGTTTGAGGGGTGACTTCCTCGGAAGAGATCGATGAATTCGGCTCCAATGAATCAATTCCCTGGAATTGATGGTGTTTATGATTCGGAGGGATATTCTCTATCTTGAGCAATTGCTCAATGAAGATCCATTACCTTCACTCCCCGAAAGAGATCCGATTGAGAAATCAAATCGATTGCAATCATCCCGAAGAATTTCCGGGTTGAACAAGGACCTACCTCCTCATCAAGTATGCATTCTTGGAGGGTGATGATAAATTACCGGTCATAATTGCTAAAGAATTGGTTGAGGAGGAAGCTCTCTCATAAAGGTCTTGAAGTCCACAACAAGCAATTGCTTGAAACTCTCCGATATTAAGGTATCAACCACAGTTTTGTACTCACAAAATCTTAATGGAGGATGACTTCAAGCCGGCGATCAAAGTCGGAGAAGGTGAATCCTAAATTCTGAGGTTATCAAACAAGAGGTTCTCAAACTTCTTGATGCCGGGTGATTTACCCGATCTCGATAGTCCTTGGGTTAGCCCAATTCATTGCGTTCCAAAAAGGGTGGCATTCTTGTTGTCACGAATGAAGAAAACGAGTTAATTCCAACTCGATTGGTTACGGGATGGCGTGTGTGTTTGACTATCGGAAGTTAAAGGCCACCCGTAAGAACCATTTTCCTCTACCCTTCATGGACCGGATGCTTGAGAGATTAGCGAGGCAGTACTATTGTTTCCTTGATGGTTTTCGGGTTACTGGATCCCCATTGATCCGGCTGGATCAAGAAACTACATTCCACACCCATACGGGCGTTTGCCTGACGTGTCCTTTGGCTTATGCAATCTCCGCCGTTCAACGTTGTATGATGGCCATTTTCCACGACATGATCGGAAACTATGGAGGTGTTTATGGATGACTTCTGGTCATTGGGGACTCGTTTCGTTTCTCTCCTTAAGACAAAATGTTAAAAGGTGTGAAGACACCAATCTCATCAAGCGGGAAGAGCCACTTATGGTCGAGGAGGGCATAGTCCTCGGCCATAAGATTTCTAAAGGGAATTGAGGTGGATAGAGCAAAAGTTGATGTCATTGCTAAACTACCTCATCCGACTACCGTCAAAGGTATTAGGGTTTTCTAGGTCATGCCGGGTTCTTCGTAGATTCATTCAAATTTCTCTAAAATCGCCTTTGGAACCCATCTTCTCGAAAAAATGCTCCTTTTCTTCTCTCCAAGTGCATCAAGCTTTTGAAACAAAAAAAAGCTTGAAGGCACCCATTCTAGTGCCCCATCGGGATTTACCCTTGAGCTCATGTGCGATGCAAGTGACTTTCTGTCGGTGCGGGTCTTGGGAACGCAAACCAACATTTCCGGAATCCCTGCGAGCAAAACTAGGTGACTCGGGCCCATTACACCCTGGGAAAAAAAAATTATTAGCCGTGGTGTTCGTTTAAAGTTTCGGCCATATCTTATCTTGACCAAATCCGTGGTGTATCGGATCACTCGACCTTTCAAATATCTCTTTGCAAAACAAGATGCAAAGCCGAGATTGCTCCGTTGGGTTCTCCTCTCAAAATTTGATATCATCATTCGTGATAAAAAGGAGGCGAGAACACAGTTGCGGATCCTTCGATTAGAGAACCCTCACCAAAATGTGTTTGAGAAAAGGAAATTAATGAAACATTTCCTCTCGAAACATCAATATGGTTTCTTTTCGTGGAGATTCTTCACCCCATGGTTTGCCGACTTTGCAAACTACCATGGGTAACTTTGTTTGAAAGGGATGTCGTCCCCAGAAAAATAAATTCTTTAAAGATGTGAAGCATTATTTAGACCCCACTTGTTTTAAGATTTGTGCGGATCAAGTCATTCCGATGTGTGTATGGTCGGAAGCCATTGACATTCTCAAGGCTTGCCATTACGGACCCTTGGGGACATCATAGCCCCAACTACACCCCGAAGGTGTTTGATTCGGGATTCTATTGGCCCCAATCTATAAGGATGCCCATGAATTGTCAAAAACTGGCTTGTCAACGTCAGGAATATCTAAAAAAATGCGCCAAAAGGCCATTCAAGTGTGTGAGATATTTGACATTCAGGGCATTGACTTTATGGGGCCATTCCGCCTTCTCACGGAATAAGTACATACTCGTGGCGTTGACTACTTGTCAAAATGGGTTGAAGCTAAGGCTTTACCCACCAAGATGCCGAGTTGTGGTGAAATTCTTGAAATCCTTATTTGCTAGGTTTGGAACTCCGAGCCATAAGTGCGTGTGCATTCTGCAATGACCAATTTAAAGTCATGCAAAAATAATGGTGTAACTCACCCTTACCTCTCTGCGTATCACCCACAAACAAGTGGGCAAGTGGAAGTTTCTAAGGGGATTAAAGAATCTTGGAAGAGGGTTGGTGGCCGTGCCTCTTGGTCGAATAAGTTAGATGGCGCCTGGGCCTTCCGTCGGCCTAAAAACACCCATCGGTGCACTCCATCTGGTGGTATCGGGAAGGCATGTCATCTTCCGTTGAGCTCGGCACAAGGCATCGGGCCTTGAAGCATGCTAACTTTGATATTCGAGGGGGTGATCATCGGAAAGTTCAAATGAATGAATTAAATGAACTCGTGATCAAGCTTACGAACTCTTTGATCTATAAACAAAAGACAAAGAAGATTCATGACTCAAAATCAAAAACCGCGTTTTCAACGTCGGTGATCGAATCCTTCTTTTTAATTCAAGATTGAAGATTTTCTGGGAAAGCTCAAGTCCCGTTGGTGCGGTCCATTTACTATCGCTAAGGTTTATCCTTATGGTACCATTGAGTTATCTCAACCCGATGGTCCTAATTTCAAAGTGAATGGTCATCGAGTGAAGCATTATTTTGGAGGACATTCCATCCATGGTTGTCCGGACTTAAACTTTCCCCATGAACCAATGAATGCGGGATCGAGTCAAGCTAGCGACTGGGTAATCAAAAATAGCAGCCCATATGGGTTTTCACCCATATTTACATCTTCTTACCTCTTTCTACCACCCCAGTGTGGGGGTTGCCCATGTTTCAAAAAAAAAAAAAAAAAAAAAAAATCTTCTTTCTAAATTATGGCGTAGTATTTCCTCTCAGTTCTTTGTTTGGCATAAGCCGGTACTTTGAATATTGAGGGCAATATTCATTTCTAAGTGTGGGGTTTCAAATTTTATCCTGTAATTATACCACTTAATCCCCGTTTTGGCCAAAATTTTTTGGAGTAAGTGTTTTACACTTTCTCATTTGTTTCGATCCGCCATGTTAAAGACAAAAGGATTAGCTAATCCAGGAAAACGGCTCTTGGTAAAGATTTCTCAAATCCGTTTTATGGCTTGCAATTTAAAATTGTATGGTTCTCAACTCACCATATCCTAAAAAGTGAAGAGTTAAAGCTAGCCCTTGAAATGGCTTGTGGTAAGCGATGGAAAAAATAATTGGTAATCACTCACCAAAGATAATGTTGATAATTTATCTAAGAGTTGGCTAGTCCGGAAATGCCTTACGGTAAAGACAAATCAAATCCGTTGGGGGCGGTGGTTTGCTCAAAATCACATGGTTATCGGTGTACCAGGTTCTTACTTGAATTGAAACATTTGGCTACTCCAGTAATGGCTTTTAAAGAGATTAAAATCCATTAAGTTTTCTCAAATCATTGCTAGGGACTAGCAATATCTCGATATGGGGTTGATGAGTGTGTAAATCTTCATCATTTTTATCAAAATAAGCCAAATTCATCTTAAAACACTCGAAAACACATCAAAATGATCAAAATATCACAAATCGGTGTTTTATGTGTTTTAAAATCAAAAATATCAAAATCGGATGAAAACATTTCAAATTTACAAAAATTGCGTTTTAGTCCCCCAAGTTTCGTAAATTGTCAAAAATAGTCCACGGCCATAATTTCAAAAGTAAAGTCACCAAGGTCCTTTTAAAATCAAAAGTTGTCAAAATAAATCCTTTGGTGAAAAATATCAAAAGTTTGAGAAATTTACAAAATGGTCCTTCAAGTTTAAAATTTGGCAAGAATGGCCCTGAAAATTAAAATGGCAACATTGGTCCTTATACTTTTGAAGATTGTCAATTATGGTCCCTTGAAGCAACTTGGCGGTTGGCGATTAGGTCCTTGCATTTCGGTTGACAACAAAGGTCCTTGTGTTATTAACCTTTAAACACCCATTTTGGACCCTTTCATTACTTGTGACCCCTGTCATAATACAATTTGACCCCCCTTTTATAATATCGGTCAACTACCGATCAAACAAACACCCTCTTCCCCTTTTCCCCTCCTTGTACCTACCGCTCCGCCCTTGACCGCCCTGGCCTCCTTACCGCTTTTATGTCCCCCTCCACCAAGCTTCAAAAGCATTAAATGCTCCTTCCCACCATATCAACCCCATCCTAGAATCACCTTTTGGCGTAAAATCATATTCAAAGGAAGATCATTTCAAGGCCATCCAACTAGAACTTGTTGGGAAACATTCGGAGGAGAGAAAAAAGAGCATTGGGATATATAAAAGCATTTGGAAGCAAGAAAGTGTGTCTACTAGTTTTTATCTTTCACTTAGGTCGTTTTTATGTTTAATCTTTCAAATTAGTGTAAAACTTGTAATGTTTTGCTAAAGTGTATTAACTTTAAGTATTTGAATGTATTGAAACCGATTCAATACTAATTTGGTTTAATGTTATAATCTTGAGTTTATGTCCCTTGTTGAAATATTCCAAGTCTAAATCTTGTTTACAAGCTTCAAAAGCTCAATTCTAGCTCAATAAACATACAAGCTTCAATAGCTTTTATAAACATGTTTGATTTTAAATAGTTGGTCTTTGGTCAAAAAAGTCAAGCAATTCAACGGCAATGGAAATGGTCAAAGGGATGATGCGGTCTTTGGATGTGGGTTGCTTTAGGACTAGTGGGTTGAATTGGATAGGTTAGTGGTTCATGGTTCATGGTTCTTGGATTCAACCATAGTGGCTATTGGACATCTTGTAAGTTGCAATTTAGTTTAAAAAGCATAATCATTTCTTGTCTAAACCGATTGCAAAACTTGTTTCATGGGATATTTTAGTTATATTAAAGCTTGATCATAATTACAAGTTGGTTATAAGTTTGGAGTAGTTTTGAGCTTAAAGTTTAACAAAGGGTGTTTGGATTTATAGTTTAAAAGGTGATAAAGGTGTATTAGTATAACTTTTGTTTGTGCAAGATTGTTTAGTCATATTAGACTCATTTGAGTCTTATTTTTGTCTATAACACCATAAAGTCAAAGTTCTTTTAAACTCCAAGTTTCTTTTGGATTTTAAAAAAGCAAATCATCATTTTGTGATTAAAATCAATAACAAAGGTTGTAATAGCTTCATTCCATCATAATACAACACTTCAGGTCCTCAAATCAGGTTTAAAACTCAAAAGTCAATGTTTGAAAATAAAGGTGAAAAACTTGTTTTGTCGAGAAAGTCGTGTTACCGGGTTCCATTAAAGGTTTTCAAGGTCTGAATTTTTGGTTACAAGTAGTGCTCTAGGTGGTCTATAAGACCTAGTATCTTTTTTGCTTTAAGCTTTTGGATAAGCTTGGGTATAAGCTCAAAGTGAGCCTGTCCGCCTGGCCCTTCGGTTAATCTTGGTGACTTTCTCATTCTAAAGCTTGTGCGAGCTTGTAAAAGCTTTTCAAGGGGTGGTCTTTTGGTCAAGTAGTCACTTAGGTCTAGTTTAGGGAAATCATTGGTTTTAGTTTAGAGCTTATTTGGTTGCTTATTTCGGCTGCAAGTTGACTCCATTTTCTGTTTTAGCTTAATATCATAATCACCAAATTTGTGTTATCTTGTTAATCAGTAGTATTAGCTTGTTAAAACTTGTTCTATTTTAGTTATTTTAGCTTATTATAACTTCTTTTAAAGTTGGTAGCTTGTTTGGCTCATTTTTATTTTAGTCTTTATTCATAAGCACTTGAATCATCAGTTTCATTTTCTTGCAAACAAGTGCCTTTTTTCCATTTTTCATAGCTTCTTAATATTATTTTAGAGTTTCCTGAAATTTTGATTTTTTTCTCTTTGTTTTACTATTTTTCTTGATTTTTATTAGTTTTAGCACTTTTAATTAGCATTTAATACAAAAATTAAGAAAAGGTTCAAAAATAAATTTTCAATTTTATTAAGTTTAGATAAATATAAAAAGTGAAAAAGTAATTTTCCATATTTTCATAGTTCATTTGGTAATTTTTAGTAATTTAATTAGTTTTTAATAGTTTAAAATTCCAGAAAATAGATAAATAGTCACAAAAATACAAAAATAGTTTTGAAAAGTTATTTTGATATTTTAGACTTTTCCAAGTCTTAATTTTATTTTCTAGCTTAATTTCCTATTTTCTTGTATTTTAGGTAATTAATTAATAATAAAAATAGTTTTAATTAGATAATTAGTCTTAAAAATAATTTTCTTTTTCTAAATATTTTCTTATATCATTAGGTTTATAAAAATATCATTTTCATATTTTTAGGGTTAATACGATTTAGTTTCACTTTTTATTTTGTACGTAACGTAGTTTTAATTTAAACGTCCGTTTTAGGTTTTAAACGTTCATCACTTTAAATATAGTGATAGCGTTTATTTAATAGTTTTATCTTTTAATTTTCTTTAATTTGCATTTAAGCCGTCTTAATTTGTTGGCTTTTCGTAGTTATAATATCATTCGATCCATTTTTGTTCAAATTCCTCGATCCAGGCGTTGATTGATCCATTGCATAGCTCGGGACATAACGACCCGGGGAGACCCTATACTCCTCGGATCTTAATTGCATTAGTGTTTGGCGGTTTTAGTCTTTTTAACTTGACTATTGACGCCAATCAAAGATGCCAAGGGTCAATCGATATGGTGCATCGATGTACAAATATAGATAGGTTGTGTTCCAAGGATATTCATATCCTTGATGATGTTGTAATAAGGTTGGGTCTCCTTTGGGATAGGGGTCGTGTAGTGTTGGGTAGTAGTTCCTCCTTTATAATGGAACTAGGTATCTAGCCTTGCCAAATTAAGTGTGGCGATGTTGTGATAGGTTTGGTTCTACCTTGGAAAGAACCCGGTGTCTATGCGGGAAAAAAAAGTAGGCGGCGTTGTGGAAACTTCTCGCCATAAGGAATTTGTGTCATGTAGTTCTTATGAACTCTCTAGTAGGTGACTCGGGGAGTGGAGTAGGGCAAGGAAGGTGTCCTTGGCCGAACCACTATAAACACTTCGTGTCGGGGTTTTGTTTTTCTCTTTACCTTTGCATTACATATTTACATACCTATCTTCAACATCCAACATAACATTTAAATAGATTGACATAAGTCGATCTAAATATTTTAAAACAAAGGTTTAATTGGTAAAACTATTCAACCCCCCTTCTATTTTCCCACAATTCTGTATTTGAGTGTGATATCATGACATTACTTCTCGACTTGAACACCATAAAATATACCTTTGTTTAGCTTCACTAACCATTCGTTCAATCCTTATGTAACCTAGATAAATAGGAGCGGTGAAAGTGGATCCCTTGCCTCACCCCATGCCATATGGGTTTCACCCATATTTTCGCTCTTCTTACCTCTTTCTACCACCCTAGTGTGGGGGTTGCCCATGTTTCAAAAAAAAAAAAAAAAAAAAAAAAAAAATCTTCTTTCTAAATTATGGCGTAGTATTTCCTCTCACGTTCTTTGTTTCGGCATAACCGCCGGTACTTTGAATATTGAGGGCAATATTCATTTCTAAGTGTGGGGATTCTCATAATTTTATCCTGTAATTATACCACCTAATCCCTGCTTTTGGCCAAAATTTTTTGGAGTAAGTGTTTTACACTTTCTCATTTGGTTATCGATCCGCCATGTCGTAAGACAAAAGGATTGGCTAATCCAGAGCAAACGGCTCTTGTAAAGATTTCTCAAATCCGTTTATATGGCTTGCAATTTGCCCAAAATTGTATGGTTCTCAACTCACCATATCCTAAAAAGTGAAGAGTTAGCTAGCCCATGAGATTATGGCTTGTGGTAAAGGCGATGGAAAAACCATAATTGGTAATCAGCTCACCAAAGATAATGTTGATAATTTATCTAAGAGTTGGCTAGTCCGAGAAGATGCGGCTTACGGTAAAGACAAATCAAATCCGTTGGAAGGCGGTGGTTTGCTCAAAATCACATGGTTATCGGTGTACCATGGTTCTTACTTGAATTGAAACATTTGGCTACTCCAAGTAATGGCTTTTGGTAAAGAGATTAAAATCCATTAAGTTTTCTCAAATCATTGCTAGGGACTAGCAATATCTCAAGATGGGGATTGATGAGTGTGTAAATACTCATCATTTTTATACAAAATAAGCGCAAATTCATCTTAAAACACTCGAAACACATCAAAATGATCAAAATATCACAAATCGGTGTTTTATGTGTTTTAAAATCAAAAATATCAAAATCGGATGAAAAACATTTCAAATTTACAAAATTGCGCTTTAGTCCCCAAGTTTCGTAAATTGTCAAAAATAGTCCCTGAGCCATAATTTCAAAAGTAAAGTCACCAAAGGTCCTTTTAAAATCAAAAGTTGTCAAAATAAATCCTTTGGTGAAAAATATCAAAAGTTTGAGAAATTTACAAAATGGTCCTTCAAGTTTAAAATTTGGCAAGAATGGCCCCTGGAAAATTGCAAAATGGCAACATTGGTCCTTATACTTTTGAAGATTGTCAATTATGGTCCCTTGAAGCAACTTGGCGAGTTTGGCGATTAGGTCCTTGCATTTTCGATTTGACAACAAAGGTCCTTGTGTTATTAACCTTTAAACACCCATTTTGGACCCTTTCATTACTTGTGACCCCTGTCATAATACAATTTGACCCCTTTTATAATATCTCGTCAACTACCGACCAAACAAACACCCTCTTCCCCTTTTCCCCTCACTCGCTACCACCATACCTGACCAGCCGCTGACCGCCCACCAAATCCTCCTTACACCTTTCTATGTCCCCCTCCTCCGCAAGCTTCCGAAGCATTAAATGCTCCTTCACCCACCATATCAACCCCATCTCACTAGAATCACCTTTTGGCGCCAAAATCATATTCAAAGGCCAAGATCATTTCAAGGCCATCCAATGGCTAGAACTTGTTGGGAAACATTCAGAGGAGAGAGAAAAGAGCATTGGGATATATAAGAAGCATTTTGGAAGCAAGAAAGTGTGTCTACTAGTTTTTTATCTTTCACTTAGGTCGTTTTTATGTTTAATCTTTCAAATTAGTGTAAAACTTGTAATGTTTTGCTAAAGTGTATTAACTTTAAGTATTTGAATGTATTGAAACTGATTCCAAGTACTAATTTCAGTTTAATGTTATAATCTTCAGTTTATGTCCTTTGTTGAAATATTCCAAGTCTAAATCTTGTTTACAAGCTTCAAAAGCTCAATTCTAGCTTCTGATAAACTTATACAAGCTTCTAATAGCTTTCTAAACTATGTTTCCGATTTTAGCATAGTTGGTCTTTGGTCAAAGAAAGTCAAGCAGGTCAACCGGCAATGGAAATGGTCAAAGGGATGATGCGGTCTTTGGATGTGGGTTGCTTTAGGACTAGTGGGTTGAATTGGATAGGTTAGTGGTTCATGGTTCATGGTTCTTGGATTCAAGCCATAGTGGCTATTGGACATCTTGTAAGTTGCAATTTAGTTTAAAAAGCATAACTGCTTTTCTTGTCTAAACCGATTGCAAAACTTGTTCTCATGCGCGATATTTTAGTTATATTAAGTGAGCTTGATCATAATTACAAGTTGGTTATAAGTTTGGAGTAGTTTTGAGCTTAAATCAGTTTAACAAAGGGTGTTTGGATTTATAGTTTAAAAGGTGATAAAGGTGTATTCAGAGTATAACTTTTGTTTGTGCAAGATTGTTTAGTCATATTAGACTCATTTGAGTCTTATTTTGTGTCTGCAACACCATAAGAGTCAAAAGTTCTTTTAAAACTGTCTCACAGTTTCACTGTTGGATTTTTAAAAAAGCAAATCATCATTTTGTGATTAGAAATCAATAACAAAGGTTGTAATAGCTTCATTCCATCATAATACAACACTATCAGGTCCTCAAATCAGGTTTAAAACTCAAAAGTCAAACTGTGTTTTGTTTCAAAAGTCAAAATGGTGAAAAACTTGTTTTGTGAAGAAGCGCAGCTGATTACATGTGTTCCATTAAAGGTTTTCAAGGTCTGAATTTTTGGTTACAAGTAGTGCTCTAGGTGGTCTATAAGACCTAGTATCTGTTTTTGCTTTAAGCTTTTTGGATAAGCTTGGGTATAAGCTCAAAGTGAGCCTAATCTGCCCTGCACCAACTCAGTTAATACTGAGTGACTTTCTCAGTTCTAGCCAAGCTTGTGCAGAGCTTGTAAAAGCTTTTCAAGGGGTGGTCTTTTGGTCAGAAGTAGTCACTTAGGTCTAGTTTAGGACTGAATCATTGGTTTTTAGTTTAGAGCTTATTTGGTTGCTTATTTCTGGCCTGCAAGTTGACTCCATTTTCTGTTTTAGCTTAATATCATAATCACCAAATTTGTGTTATCTTGTTAATCAGTAGTATTAGCTTGTTAAAACTTGTTCTATTTTAGTTATTTTAGCTTATTATAACTTCTTTTAACAGTTGGTAGCTTGTTTGGCTCATTTAGCTTATTTTAGTGCTTATTCATAAGCACTTGAATCATCAGTTTCATTTTCTTGCAAACAAGTGCCTGTTTTTCCATTTTTCATAGCTTCTTAATATTATTTTAGAGTTTCCCTGAAATTTTCAGATTTTTCTCTGCTGTTTTACTATTTTTCTTGATTTTTATTAGTTTTTAGCACTTTTTAATTAGCATTTAATACAAAAAATTAAGAAAAGGTTCAAAAAAATAAATTTTCAATTTTATTAAGTTTAGATAAATATAAAAAGTGAAAAAAGTAATTTTCCATATTTTTCATAGTTCATTTGGTAATTTTTAGTAATTTAATTAGTTTTTAATAGTTTAAAATTCCTAGAAAATAGATAAATAGTCACAAAAATACAAAAATAGTTTTGAAAAGTCTATTTTGATATTTTAGACTTTTCCAAGTCTTAATTTTATTTTTCTAGCTTAATTTCCTATTTTCTTGTATTTTAGGTAATTAATTAATAATAAAAAATAGTTTTAATTAGATAATTAGTCTTAAAAATAATTTTCTTTTTCTAAATATTTTCTTATATCATTAGGTTTATAAAAATATCATTTTCATATTTTAGGGTTAATAACGATTTAGTTTCACTTTTTATTTTGTACGTAACGTAGTTTTAATTTAAACGTCACGTTTTAGGTTTTAAACGCTCATCACTTTAAATATAGTGATAGCGTTTATTTAATAGGTTTTATCTTTTAATTTTCTTTAATTTGCATTTAAGCCGCCTTAATTTGTTGGCTTTTCTCGTAGTTATAATATCATTCGGATCCATTTTTGTTCAAATTCCTCGATCACTAGACGTTGATTGATCCATTGCATAGCTCGCTGGGACATAACGACCCGGGGAGACCCTATACTCCTCAGATCTTAATTGCATTAGTGTTTGAGCAGTTTTTAGTCTTTTAGACTTGACTATTCAGCACCAATCAAAGATGCCAAGGGTGTACAATCGATATGGTGCATCGATGTACAAATATAGATAGGTTGTGTTCCAAGGATATTCATATCCTTGATGATGTTGTAATAAGGATTGGGTCTCCTTTGGGATAGGGGTCGTGTAGTGTTGGGTAGTAGTTCCTCCTTTATAATGGAACTAGGTATCTAGCCTTGTACCAAATTAAGTGTAGGCGATGTTGTGATAGGTTTGGTTCTACCTCGTGGAAGAACCCGGTGTCTAGCCTTGTACCGGAAAAAAAGTAGGCGACGTTGTGAAGGCTTCTCCGCCATAAGGAATTTGTGTCATGTAGTTCTTATGAACTCTCTAGTAGGTGACTCGGGGAGTGGAGTAGGGCAAGGAAGGTGTCCTTGTAGCCGAACCACTATAAACACTCGTGTCGGGGTTTTGTGTTTCTTACTCTTTACCTTTGCATTACATATTTACATACCTATCTATCAACATCCAACATACACATTTAAATAGATTGACATAAGTCGATCTAAATATTTTAAAACAAAGGTTTAATTGGTAAAACTATTCAACCCCCCCCCCCTTCTATTTTTCCACAATCTGTGTACTGCAAGTGTGATATCATGACATTACTTCTCCTGACTTGAACACCATAAAATATACCTTTTGTTATAGCTTCACTAACCATTACGTTCAATCCTTATGTAACCTAGATAAATAGGAACGGTGAAAGTGGATCGCCTTGCCTCACCCCTGCCCATTTGAAATTCCTTTGTTGGAGACCCGTTGACCAAAACCGACACTGATGCTGATTTCATACATTCCTCAATCCACTTACACCATTTGCCCCCGAATCCCATAAGAATCATCATCTCTAATAAGTATATCCGGTTAAGGCTATCATACGCCTTTTCAAAATCAACTTTAAACATAAGACACTTCTTTTTATTTTTCTTTATGTAACCAACTGTATCGTTTGCAATTAACACCCCATCTAAAATATATCGACCCATGCATTTTGAACCTCACCGACTAACTTCTCGACTACTGACTTTACTCTCTCCGCCAACATTTTCATAATAATTTTGTAGCAGACTACCAATTAAACTAATCGATCTATAATCACCCAAACCTATAGGATCTACAACCTTCGGGATAAGAGTAATAAATGACGTTACACAACCTTTGATATCTCACCTATCTCCCAAAACCATTCCACCGCCTTAACTAGATCCAATTTGATTATGTCTCAAAATCTCTTAAAGAATCGAAAATTGAGACCATCCGGACCAGGAGCCTTATCACATCCACATCCACACACCGCATCCCATATTTCATTTTGGAGAACTTAACTTCTAGCCACTTTTCCTACTGTTCTGATAATCTACTTATGCGAGTACTAAACTTCGGTCTATCTTGCGTGGTTTCTAAGAAAATGTTCTTATAGTACTTCATCACTTCATTTTTTATTTTATTTGGATTTTTGTTTCAAACACCATTCACCAGCCACCCGCGAATGTTGTTTTTATTGTTTCTTCTTTTTACCGCCGCGTGAAATGTTTTTGAATTCTCATCCCCCTCGACATCCCATCTGACCCTTGCTTTCTGCTTTAAAATGCTCGTTTTTTCTCCATCTTTCTCTATCCATAATCTCCTCGCTTCCATCCAAACCTTAGCTCATCTTCATCTAGATCCCTAGATTCTGCTTCACATTCCCACCACATAGCTTCTTTTCTATGATCATCAATCTGCTGATCTAAGTTACCGAATCTATCTCTACTCCAGCTCTTCAGTGCTACCTTAACGTTCTTAAATTTATCCCACAGCCCGCACGATACAATCTGGTCGCACCCCAGTGACAGGCTTTGCCCATGCCTCTTCTACTACCCGATTAACATCAGGTTCATCCAACCAAATATCCAATGTCCAGAACTGCTTGGGCCCAAAGTCCATATCTGAATCTTTCAAAATGATTGGGTAGTGATCTGATAGCATTCGGTCTAGAGCTATTGCAGCCAAGTTTCCCCACTTATGCTTAAATTCTTCTGAGACAAAGAATCTATCCAATTTACTGAACTTTTCCCCATTATCACTAACTCTCGTAAATCGACGACCCATCCATCGGAACTTCCATTAACAACGTCCTTTCTATGAATTCATTGAACTCATTGAACTCATCCGACTCCCTAGCATGAAACTATGTATTCATTCGATCATCACAACATCTCACTTCATGAAAATCTCCAAACACACACCAAGATGCACTATTTGTCTCGATTAGACCTCGTAACCTAGACCATACCACTCCTTTTTATTTAGTCAATTATGTACAAGTGTAAATTAAGCATTGGCGGACAACTTAATTTTCAGCTTCAATTTAGTCACTCCTAAAAAAATTTAAACATTGATAGTTTTATTTAGAACACGTATGGTTAAACAGCAACCGTTATCATTTACACCCACGATTCCACGAATATCTTGAGTTTTAAAATTAAATCTGTTAATACAAATAAACCGTAAAACCGTTTATTAATATTTTGCGATCTCTTTGTGTTTTGTTAATAACAAATATAATGTTATCTTAAGTATAATTATAAAGGATACATGTTAGTTTTGTAAAGCATTTACATATAGCCATTTAAATACAAAAATGTAGTAATTAAGCATTTGTTGTAATAGTTTATTAGGATGGGTAAATATCATAACCCATGGACCATAACCCATGGATCTTAACCCATACCCAAAGAGACTTGATACAATGTATACTTAGATACATTGAATCTAGATATAACCCATGGACCAACCCATGACCCATAACCAAAAAACCCATGGGCAAGAGGAGCGTTCCACGGATCCCTAGGATTACACTAGACGGATCCTTGTGGAAGGGATCCGTGGGAACGATGAAGGAATTTGCCTATAAATAGAGAGCCATTTCTTCATTATAACTCACCCTCTTCTTACTAAATCTCTCATACACTCATTCTCTTCTAACATATAGATCACTTGATCTAGCGAGTTGTTCTTCTTTCTTTCTATTTGTGATCCTCATATAGGTCCTTCTCAAGGCGAGATCACGAGAATTCTAAGTCATCCAAGCAAGGGTCCTTGATTGATTTGTCACCCACAAGATTTGTGAGTGAAGATCTTGTATTTGATATTTCACATATTTGTTGTGTAGTTGTGTTGGTTTGGTCCACCGTTACTACGGACTCGTATCTAGCTTTGTACCGGAAAAAGTGTAAGCAACGTTGTGAAGGCTTCTCCGCCAAGTGAAGAGTTTGTTGACATAGTGCTTGAACTCTAGTAGGTGACTCGGGAGTGGAGTGGGGCAAGGAAGGTGACCTTGTAGCGAACCACTATAAATCGGTTGTGTCATTTCTATCCCTTAACTTTATTTATTTGCTTGCATTATCATCGGATCTACACGCTCAACATCCATACGATTACATAATATCGGATCTAAAGTTTTGAAATCAACTTTAAATCAACAAAACTATTCAACCCCCTTCTAGTTTTCCACAATTGGCATCAAGAGCTAAGTTTATAAAAGTTTTAAAATAAAATTGTATTTTAAAAACTTTTAGATCACTATGGGTTAAAATTATAAGGAAGGGCAATCTATGCAACGACCACCACTACTTGAAACTAATGGTTTTATATATTGGAAAATAGATTCAAACATATGTAAGTCTAAAGATATTGATCTTTGGTACATTATTGTTGAAGGTGATTTTGAGGCTATCTCAAATGATGATAAAGGAAATTTAGTTCACATACCTCATGATAAACTAAATGATGAAATGAAGAAAAAGCTTTCTAAAAATAGTGAAGCAAAATGGTTTTATATAATGCTTTATCGAAAAAGGAATTGAAGAATTTCTATGCTTAAAACCTCTAAAGAAATTTGGAATTCATTAGTTGTAACTCATCAAGGCAACCAACAAGTTAAAAATAATAAAATTGATTTATTTGTTCAACAATATGAACAATTTTCAATATCGGATGAGGAAACTATAGATCATTCATTTGCTAACTTTAATACTATTATTACATCTTTACAAGCACTTGATGAATCCTTTTCTAGCCGTAACCATGTTAGGAGATATCTAAGGGCACTTCCATCAAGTGGAGATCCAAGGTGACGGCAATCGAAGAGTCAAAAGATTTGACAATCCTCACCTCGATGAACTCATAGGCAACCTAAAAGTCTACGAGCTTGTCCTTGCTAAAGATTCCAAGACTCAAAAGTGAAAGAGAAACACAAATCTCTTGCCCTTAAAGCCAAAAAGGCTTGACGATGAGGAGAGTAGTGTGACGACGAAGAGTACGCTATGGCGGTAAGGGACTTTAAAAGTTCTTTAGAAGAAAGGGTATATCGTCAAACAACCGTATGACGATAAGAAAGGGTTTCGGAAAAGCAAGAGGACGAGAAGCCAAAGGATGATCGTACTTGCTTTAAATGTGGGGACCCAAACCACTTTATTAGTAAGTGTCCTAAACGGGATGATCAAAAGGCGTTCGTGAGCGGAACATGGGGAATGAGCGACGAGGAAGACGAAGAAATTTGTCCCATGGCAAACGACGAGGTATGTCACGAATAATATAGTAGCTCATCACTTGATGACGACTCATTGCATAATGAATATGATAAAGTATGCAATATTAGCTTAAAATTAGTTAACAAAAATAAGCTTTTAAAGAGTCAAAATCAACGTTTAGATAAAGAAGTCATAGAATTAAAAGCAAAACTAAAACGTTTAGAAAAGGGTAAAATAGCAAGTGGTGAATGTGAACTTTGCGCTCAACTTCAAACACTAGTGGATAACTTAGATTCTAAAATTGCTAGAATGAGTACTAACACTTTAGATACAATACTCGAAGGTGTTAAAACCGCTAATAATCAAAAGGTCTAGGTAGTCAACAACTTGATCCATCAACTAGTGAAAGTAAAGAAACAAAATTTTGTTAAGGAAATAGAAAAACCAGCCATCGTTGTGGCGGATCCCATGAATCCCTAAAAGGGAACCGCTAGTGTACGAAGGGATCCGTGGATCATTGTAGCAAAGCGATAGCAATAACGTAGCTTCCTTACCTAGAACCGAGTTTGTTATAGTTAATAGGAAGAAACCAACTCATGTCACCACTAGACAACCACCTCCAAAATATAATCCTACTTTTGCAAGAAACAAAGCTCCATCTTTTCAAAACCTAATTCATTTAGGAGACCTAATAACGTTTACCCAAAAAGTAACCATCAAATGGGATGGAATCCAAACATGCAAAAGCGGTTTTCCTTTTCAAAACTTTGCTCCATGGAATGCATACTCATCTTATCCATACATGTCTAACATGAATAGAATGTTTAACACTAATGGACCCATGAACAAATGGGGACCAAACTTTGAGTTTATTATTGTTTTAGGTGTGCTTAAAGGTTGACCTAGACCCCGATGAATGGGTCAAGGATATCGGTGCACGAGGCACATGATGAGCAATAGGGATCTATTCTCCATACGAATCCTTCAATGGAGGTAATGTAGTGTTTGGAAATAGCAAAGTAGAATCATCGGTAAATGTACGATCTCTAACAAATCTCTAACCATTAACGATGTGTGTCACGAGAAAACCTAAACTTTAATCTCTTAAGTATAGGACAAATATGTGATAAAAGTGCAATGTACTTTTTACCGAAACCGTAGTAAGATACTTAAAATGGCATAACCATAGGAAGAGGAATTAGGAAACATGGAGTCTATGTCATTAAAATCGGTAATGAACCTAAAGACAAACTATGTCTTACCTCTATGGATGATACTTCGACCTTATGGCATCGAAGATTGGGTCACGCCAACATGCGACTTCTTCAATCGCTATCATCCAAAGATCTAGTAAGAGATCTACCTAAGTTAAAATATGAACATCATTTTTGTGATGCTTGTAATATAGGAAAACAAGCTCATTCGAGTCATAAAGCTAAAAACATGGTGTCTACAACTAGGTGTCTAGAATTACTACATATGGATTTATTTGGTCCATCCACTATCCAAAGTTATGGAGGCAACTACTATACTTTGGTAATAGTGGATGACTACTCTAGGTATACTTGGACAAAAGTTTTAAAGAACAAAACGGAAACCTTTAACTATTTTGAAATATTAAGCAAAAAGATCCAAAGACAACTAGGAAGACCCATAGTGTCTATTAGGACTAATCATGGTAGGAATTCGATAATGAAGTGCAATTCAGAGCTTTTGTGACGCTAATGGTATTACTCACAACTTCTCGCCCACGCACTCCACAATCAAATGGGGTAGTAGAAAGAAAGAATAGAACTCTACAAGAAATGAGTCGAACCATGCTTAATGAACAATCCATACCTCAAAAGTTTTGGTGTAATGCCGTTGATACTTCAACGATATACTCAATCGAGTCTTGATTAGACCAATCTTAGGAAAAACTCCATATGAGTTACTTGAGGCAAAAAGCCTATGTTAAATCACCTTAGAGTCTTTGGTAGTAAATGTTTTATTCTTAACACTAAAGATTACCTTACAAAATTTGATCCTAAATCAACCGAAGGTATCTTTTTAGGTTATTCGCCAAATAGCAAAGCTTACGTCATATTAAACAAAGAAACAATGAAGGTAGAAGAGTCATTAAATATAAAATTTGATGAAAGTCCACCCAAACCCTCTCCACCTCTTGTCGATGACGAGATTATAGAAAGTGAAGCCATAGTAATAAAGAAAAAGATAAGTGAAGAAGAAGAACCTCTAAGTGATAAAATAGTAAACATTAAAGAGTCCAAAGATCACCCCGTAGATAAAGTCATAGGAAAACTAAACGAACGAACATTAAGGTCTCAAGTTCAAAACCATAGTAGCTTGTTTTGTTTCGTTTCAACCTTATAACCTAAGAATACACAAGAAGCCATAAAAGATGAAAGTTGGGTAATGGCTATGCAAGAAGAACTAAATCAATTTGTTTCTAATGATGTTTGGACACTTGTCCCTCCACCTAGTAATCAAACCATAATAGGAACCAAATGGGTTTATAAAAACAAATTAGATGCAAATGGAGTAGTGTCTAGGAACAAGGCTAGACTCGTTGCTCAAGGTATAACCAACAAGAGGAATAGACTTTGATGAGACCTATGCCCCGTGGCTAGATTAGAGTCTATAAGAATACTTCTATGATGCTTGTGCTAATGATATTAAGCTTTATCAAATGGATGTCAAAAGCGCTTTTCTAAATGGTGTCATAAATGAAGAAGTATGTAGCTCAACCTCCGGCTTCATTGATTTTGAAAACCCAAACATGTGTATAAATTAAAGAAAGCCTTTACGGTCTTAAACAAGCTCCAAAAGCTTGGTATGATAGACTCAAATCATTTCTAGTTAAACACAACTACACCATGGGGTTAGTTGACAACACACTTTTACTAAGAAAGAGAGTCACATATAATCATAGTACAAATATATGTAGATGATATTATATTCGGATCCACTTGTCAAGACATGTGTGATGATTTCTCTAAAATCATGCATGATGAGTTCGAGATGAGTATGATGGGAGAACTTAGTTTCTTTCTTGGTCTACAATAAAACAAGTAGAAGATGGTATCTTCTTTAATCAATCTAAATACATCAAGGAGATGTTAAAGAAATTCGGTCTAGAAGAGTCAAAACCAATTAGGACTCCAAGGTCATCCAACACCAAACTCACAAAAGACGAGGACGGAGAATCCGTTGATAATACTAAATATCGTGGCATGATAGGTAGCCTTCTCTACCTCACTGGCAAGTAGGTCGGATATCATGTTTAGTGTTTGCTATGTGCTAGGTTTCAAGAAGACCCTAAAATATCACACCTAGAAGCCGTAAAAGAATATTTAGATATATTAAGGGTACAACACAATTAGGATTATGGTATCCTAAGGGCACGGAGTAGAAAAAATTGTATATGCAGATTCCGACCATGCAGGTGATTACGTTGATAGAAAAAGTACAAGTGGGGTATGCACTTTTTATGGGGTGTTGTTTAACATCATGGTTTTCTAAGAAACAAACAACACTTGCAATATCAACAACCGAGCCGCAGTGCGTCTCACGCAAAGCATGCCAACAAGCATTATGGATGAAACAAGCGTTAGTAGACTACGACATCCATCTAAGCGACATAGCCATCCTATGTGACAACAAAGGTGCAATCGACTTAAGCAAGAATCCGGTATTACATTCGTACAAAGCATATAGAGATTCGTCATCACTTCCTAAGAGACAATGTTCAAAAGGGAACATCTCTATTGAGAAGGTTGCATCCGAAGATAACATAGCCGACGTCCTCACCAAACCGCTGAAGCGGGAACAATTCAACCTACTTCCTCTTGGTCTTGGTCTAATGGAACAAACGTCATAACTTAATTGACTCTACAAGGTATGTAAACACTAGCCTTCTTCTTTACGAGTCTAGGATTCCTATTTCACGCATAACTCACAAACAATACATGAATTTTCAAAACCCAAGATAAGTCTTCCATTTATAATTTTTTTACACATAACTACATACATTTTTAAAGAAAATCTCCTTTCAAAATGTTTTCTAAAAAGAATGATACCTTTCAGATCAATTTCACAAAAGCAATTTCTCACGTCTAGGACAAATTGCTTTTTCATTATTAATACAAAGTAAAACCCGTTTTCATTGCATCTCATGTCTTTTGAATGCTAAAGGAACATATAACTAATATGTGTTTTCGGGCACATTCATTTAAGCAAAATGAATTAGGAGCATTGATAACACAATATTACGTACTTATGTACCAAATGTGTGTTTTCGGGTTATCTCAATTAGGATTTATTTTCTCTAGTTATTTTCCTTTTCTTTTTAGATGTCGAGAAAACCGCAACTCCAAATAGTTTGCATATAGGCACACAATAGGCAAAATGTTTCCAAAGAAAATTGTGTGTCACCGAATCACTGGATCCACGGATCCCAACCTTCATGTGGACGGATCCCTCAAGGAATGATTCGTGGGATCCGTGTAAGCATGTCGTTTTCAACTTCTATTTTTTCACTTTGGATGAAAAATCCACATTTGCTTCATTTTTGGGAGTATGTGTGACACACGGTAAATTTCCACTAAAATTTAACTGATAATTAGCAATTTATTATTACTAAGCCTAATTCATTAAGCATGCATAAGCTTTGCCTGAGCATTTGAGTAGATAACTCGCATACAATAAAAATTTCACCACTCTTGCATTCATATCATTTTATGAATATATCATTTTGTCTTATGATTTAAATTGTAAGACGAGAGGTTATCTCGTTTTCCCCAGTGACCGACACTGCACGCGTACCGACACTATGATGAGGACTGGATAAAACAAATAACAAATGTCCGCGACATGGAATATTACAAAGATAAAAATATTTCAGACACGTAACAATAACATACTACGAAGGAAAAAGTTATCAAACAATGAAACTTTGGTCACAATATGACTTCGCAGGACACAAAATATTTAACACACTATCACTTAAACAAAAACTTTTATAAAGCTCAAGTGCAAACATACATGAGTATAATGTATAGGCATACATTTTATACAATAATTTTCCTACATACATATACTTACTCAAACAAATTAAAAGTCTACATATACCTAAGTAAAATATATACATATACAAACCCACCTAAATGCATTATCACTAAAATAAAATATTTACTTTGAAAACTTGTGATAAGGCCCTTGTCTTTCTCCTCCACACACGACAAAACATAAACACAAAAGCAGAGATTTAAAGTTAACAATCTTCATCTCTTTCCCCTAGACTTGCTTCTCCTCTTCACACGCCTCCTAGGCCGAATCCCTCCAAAATAGTAAACCGACACTCCTCTTCCAAATATTCCTCATCTTTCATACCATATTCATGTAAGTTTTGCTTCCCCAAACCTCTCTTGATGCGCCGCTACCCTTCAATGGAATCCAAGGAAGATCAAGTTAACCACAAGAAAGAAACAAATCTCCCACCAATCTATCTTGAGCTTATATCCAAGATTCCTTTGGTTTTGGAAGTAAACTATTTTTGGCTTCAAACAAAGATGCAAGATGTAAAGGCTTGGTCAAAGACTTCCCTTTTAACTCCTTCTTATGCAACTCGAGAGACTAAGGTCACACACAAATCAAATCTCAAACCCACCACAAAAGAATAGTGTTCTTAAGGGTGTTGTGAAACTATTGGGTTGTTGCTCAGATTCGATTTGGAGGTTCGGTTTGTGTGGAGCTCTCGAGTTAGCCTTCATCCTCGTCGTTTTCACTTTCATAAGGTTCACCTTTATTTCTTTTCCTTGTAAATTTGTTGTACAATAAACTTTGTTAATAAAATGTTAAATGGTGGTATCTTGTTGTGATTCGAGTGTATGAGCTAGGTGTGGTAAATGTGTATAAACTCGTGTTATGATAAGTAAGATTGTCACTTTGAAAACTTAAATTAGTCATTAGCCTTGTTAATATGTTTCTGTCGAGTAGATGGACCCCGAAAACTAGAAAAGTGTTGTGTTCGGGAGGTTGATAATCCTTTTGTTTGGTAGATAATATTGGTCTCATTAAAATTTAAGTTGGCTTTAACATCTGGATAGTTTGGTACCTTTCCTGTCGAAAATGAAGAATGTGAGTTGTGACACTTTCGAGTAGTACTAGAAGTGTATTGTAAAGCTTGGTGTCTGGAAAAATCAATTTGAACCAAACCCATTTTGTGTGTCGAAAACCATGATAAAATCTTGTCAAAACTTGAGAAACAATGGTTGATAACTTAATACCCTCCGTCTCGAATCCCAGTTATAAACATTGTGTCTAAATGGTCATGTATATCTAGGAGAAATCCATGTCGAGTGTACTCTTTGCCATTTAACAATGCGAGTGGTTCATACTTGTCAAGTTCCGTAAGAGTAAAGTAGTGGACGTGATGAGACCAAGTTGGGTAGTACTCGACTACCATGAGGTTTCGTCACACCTTGCTTTTACTAGCCGTCAATGGTTTAGTCAAGTCTTGTTAGAGACAAATCTCATTCATAGTCGACTTCTTTTCGATAAATTCTGTTTCCATAAGTACAACTTGTCATCAAAATGGATATATTTGAGACTATATGAGGGAGTCGACAACTTCATTTTGGTGGTACCATAATGATGGAAGTCACACTCTCTGGTCGAAAGGTTCGACTTCGCGGGTTAAAGCGTAAGCGAACAAGTGTTTCGAGCATATTACACACGTCATGCTTGATGACCAAAGATGTGAACCTTTGCAATAAAAGTCTAAGAAATGAGTAATTTTCCTAAAACTGGAGTAACACAAACTGAAGTAACATGGTTGGACCAGTCTTCTTCCCTCGTTACAATTACCACATCGGGCCAGGCCCAATACTTGGTACAGGTTGTCTTCAAAAATGGGCCACAGCCCATGGTTAAATATGTAGCGTCTATTAGTATCTCTAGGGTGGTCGATTAAGGTGATACCCGGAATGATTTATCGGATGGCAAATAACGAAAACCGTTCCTCGTCTATTCTTTCTTTTCACCTCGTTACTTATCATCTTGACGTCAATTATGTACAAAAGTTGTAATTTAACGAAACATGTACGAAAGTTTGGCATGAACAACAAGTGTTCTAAAAATATGATTCACGTAGTAATGTATGTCAAAATTTAACGACAATGTGTAAATAAAAAAAAATGTGGCAAGTGAACTTCTCATTTGAACTATATGTATTAAGAACAAGACTCAATAAATAAATAGAGACCACTATATTATTTTCTAGTCCATTAAAATTGGATGACTTCAAAATTAACTCGAGCATTTTTCTAAATACAATTAGAAAATAAATAAACTAATATTAGTTTTGACTATACCATTTCGTGTCAACTCAAATGGGTATATATACATTTATATACTTACTATTGGAATGTTATAATTATTTTCATATCAAACTTTGGAAGTTAAAACCATATCATTGTCAACATAAAAAGTATATATACATTCATATACTTACTAGAAAAACCTTTCAATTATTTTTACAAACTAAAGTATAGTTTTAATACAATTATAAAAACAATTGAACTACTTTAAGTAAGAAATACTTACAACAATGAACTAAAACATTGCCCTCCTTATCTAGGTCGCGTGTTGGTGCCGCTCCACAACCATCACTAATCCCACATTTGGATTGCACATTTGCTAAGGTGAGTTTCATAGCCCCACTTTTACTTGATAAATTGTTTTATACATTTTGGGGTGAGAAATATGCAAAACATTTTATGGACCAAAACTATAACATGATTACTATTACGTGGTTTAGCCTAAGCCCTTATGTCCTAGAGAATGCCCTTTTCATGAACCATCAATTCTCATTGGGAAACGCGAATGTTATAAATAGATCTATTGATGGTGACTCCTCCGCTCGGTTGGCCATGCTTAGGCCAAGGCGAAACGTGATACCATGTCGAATCGAGTGTAGAGGGACAAAACACTCGCCATGGGACCCTATATTGTATGACATCTTTTAGCATACTACGAAACTGCCGTAGTATCGGTTGCATGAACTTAGAGCTAACGTAATAGACTTTCATCCATATAACATTATATTCGTTGTAATGATTATATGACTTTGCTTATGGTCCAAGCTTACTATTTTAACTTAAACCTATGAACTCACCAACTTTTAGTGACCTTTTAGCATATTTTCTCGGTGTTTAAGTTATGTTCATGAAGGCAAGGCAAGAAGTGGATGTATGGTCGTAGTAGTATTAAAAAGTGTTTTACACAAAATGATGTTTTACATTGGGACCACTAAAACTAATGGGATGTGCCCATTTATTTAAACTATGTTGTAAGACAATGTTTTAAATCTATTTTATGAAATCAAACGGAGTATGTATTCCGTTCTTTATTACTTGTGTTATGATTCACCAATCCCGTAACGCTCCCTAATGACACGTATGCTTCCGCTAAACAAAATTTGGGGGTGTTACAGTATGCTCTTTAATGCTTGTGTTCTCATGATCACATGCCTTGAATTCATATCTAATCATTAGATTTTAATCCACTTTTTGGGTCAAGCATTCATTACAATGTTTTGTTTTTCTATATAAATAACTCCCAAAATGCTTGCATACTCCATCTCCTTCTCACAAACACTTCATCATGTCATCCAAAAATCCTTTAGAAGAATCATCTAGTACAAAAAATCATGATATCCAAACCTTTGTACTTCCACCATCCAAAATACCACAATCAAATGCTAGGATATCCGCACGGATTAGTATCCGATCTTGTTGTTTAGCAAAACCAACCTCAAATGATTCATCCTCAACAAATAACTCACCACAAGATGCTTCCATTATAGCACCACCCTCATCACCAACAAGTACACCAACTTCATCACCACCTAAAATAACTCTTTTGGAACTCCTTAAGACTCCAACAAGATCTAATCAACCTAAAGAAAAAGAATTAGTCTTTTCAACTCCCCTCACATCTCCAAATACTATATTTCAAGATCTTGAAACATCACCACCATTAGCTCCCATCACATCACAAGAACATCTAGGTTCTTTTCCACCACCATTTACTAACATTCCAGATATTGATCAATATTTTCCTATTTTTCCACCACAACTTCCGCATAACTCAAATCAAAACAACCCGGAAAACTTCCGCACTCATCACCCACATCATGTACATTGTGAACATTGCCAATACACTAGGCAAATTGCAATAGAAGTTAGGGAAGAAATGCATTTCATACTCAACCTCATCCTTGATCGCATCAATACGATTACTCATCAAAACCTCCATCCATAACCTTATGCAAGCATGGAAGGAATCACTACTACTTTCTACTTTTAAGTATTATTTTTGAAGTCATTTTCAAGAACAAGTCTTGTTCTTATTTTTACATGCTTGTAAGTGGCATACATACCACTACAATTTGTTGTTTTATTACAAGGCCTTGTTTACATACCTTGGCTCCCAATCTTGATTCTCGCAACCACAAGATTATATAAGCATGTTACTAACCTTTCTTTTTGTAGGATTTTATTTTTCTTCACTTACCGTCAAGGGGAGTTAGAAGTTTGTTTATTTCTTCCAAGGGTTAACTTTTGTTTCGATTTTAAAAGGGGAGAAGAAGTAAACTTAGGGCTTTCAAAACTTACATCTATTCTTAAGTTTTACTCATCATAACATTATGTTTTGTCATCAACAAAAGTGGGAGATTGTTAATACAAATAAACCGTGAAACCGCTTATTAATATTTTGCGATCTCTTTGTGTTTTGTTAATAACAAATATAATGTTATCTTAAGTATAATTATAAAGGATACATGTTAGTTTTGTAAAGCATTTACATATAGCCATTTAAATACAAAATGTAGTAATTAAGCATTTGTTGTAATAGTTTATTAGGATGGTAATATCATAACCCATGGACCATAACCCATGGATCTTAACCCATACCCAAAGAGACTTGATACAATGTATACTTAGATACATTGAATCTAGATATAACCCATGGACCAACCCATGACCCATAACCAAAAACCCATGGGCAAAGAGATGCTCCACGGATCCCTAGGATTACACTAGACGGATCCTCTGTGGAAGGGATCCGTGGATCCGTGGGATCCGTGGAACAAATGAAGGAATTTGCCTATAAATAGAGAGCCATTTCTTCATTCTAACTCATCCTCTTCTTACTAAATCTCTCATACACTCTCATTCTCTTCTAACATATAGATCACTTGATCTAGAGAGTTGTTCTTCTTCTTTCTATTTGTGATCCTCATACAGGTCCTTCTCTAAGGCGAGATCACGAGCATTCTACAAGTCATCCAAGCAAGGGTCCTTGATTGATTTGTCACCCACAAGATTTCAGAAGTAAGATCTTGTATTTGATATTTCACATATTTGTTGTGTAATAGTTGTGTTGGTTTGGTCCACCGTACTACGGACTCGGTATCTAGCTTTGCACCGAAAAGTGTAAGAAACGCCAGAAGGCTTCTCCGCCAAGTGAAGGAGTTTGTTGACATAGTGCTTGAACTCGAGTAGGTGACTGGGAGTGGAGTAGGCAAGGAAGGTGACCTTGTACCGAACCACTATAAATCGGTTGTGTCATTTCTATCCCTTAACTTTATTTATTTTCTTGCATTATCATTAGATCTACACGTTCTCAACATCCATACGATTTCACATAATATCGGATCTAAAGTTTTTGAAATCAACTTTAAATCGGCAAAACTATTCAACCCCCCCTTCTAGTTTTCCACAAAATCTTTCATTTTATTTATGTTGTAGTCTAAGGATGAGCATGGGTACCAGTAAAACGGTACGGCACGGAACCGTATTCTAAGATCGGTTCTCTTCCTCCGTACTATAAAACTCGTTAAAAGTTTAGGTATCACTAAAATTGGTACGTATCAAGACGGAAATTGAAATTGAAATTAAAACCGTAAAGAAATGGTTGTCGAACATTTTGCTATGCCCATTCCATCGTACTCTTCCCTTCATCTTCTCATACCACATGTATTTAAAATTATGATGTGCATCCCCCATACTACGGTATCTATATCTTTTAATAAAAGCACAAGGTGTAGTCTTTACAGGAAAAAGGTACTGTCACATTAACTTTTAACCCTATAAAACTTAACGCAAAAATAAGCTCTGTCATCACTCAAATTATAAGACACCTCTAAACTCCAAACTCTTTTCCTTTTTTTTTCTTTAATTTTCTAAATAAAGCAACATAAAAAAAATACTACATAATTTAAATAAAATAACTTACCAAATTTATACATTTTAAGGACTAATTATGTATGAACAAAATCAAAGAACTAACGGTGCAAACACTTAACAAACGTGGATTAACAGTGAAAAAAGAACAAATACATCATCATCTTCTTCTTCATATGAGCACTTGCAAAACTCACACATGACACAGTCACATTTATTTAATTTTTGTTTTGGATAACGGGTTCACATAGTCACATTTATTTAGAAAAACACTAACACAAAATATACACATAAACACACACACATACATAAAAAATCAAACAAGAAAAGAAAAGGGAGGGGGGTAATGGCGGATCGCTTTGCTGGCGCAGACGACGAAGCCGCATAACACGGATGTGGGTGTGGTTTGGCTCCATGGTGTCATAACGCGCCCTATGACACCCCGTACCGTGTGCTCTAAGAGAAAAACGTTTTCTGACAATCAATTATATTATTGATTACTATAAGAGTTTAATTTTTAAGTCAGACCCTCCTATTAGCCAATAAAATTCAAAATTGGCTTCCATTTGATCAAACTAATTTAAACTTTAAAAACTCATATGCCAAAGAAAAAACTCAAAAAAAAAAAGATAATTAACAAAACTATAGATGTTAAATTTAATTAAATTATATGTAATCAAGTGTAATTTATTAATTTTCTTTTGTTTTAATAAATTTCTAAAATAAGTTGTATTTTTAAGGGGAAATTACATATATAACCACTAAAACTTGTATATTTACATATATACAAAAAATATGCTTAATTTGCATTGCAAATCATGCATTGAAATTTGTATTTTGAGAAAATATGCAAATATTTAAGTTTAGTAGGTATAATGCAATTCTCTTTTTTCAAAACAACATGTATGTTGTTCTTCATAAACATTATTATTAATATATATTAAATTCATGTATGTATCGCGTTACAAATATCAAAATGAAAACACGAGTTATTGTAATATGTAAATGAGTATATGACATTTACATATATACAACTCATCTTATTACTCTTCATGAGTTTAAGTAAGGATATTCGGATTTTTTTAATTATTATTATTATTATTACTATTATTATTATTATTATTTACAATCAGTGTTCATTTATCGACTCATGTTATTCCTGTCAGTAAGTTTACCCCGTGGGTACAAGGGTTTGAAAATCAAATACTTATTATTAATGGGAATATAAATATCAAAATGTGAATGATAACGTATAGTAGATTTAGCCCAAATGGCTAAAGCCCATACGACCATAGTCGACCACAAAGCTAAAGGCCTAATAATTTTGCCTCAGGAACCAACTCTCCAGACATATATCATCCAAAAAGCATAGCATCTCTTGCTTGGAGAATCAGCTCCAAGGCAAACGGTTGGCCTAACAGCTTATCCTTCAAACTGTTACTATACTAATGCCACACACAGCTACCTAATTCGTGTAGAGGTAATGTTGCGGGTATTTCGTTAGTATGTTCAAATCATGTCAAACATTCCCATTTCTCCAAAATCCAATGGTGTCACGCCACGTGTCATTCTTGTCTCCTCCATAGGCTAACCTCCACGTAGGTCATCTAGAGCCATCGAATAACATCCACGGATCAAACACAATCTAAATGCATCCCTATAAATACACATGCATTTCATAAGGAGAACCAAGTTATCTTCTCCACATTTTAAACACACTAAACTCTAGTTGTATGTGAGCATTACCCCAAATTTAGATGAACACTTATCTCGGTGTTCTTACCACTCAAGGAAAACCGAACATACGAGTAGTCTCATCTCACACCATTAACTTACCCTAATCCTTGTTTTACGTACTATACGTAAACATTGCGCCATCCGTCGAACCTGTAGAAACTAGAAGGGGCGGGGGGTTGAATAGTTTCACTGTTTGTGTTTACTTATTAAAATCATCCACTTGTTTGATTTGAAGTTATGCGATATCAATCAACAATATACAAACACAAGATATATATGCACAAAGATAAGTAATATAAGAAAGAGCGGAAGATAAAGAGATGGAAAGATCAAACCAAGACACGAAGATTTATAGTGGTTCGGCACGAAGCTCACTCTTTGCCCTACTCCACTCCCCGAGTATCACACTTGAGAGTTCACAATTCCCCTTTCATCCTTTTTATTCCTAAAAACCCATTTAGTGCCTATAGCCCTTTTTCCAATTAGTAACTCCACCAAAGTCCAAACTTCTTGCAACTTGAATTGTAAAAGCTCTTCCTGCATAGCCTCTATCCAGCTTGAATCTTTCAATGCTTGAATTACCTTTTTAGGTTCTTCTTATGATAAAAAGCAAGCAAACAAGCAGTTTTTAAGGTCTTTATGGTTTGTTCTTTATTGAAGAGTACTAACAAACCCATGTTCCTTCAAATTATTTGACATCTTTCTTGTTTGTGTAGCTGATTGCAAATCTCCAATAACTTGATCAAGAGGATGATCTTTTTGAATTCTTGTAGTTGGAGCAGGACTGACTTGGATTGTTGTATCCAAATTACTTATGTCAGCCACTTCACCATCATCTTCATCACTATTTGAGTATTCAAATATTCTAGAACCTTCCAAATCAGGCATTTATGGATCAAATGGAAGTTCAATGCTTTCTTTTTCACCAACAGCATTAACTTCTATTCCAGCAACATTAACAGTTGAACTAACAGTATTAATGTGGTTAGTGTTGTTTTCATCATTAGCAGTATTAACAGTCTTAGTGCTGTTAACATATCATCCATATCTTGATCATCACTTTCAGTTTTTGTTCTTGGATCTTCATTAACCTTCTTTCCATCATCACTTGAAGGTTTGGATCCATCATCATAAGAAATCTTTGGATCTTGGGAAAATGGTGGATCAGCAATCCATAATGGTAGCAAAATGTAATCTTTGATAGGTTCTGTCTCCTTTCTAGCTTGACTTGCATTATCACTTGCTTTTGTACCTGCAAAACCATTAGACTGTGTACCGCAACAATTGGCTCATAATTCATTGTTCTTGTTAGTGCATCAATATCAAATAGCCAATCTGGTCCACTACCTGCAACATTAGGTGTACTTTCACTAAACCTAATGTGCAAGTTCTCTTTCACTATCCTTGTTCTACTATTTAATACTCTAAATGCTTTACTATTCAAAGAGTATCCAATAAAGAAACCTTCATCAGCCTTACTATCAAATTTGCCTAAGTGATCTATGGTATTGAGAATGGTAACAGGACACCTAAAAGGTCTCATAAAACATAAAGTTGGTGTTCTATTATGAAAAAGTTCATATGGGGTCTTATTATGAGGCTTAACTACTAACACTCTATTTTGCACATAGCAAGCAGTACTAACTGCTTCTACCCATAAAGTAGTTGGCAACTTAGAATCAGCTAGCATAGTCCTAGCAGCCTCAATTAGTGTCCTATTTTTCCTCTCAGAAACTCCATTTTGTTGAGGAGTTCTAGCTACACTATATTGTTTCAAAATACCTTTTATCTCACAAAATTGATTCATCTCTCTATTCTTGAACTCCGCCCATTATCACATCTAATTACCTTAACCTTGTGATCTACTAGATTTTCTATCCTAGTTATTAAGGACTTAAGAATGGCACTAGTCTCATCCTTAGTAGCTAGAAAGAAAACCCATGTAAACCTCACCAAATCATCCGTGACAACTAGGCAATACATTTTATTCATAAGGCTTTTTACAAATGTTGGACCAAACAAGTTCATATGCAACAAATAATGCAAAGTTAGACTGATTGATTTCTTTGTTTTGGACTTACAAGAGGCTCTGTGTTGCTTTCCCTTTTGACAAGCAACACAGGATTGATCATTTTCAAAAAATTTGGAAGGTAAACCTCTTACAAGATTTCCTTTAGCAAGTTTATTCATAGTTTTAAAATTTAAGTGACTTAGCCTTCTATGCCAAAGTTTAGATTCGTCATATATGGCTTTTGCAAAAAGGAAAGTTAAACCTCCTTTAGGAACTATGTTCTTTAAATCAACACTATACATATTGTTCTTTCTAGGAACTCTAAGTAAAACTTGACTTTCATCAATTAACTTAAAGTTTGGAGATAAAACAATACATTAAGTGTTATTAAAAAGAACACTATTCTTTTTTTCACACATTTGTGAGACACTAAAGATATTAAACTTTAACTCTCTTACAAAATACACATTTTCAAAATCTAGATTACCAATTTTAATGGTACCTTTTCCTATGATTTTCTCTCCTTTGGGGTTTCCTCCAAAAGCAACATATCCTCCATCTATCTCTACATAGTCTATAAGATAGGACATGTTCCCTGTCATGTGCCTTAAGCATCCACTATCAATTACTCCTTGATCCCAGAATCCACTTATGGATTGCCCTACACATTAGGTAAGAGAATCAATTTTTTTGGGATCCAAGCCATCACTGACTTGGATCTGCCTTGTGCATCAACATAATCAAACTTTTTCAGGGTTATTGATTCACTGTTGTGTTTAGAAACATGGTTTAAAATTTTAATCTTTGGTTTCCAAACCCAACAAGCTGAGGCCTTAACAACAGTAACATTATTTCCTTTAACAATATTAACTACTACTTTTGGCCTAGCAGTATTAAAATTGTTACCCCTAACAGTATTAACCATTTGATTAATATTACTGTTTTTAAATGTTGTGTTCTTATGAATGGGCCTCTTAACAGTTGAATGTGCTGTTTTAGAAAGACTTGACATTGGTCTAGCAGCATTCACTGTTGTTTATGAGTGAGCATCATTAACTTGTCTAGCAGTATTAACCAATAGTGTTGTTTTTGAAACATTTTGTTTAGCATTATTAATTGATACTAAGCAAGACTTCATTAGAGCTTCTCTTGGAATCATGTTCTTTTTAGCACAAGGGTGAGTCTTTTTAGAAAAATTTTGATGATTCACCCTTTGAGCATTGTTCCAAACAGGTCTTACCATCCTTTGATTTTGAAACCGTTTAATTGAAATCAACCTACAAATGATCAAAGCTTCCACATACATAACAGACCTTATTAAACATCTCAAAATTACTTCCTAGTTTTGGAGACATCATATTTTTCTAGTTTCTTTGATTGCCTCTTAGACTGTGAGTGTCTTGCCTAGGTTGCTCAACATGTTTAGTAGTTTTCCTAGCAGTTTTTCCTTGTTGTTTAGATTTGACAAACTCTATTTTGCAATACTAGGCCCAACTGTTTTCTTTTCAGTTTTTGGTTGAGACACGTCCTGTTCCTCATCATCTAACACCCATTCTTCAATAGTTGGGGCATCATCATTCTTCCTACCTACCTTATACTCTTCTTCACTAGACTTAGCTTTACTTTTCTCAGTTACAGGCTCATTAACAAGTCATGTGTTGAAGGCATAAATTTTCCTGTGTAGGGAGGTGGAACTGCATTATAACTTTCATAGCCTAAAACGTTTTTGCAATTTTCAACAATCTGACATTCTATGAGCTTGCTTACACTTTTAGATGCATATTCAAATTTATCTACATTGAGTTGAATTCCATCTTTTTCCTTTGAATTATTTCAAACTTCTTCATAAGCTCTCTAATAGTTATTTCTCGTACATGAATTTTAAATTTTAAGCCCTTAATCTTTTCTTCATAAATAGACTTATTTGTTTTATAAAATTTAAGTTTTTCTCCAACTGACTCTAAACCTGTCTTGTAAGCTAGAACCATTAACTCAGATTTCTTAAAATATTTTAATAGTTTATCATTTTGAGATTTAAGAGATTCAACAGTTTCCAAGCAAGATTTTGAATAAATAGAATCATTGGATACCTCCGAGTTAGAACTTGAAGATGAGAAAGGCATGAGGGCATAATTAGGTCCTTCCTCTGCCTGATCACTCTAGTCATACCCACCAAGACCATCACATGACATCAAAGCTGTGGAATTAGATGTTTCCACAGGCACACTCTTTCATAAGCTTTACTTATTCTTGTAGTCTTGATTTCTTGGAGCTCTGCACTCCCTAGCAAAATGTCCCCTCTTGTAATAGTTGTAACACTCCACTTTGGACTTATCAAAACCAATGTTCTCATTGCCATTGATAGTAAGCTTCCTTCGTGTATTCTTCAAAAGCCTTCTAGCCCACATAATCAACATGGCCATTTACCATCTTAAATCCATCTCTTCAATGTCATATGGATGGATTTGTTGCAAGTCCTCATGTACAAGTTGAGGACTATTTGGTTGACAAGCAAAGATTGAATAAATAACAACATCACTCAAGTTATCAATATTAGCAGAGTAAGTGATGAGTGTGTAAATACTCATCATTTTTGTTCCTTCTACACTGCAAAAACAGTCAAAAACACTTTGAAAAGTCTCAAAAGACGTAAAAAATATTTAAACCGATTTTATGCAATAATTGTCAAAATCTAGTCTCTCGTTATTCAAAACATGTAATTTTTCAAAAGGCCCTCAGAATTTTTGTTGTCAAATTTAGCCTTATAAAGTCTAGTTTTCCAAAATGACAACTTGAGTCCTTGAATTTTAAAGATTGATGAATTACCCTGGACATTTTTAATTTGAAAATTATCATTTTTGGTCCTTGGGAAAATTAATCTTGTCATAATTAGTCCTTATGATGAAATTTGGAAAATTATAGCTTTGGTCCTTCAAGTTTGGTCAAATGGCAAATATGGTCCTTGTGATTAAAATACCAAACCCCACTTCCACTTGACCCCTAGTTTTTAGTTAAAAATTTCTAGTCTTTCTTTCTGCTTTTCACCCGTTGTTGCATTAAATTTTTATTTAATGAAAGTCATCTTTGAATGTTTCTTTGTTAATTCTTGTTGTTAAAACTTTCATCTTGAACTCATAGATTAAGCCTAGCTGTTATTTAGTGTATTGGTTTTAAGGAGTTTTAAGCAAAGCAAAAGGGTGTTTGGTTTATATGGTTAACAAGGTCAAAACCCACTTTACCCGTTGACTTTCTAAGTCAAACCCAATTCAGCTTTATAAATCCGTTTATATGTTTCAAATTGTGTTTGAAATGGTTTTAAATGAACTGTTGAAAGTGAAATCTCTTCCTTTTTTTTTTTTTTTTTTTTTCTTTGAGGGTGCTGTTCTTGTGCCTTTTTCTTAGTTTAATTGGTGTCCAAAATATGCAAATCTTGTTTTTCTCAAGTCATTATGTTACCAACTCAGTTTGTGCTCAGTTTTATGCATCAAAGAATCTCCTAACTTAGTTTAATTTGAAGTCCAAATCTGTCCCTCACCATTTTTTTTGAAACTGCATCAGTTATCACTAGCTGATGTTGGCTTATTTTTAAGCCAACACCAGCTTCTTTTAGCATCATAACTAAGTTTTTTTTATATATTTGTCATGCTAACTTTATTTTCGTAGCCTGTCTTTGGTCTTGAAGCTCACTTGGTAGCTTAAAACTAAGCTCAAACGGACACCTTAGGCTGTTTTACAGCCTGCTGCAAATCAGCACAGGTCACCACTTTTTTATTTTAGCTCATTAAATCTTGTTAACTGCTTATTATTAGTTATGCTTTAGTAAATTTAGTTAGCTTAGTTTATTTTAGTTCAGCTTACTGCTTATTAGGTGTTTATTTTCTTTTTGCCTTTTCATTGTTTATTTGTTCACTTATAGGAGTTTAAGGATCCCCTAGACTAATCTGTTCCCAACTGCTTATTCCCATTTTTAGGTTTGGTCTCTTGTGTAATTTAACTCAATCTAGTCAGTAATTAATGTGTTCTAGCGTATTTTTTATGCAAGTGCTTAAATGTAGTGATTTGATGGTTAAAACCCACAAAGGGTGTTTGGTTGTATTGTTTTGTGCTTATTGTTGGAATAAGTCGTGTCAAACAAACTTGTTTCAAGCTTTTCAAAATTTAGTCTTTACAAAAATCTTCATTTTGATAAGCTTTTTAATTTTCAAAAGGAAAAGTTAAAAAAGTAATTTTCAAAAGTGGGAGCCAGATTCAACCTTGGTCTCCACACTCACGCATCAACACCTCACAACATCACTCCATAACCAATCGCCCTGGGACTTGTCTCGTTGAGTTTTACACAACTAATTCTCTTAAGCCTTAAAAACAGCTTTTGCTTATAAGACCTTTTCAATTTTATTTATCGCTTATCTTTCAAAGCAACCATCACTTTTTCGCTTGTTCCTCATATCATCCCTTTAAAGTATTTTCTCGTGAATTTTTCGATTTTCAAAAATAGTTTAGTTTTTTTATTAATTAATTAGAGTAAAATAGTTTTAATTCAAAGAAAATAATTTAAAAGTTAAAAAAATTCCCGGTCTTTTTCTAAAATTATTTTTAGTCCAATAGAACGTAGGAAAATTGATTTCACACCCGTAGCACTTAAATTGCAAAACTTTTACGTTTATGGCTCGGGTGGTTGCCGGTTTTTACGTTTTTTAGTTTTAGCACTCTAGGACTTAGTTTAGCTTCGTTTTATCATTTCTTAGGCTTAGTAGTAGTTAGTTTGTAGTTTATTAGGGTTCCCTTGCCTTAATTACCTTCCCGTTAATTAATTTGTAGAAAAACGTAATTCAACTCAAACAAATCATTAAAAACCAATTCAAGTTCAAATCACGAAACTCAACGAATCCTTCCATTCGCACCTCGTTGGGACACGACCCGGGAAATCAGTTTTCCGGTAACTTTTATCACACCCGTAAGATTTGGCACGTTAACCCTTTTCCTAAAAGGTTGATTTGTCGGGTTTTACGGTTATTTTGATATACGTTGATATTGTGTTTTTCACCACTCACTTTACACGAATCAAATTTTGGCGCCGCTGCCGGGGAGGTGTGTTGCGACAATATCGTGAAGTTCTTGCGATTAGTGACTTGAAGAACCTTCCTCGTGAAGTTATTGTTTTTTATAAAAATACAAAATACAAAAATATTTTTCTTTTCTTTGTATATATATAAAAGATTAAAATACAAAAGATTTTCCTTGTTGTTTTAAATAATATAGAACACGTAATCAATATAACATTCTCAATCGAGGTGTTATCATTATAAGTTCCCGAACAAAAGATTTAAAACTTGCCTTTGTGTCGCTTCGTGTTTTGGTTTACTTTTATCGGTTTAACAAACTGTGAGGGGTATAAGGACGGCCCGACATTAAATTGCGGTGAAAAGAGACGGGTTTTAATAAGCTTCATACCGACCTAATAAGTCTCTCCGCTCCTTTGTGCGCTTTTACTTATAGAAGTGATCATTTCACGGGATTATTTGTTTAAGTTCACCGTGTTTTGCCTCGGCCTTGTTTTAATTGAAAGTGTTGTTTTGGAAGTGCATAAGACTTGCTCGCAAGCTCGAGACGAATCAGTAACCAAGCAAACGCACCGAGATACGCATCGTTGAACAACCCACCATGACACAAAATCAAGCTCCCGATCTCCGAACGATGGAGGAGCTTTGCCAACCCACGATGGATGGACTGGCGGTCCAATTGCCGGCCAACATCGAGGTTGACACGATTTGGACTTAACATCACATGATTCAACAAGTCCAAAGTTTTGCCAATTTCACGGATCACGGGTGACGATGCCAACAAGCATCTCGACAAATTCTCACCGTTACCCAAAGTATGAAGCAAAATGGGGTCACCGGCGACGCCTTCGCTATACCTCTTTCCATATTCCTCGACGCTCATGCCACCGCATGGTTTGATCGTCTTCCCAAGAACTCAATCCATAGTTTCGACGAAATGATCTCCAAATTCTTGGCGAAATACTTTCCACCGTCGATGGTGAGGAAACTACGAATGAAATCGCACTTTCGGCAAGATCCCGATGAGTCCTTATTTGAGGTACGGAACGCTATAAGCTTTCGATTGATCGATGTCCGAACCACAATATGTTGCTTGTCACCCAAATAGATACGTCTATAACGGGTTAACATTGAGACATCGTGACACAATCAATGTCACGGTGGTACCTTTATGAAAAGGCGACCCAAGAGTGCTACGATCTCATTGAAAACATGACCCACCACCATTATTGGGATTCCTCGGCTGAGGAGTGAGTCATGAGATCTACCACCCTTCCATCTTCTAATACACGACTCTAACCAAAAAGATTGAAGAAATATCCACCGCCATACTTAAAATGAGTCAAAATAACAACAATCAACAAGTGAATGCCAGAAACAAAGTTGTGAAACTTGTGGTGGTCCACATCCTTATTTTGAGTGTCCAGCCTCGCTGGCTTCACTCAAGAGAGCGATATGCCGCTCGGGTTCCTACAATACGGAGGTAATTCCTACTAACCGCAAGGAGACCGAAACCTTCTCAAACTATCGCTCTAACAATTTCCTTGGACCACCGGGTTTAATCAAAATCAAAAATCAAAATGTGCAAAATAGGAATAATCGCTCAATCAAAATCGTGAGTCGAATCGAATTTTCAAAATTAAAATCAAGGTTTTCAAAATCAAGGAAATTTCAATCAAACCGATTCCAAGCTCCTCAACAAAATATGCATGCCCAGCCTCCTCAAGCTTCCATTGACATTGCTAATTACATCAAAAGCAATGAAGCTAATATGGTGTCCATGCAAAATCAAATTACCACCTTGAAGAATGATTTCACTTCCAAGCTTAGAGCTACTAGCAACAAAATTGATCAATCTCAAAGCAAGATTGAAAGCATGTTTGCTAGTCTCATGAGTCAAAAGAATCAAGCTTCAAGTTCGGGAGCTCTTCCGAGTAATACCATTCCCAACCGAAAAGGTGAATTGAATGCTATTGCCACCCGAAGTGGTAAGTCTTATGAGGGACCTCGATGCCTAATCCTTCTCCTGTGAGCGATGTGGAACGAGAAACCGATGTATCAAAGGACAAGGTGCATAACTCAAGCCCATGAAGCACCGCAAAAGTCCAACCTCCTGTGGTCTTACCTCTAATTCGGAACCCGTTGTTCCGATGACCACTCCCAAGCCTTCACTTCCTTATCCTTCAAGGCTTAATGACCAAAAGCTCCGTGATAAAACTAGTCAACAAATGGAGAAGCTTATCCAAATCTTTCAAGATTTGCACTTGAGATTAGTTTCATGACGCCTTCTTCTAATGCCCAAGTTCGGTCAAATAATCAAAAATTTGTTGAATAACAAAGAAAAGATTTCGAAATGGCTAAAACTTCTTTGAATCGAGAATTGTTCAAGGTTATCCTTAAAAACTTCCGAAAAGTTGGGAGACCCCGAAAATTTCTCATCCCATGTGATTTTCAAGGCATAGTTCAATGCTCCGCACGATCTTGGTGCTAGCATTAACTTGATGCCACACTCCATGTGGAAAAGCTTTCATTACCTCCGCCACACCTACATGTATGATCCTCGAGCTTATGACCGTACAAGTTCTCGTCCGCTAGGTATAGCCGAGGATGTATTTGTAAAGTAGGCAAGTTTCATTTCCCCCCGACTTTCTTGTTGTCGAATTTGATGCCGATCCCGAGTACCCCTCATCCTTGGGAGGTGCTTTTAAAAACGGGCTCGGCATCGATCGACGTTGTTGAAGGGAAATCACTTTGAGGGTAAACAAGGAAGCCATTACTAATCTCAATCAAGTTACTTAAATACTCCCCAATTATGGAGACAATTCGTCAACAAAATTGATGTCCTTGACATTGTGTCGAGGAGTATTCTCAAGAAATTCTTGATTCTCGAGTGGCAATACCACTTCGGCTGATCCCATCGTTGCTCTCTTCCTCCCTCACCCGCTTTGAGGGAAGTGACTTTATTTTGGAAGAAATTGAAGCATACTTGGCTAGTGATTCTGCTCCATGGGAAATTGATCACGCTCCCATCGACATTGAGGAGATATTCTTCTCATCGAGAAGATGCTCAATGATGATCCTTCATCACCCTCCTCAAGAACTTCATAAAGAGGAAATCAAAACCATTGAAAAATCTAATGATCCTCCCGAGGTCGAACCTAAGGACTTACCACCTCATCTCGATTATGCATTTTTGAGGGTGACAATAAATCACCCGTCATTATTGCTAAAGACTTGAGTGAGGATGAAAATCCGCTCTCATAAAGGTTTTGAAGTCACACAAGCGAGCCATCGCTTGAAACTTTCCGACATCAAAGGTATTAACCCGAATTTTGTACACACAAGATTCTAATGGAAGATGACTTCAAACCCATGGTTCAACACCAAAGAAGAGTGAATCCTAAAATCCACGAGGTTATCAAGCAAGAAGTCATAAAACTTCTCGATGCGGATTGATTTACCCTATCTCGGATAGTCCTTGGGTGAGCCCTGCTCATTGTGTGCCCAAAAAGGTGGCATTACCGTTGTTGAAAATGATGAAAACGAGTTGATTCCTACTCGATTGGTTACGGATGGCGTGTTTGCAATGACTATCGAAAGTTAAATGAAGCCACCAGAAGACCACTTTCCATTACCCTTCATGGACCAAATGCTTGAGAGATTAGCGGAAACGAATACTATTGTTTTCTCGATGGTTTCTCAAGTTACTTTCAAATTCCATTGACCCACAAGATCAAGAAAAGACCACATTCACATGCCCTTATGGAACATTTGCTTACCGACGATGCCTTTTGGCTTATGCAATGCTCCCAGACATTCCAAAGGTGTATGATGGCCATTTTCCATGACATGATCGAAAAGACTATGGAAGTCTTTATGGACGATTTTCGGTCTTTGGGATTCTTTCCAAACATGTCTCCCATTTGGAAAAGATGCTTGAACGCTGTGAAACACTAATCTTAGTCTAAATTGGGAGAAATGTCACTTTATGGTTAAAGAAGGAATTGTCCTTGGCCATAAGATTTCTAAGAGCTGGATTGAGGTTGACAAGGCTAAAGTCGATGTCATTTCAAAATTACCTCCTCCACAACCGTCAAAGGAGTTAGAAGTTCCTTGGTCATGCCGGATTTTATCGTCGTTTCATTCAAGACTTTTCAAAATATCCCGCCTATGACCCGACTTCTTGAAAAGACACTCTTTCTGCCTTCTAGTGAGTGCATTGAGCGTTCGAGACTTTAAAAGAAACTCATCAAGCACCAATTCTAGTTTCCGATTGGAATTACCATTTGAGCTTATGTGCGATGCAAGTGATTTCGCATATAGGTGCCGCTCTTGGGCAACGAAAATCAAAACATTTCCACCTATACATTATGCTAGCAAAACTTTGATCAAGCTCACACTACACCACGACGGAGAAAGAATTACTAGCCGTGGTGTATGCCGAGAAGTTTCGCCATACCGATCTTGTCAAAAGCATAGTGTATACGGATCACTCGGCCTTAAATATCTCTTTGCTAAGAAGATGCAAAGCCGAGATTGCTCGATGGGTTCTCCTCCTACAAGAATTTGATATCATTATCCGTGATAAAAAGGAGCGGAGAACCCAGCGGCCGATCATCTCTCGTTTTGAAAATCCACATCAAGGTGTGCTCGAGAAAAGGAAATAAACGAAATGTTTCCTCTCGAGACTCTTAATGTGGTATCTCATCATGAAAATTGAAAACCCCATGGTTTGCCGACTTTGCAAACTATCATGCGGGAACTTTGTTGTGAAAGGTATGTCGTCCCAACAAAAGAACAAATTTTCAAAGATGTTAAGCATTATTTCCGGACGACCCTACTTGTTTAAGGTTTGTGCGGATCAAGTCATCCGACGTGTGTTCACGGCCAAGTCACCGAAATCCTCAAGGCTTGTCATAATGGACCCACAGGGGACATCATGGGCGAATTACACCGCAAAAAGGTGTTTGATTCCGGTTTCTATTGGCCCACGATTTATTAAAGATGCCCATGACCTCGCCAAATCTTGCGACTCTTGCCAACGCCATAGCAACATCTCTAAAGAGATGAAATGCCTCAAATGCCATTCAAGTGTGCGAGATCTCCGACATATACGGGCATCGATTTTATGGGACCGTTCCCGCCTTCTCGGGAACAAGTATATACTGGCGATCGATTATTTGTCCAAATGGGTAGAGGCGAAAGCCACCCACCAACGACGCCCGAGTAGTTGTGAAATTCTTGAAGTCTCTTTACCCGCTTCGAACCCACGCGCCATCATTAGTGATCGCGATGCACGCACTTTTGCAACGACCAATTCGCAAAAGTCATGCTTAATACGGTGTCACCCACCGCCTCTCTATCACAGATCACCCACAAACCAGTGGGCAAGTGGAAGTTCGAATCGTGGTTTGAAAAGAATTTTGGAGAGGACCGAGGTGAAACCGTGCCTCTTGGTCGGACAAACTTGAAGATGCACTTTGGGCCTTCCATACCGCTTACAAAACACCCATCGGTGTACTCCTTACAAGCTTGTGTACGGAAAGGCGTGTCATCTCCCGATCGAGCTCGAGCACAAAGCCTATTGGGCCTTGAAACATGCCAATTTTGACCTTGTTCACGGGTGATCACGGAAAGTTCAACTCAATGAATTAAATGAACCCGTGATCAAGCCTATGAGAACTCGTTGGTTTACAAGGAAAAGACAAAGAAGATCCATGACTCAAAAATCAAGAACCGCATTTTCAACGTGGCGTGATCGAGTCCTTCTTTTCAATTCTAGATTGAAAATCTTCTGGGAAGCTTAAGACCCGTTGGACCGGTCCATTCATCGTTGCCAAAGTTTTTCCATATGGCACCGCCGAGTTATCTCAAACCGACGGACCAAACTTCAAGGTGAATGGACATAGGTTGAAGCATTATTTTGGAGAGGACATTCCACTTTTGGTTGTCCCGGATCTACAAACTTTCCCATGAACAAATGAATGCGGGATCGAGTCAAGCTAGCGACTCTGAATCAAAAAAAAGAGCACGCTATATGGGTTTTCACCAGATTTGACTTCTTTCTACTTTCTACCACCCTAGTGTGGGAGTTTCACCGTTGTATATAAAGTTTGTTAAAAAAAAAAAAAAAAAAAAAATTTAAATTATGGCCATAGTATTTCCCTTTTCGCTCTATGTTTGAATATTGAGGGCAATATTTATTTCTAGTGTGGGGGAATTCTCACGAATTTTATCATGTAATTATACCAATCTATTCCCCATTTTTGGCCAATTTTGTTCGAGTAAGTGTTTTGACTTACTCGACTTATGGTTATCATCCGCCATGTCTAATAAACAAAAGGATTGGCTAATCCAAGAGCAAACGGCTCTTGGTAAAGATATCTCAAACCGTTGACGGCTTGCAATTTGCCCAAAATTGTATGGTGTTCAACACCATATCTTTAATTAGTGAAAAGTGGCTAGCCCGCAAGTTTATGACTTGTGGTAAAGGCGATTGAAAACCATAATTGGTAATCACCGCCAAAGATATTTTATCTAAGAGTTGGCTAGTCCGAAGCAAACGGCTTCTCGTAAAGACAAATCAAAACCGTTGAAAGTGGTGATTTGCTCAAAATCATTTGGTTATCATTGTACCAAGGTTCTTACTTGAACTCAAACAATTGGCTACTCCAAGTAATGGCTTTTGGTAAAGAGATTCAAATCCATTAAGTTTTCTCAAAAGATTGCTAGGGACTAGCAATGTTTTAGTGTGGGGATTGATGAGTGTGTAAATACTCATCATTTTTGTCCTTCTACACCGCAAAAACAATCAAAAACACTTTGAAAAGTCTCAAAAGATGTAAAAAATATTTAGACTCAGATTTTATGCAATAATTGTCAAAATCTAGTCCCTCGGTTATTCAAAACATGTAATTTTTCATAAAAGGCCCTCGTGAATTTTAAGTTGTCAAATTTAGCCTTATAAAGTCTAGTTTTGCAAAATGACAACTCGAGTCCTTGAATTTTAAAGATTGATGTAAATTACCCGGGACATTTTTAATTTGAAAATTATCATTTTGGTCCTGGGAAAATTAATCTTGTCATAATTAGTCCTTATGATGAAATTTGGAAAATTACACTTTGGTCCTTCAAGTTTGGTCAAATGGCAAATATGGTCCTTGTGATTAAAATACCAAACCCCACTTCCACTTGACCCCTAGGTTTTAGTTAAAAATTTCTAGTCTTTCTTTTCTGTTTTCACCCAAGTTAAGCTGTACTAAATTTTTATTTAATGAAAGTCATCTTGGAATGTTTCTTTGTTAATTCTTGTTGTTAAAACTTTCATCTTGAACTCATAGATTAAGCCTAGCTAAGTTATTTAGTGTATTGGTTTTTAAGGAGTTTTTAAGCAAAGCAAAAGGGTGTTTGGTTTATATGGTTAACAAGGTCAAAAACCCACTTTTACCCGTTTGACTTTCTAAGTCAAACTCCAATTCAGTTTATAAATCAGTTTACATGTTTCAGTTGTGTTTGAAATGGTTTTAAATGAATCAAGTTAGAAAGTGAAATCTCTTTTTTTTTTCTCTTTGAGGGTGCTGTTCTTGTGCCTTTTTCTTAGTTTAATTGGTGTCCAAAATATGCAAATCTTGTTTTTCTCAAGTCATTATGTTACCAACTCAGTTTGTGCTCAGTTTTATGCATCAAAGAATCTCCTAACTTAGTTTAATTTGAAGTCCAAATCTGTCCCTCACCATTTTTTTTGAAACTGCATCAGTTATCACTAGCTGATGTTGGCTTATTTTAAGCCGACACCAGCTTCTTTTAGCATCATAACTAAGTTTTTTTTTATATATTTGTCATGCTAACTTTATTTTCGTAGCCTGTCTTTGGTCTTGAAGCTCACTTGGTAGCTTAAAACTAAGCTCAACGGACACCTTAGGTCGCTTTTACTACTCACGTAAATCAAGACAGTCACCACTTTTTATTTTAGCTCATTAAACTCGTTAATCGCTTATTATTAGTTATGCTTTAGTAAATTTAGTTAGCTTAGTTTAGTTTAGTTCAGCCATCGCTTATTAGGTGTTTATTTTCTTTTTGCCTTTTCATTGTTTATTTGTTCACTTATAGAGTTTATGATCCCGATGAGTATGTAAATACTCATCATTTTTGTACTAATTAGATGCAAAAACATCTCGAAAACACTCGTAAATACATCAAAATGATAAAATATCACAAATAAGTGTTTTATGTGTTTTAAATGCAAAATATCAAAATCTGTGAAAACGATCAAGTTTGCATAATTGGCGCTTTAGTCCCCAAGTTTGAAAAGTTGTCAAAACAGTCCTCTGTAAAACCAAATAAAGAAAAATATCATTTTGAGTCCCTAGGATTCCTAAGTTGTCAAAATTGGTCCTTGAAACTTAAAATTACAAATTTACAACTTAGGTCCTCGAACTTTGAATTTGGCAAAATAGTCCTTGTAAAATCAAAATGTCAAACTAGTCCTTGTACTATTAAAGTTTGTCAAATTCAGTCCTTATGGTAACTTTGGAAAATGGCGTGCTTGGTCCTTCAAGTTTTCGTAATTGCAAGTTTAGTCCTTTTGTTAAATACTTATCCAAGCCTTGTCAAATGCATTTGACCCGCCACTTTACACCATTTGGACCCCCCGCCTTAGCCCTTGACCCCTTTCATTTTGAACCTTGGTAAAAAAAGTCAAATAAGCAGAAAAGGCGCCACCTCCCGCTTATCTTCTCCAACCATCCCTAACTCCACCCGCTCCATCCCATCACCTTTTCCACCCCATCATCATCACCTCCCACTCAACCCCCACAATTAATGCCACCCCCTAGTGCTAGTTTTCGTAACCCACAAGTCAAAATGTCTCTTCCCGCCAAATGATTAAATGGCTACCACTCAAAACTCTCCCATTGGCTCTCGTAAGAGGTGGGAATCTATCAGAAGGCCACGTGGATCAATATTGAAGCATAAAAGAGAAGAAAGACAGAGTAGAAGACCAGTACTTAGCTTTTTAAATTTTATGTATGTCGATTTTCTTTAAATGTTTTAATTAGCTTACCAATCTGTAATATTAAGTTGTATTGTATTAAGACTAAACCTTTTGATCATTATAACTCAGTTTCAAAGCTTAAATCTATGGTTCCTTTACATTTCAAGTTTTTGAGCTTACTGTTGCAAATCTCCAATTCAAACTCTTGTTAACAAGCTTCAATAAGCTTATTTAAATAGTCAAACAGGTTTACTTAAGCTACTATAGCTTTTTGATAAGCTTAGAATTCATTTTCAAACAACTTTGGAATCTGGTCAACAAAAGTCAAAGAAAGGGCAAAATTGATGCAGATATGGTGATAGGTGATGCAGACATGGAAATGGGTTTGTTTTGAGTTCAATGGGTTGGTTGTGATAGGTTGGTAGTTCTTTGGTGTTGTTTCAAACCACTGTGGCTAAAGGACCATTTGTAAGTGGTTATCAAAATTCCATAGCATAAATTGTTTTTATAGTTATAAGTGGTTTAAGCTTGTTCACTTAGTTATATTTAGGTAAATTTAACTCAACTTGATAATTAAAATTAGTCAGTTTAGTATTTAGCTTAGTTTTATGTGCAAATCTATGTTTACAAGGGTGTTTGGATTGTTGCTTAAACTGCACTAAAGGATTGCTCAGTGGTAGAATCCTTTTGGTTTATGTTTGTGTGTACCATTTGAACTCATTTACGTCATAGTCTTGCACCTGCACACATTCAAAAGTCAAACTTGCACCTTAACTGCCTTTATCATTCCATCGCTGCGCTTTGGAATTGCAAATCATCATTTTGTGTAAAAATCATTGCTTGTTTGCATTACAATTGTTTTATCATATTACATGAGTTGTCAAACCAAAAATTTGATCCAAAGTTCAATTTGGTCAAAGTTCTTCATTCTTGACAAAAGTAAAAAGTTTAGAAAACTGCATTTTGAGCTCACATAGAAGGATTTTCTTGAACTCACCTTTGGGTCTTATCAAGTAAGGTTTGGTATTTTAGAAACTTCAATTGGTCCTCTCTTATCATCGGATTTTTGTAAATTTTACCAAATTTTACAGTGCTTCAAACAGCCTCTCTTTAGGCCAAAATGCCTGCGACCACACAAGCTCGCTTAATCCGAGATTTTCACGAAATTGTACTTGTGCACATGGCTTATTAGAGCTACCATAGTCCGCTTTTGGTACACTTGCTCTCAACCGTGTCTTTTCTAAGTTCCAAGTGGTATTTTCACATTGAGCTTATTTTGAAGCTTGTGCATAAGCTTAAAGTAGCACTTTAATCTGTTGTTAAATTTGAAACTCATAGACATCAAAACTATTGAGCTTGTGATTCTGTGGTTGTAGTTTGTTATTCTTAGTTTCATTTCAGTACTTATAGCATATTTAGGCTTCTGTAAACAGTTGGTGCCTTTTGGTGAGCTTTTAGCTTATCAAAGTGCTTATTCATAAGCATTTTCCATAGCAGTTCTTAATTTCTCCACATAAGTGCTTGTTTTTCCATTTTTCTTATATTCCTAGTAGTATTTTAGAGTTTTCCTGAAATTTTCAGATTTTTCCAAGTTGTTTTGCTATTTTTCCTAATTTAAGTTAGTTTTTAAGCATTTTTAAATAGCATTTAATATAAAAAATTCAGAAAAGGTTCAAAAAAATAATTTTTCAATTTTCTTAAGTTTAGATAAATATAAAAGTGAAATAAGTAATTTTCCAGATTTTTCATAGTTTATTTGGTAATTTTAGTAATTTAATTAGTTTTAATATTTTAAAATTCATAAAAGTAGAAAAATAATCGTGAAATTACAAAAATAGTTTTGAAAATTCTAGTTTGATATTTTAGACTTTTCTAAGTCTTAATTTTATTTTTCTAGCTTTATCTCATATTTTCTTGTATTTTAGGTATTTATTAAATAGTTAAAATTAGTTTTAATTAATAATAATTAATTAAATAGTTATAAAAATAGTTTTCTTTTCTAAAAGTTTCTTTTATCATTAGGTTTGTAAAATATAATTTTCATATTTTTAGGATTTATATTGTATAAGTTTCACGCTTTTATTCAGACGTCACGTAGATTTTAATTTCGCTTTATAAAACATAAAAACAAAAACATCATTTTAATAATAGTGATAGCGTTTATTTAATAGATTTTAATTTTTAATTTCCTTTAATCTCCGTCAGAGTTTATAAAATCTCAAACCCATCGATCACTATCCTTAGCGGTTATTCGACATCCGATCGTGTTAAACACCGGTCATCCTCCGTGGGACTTAACGACCGGAATCCACCAGATTCTCCCGATCTAAATTGCAATTGGTGTGTGAGTGCTTTAAGTTCCTTACGGTTGGTCATTCACAAGTGATCATTTCGCGAGAAAACTCGACGGTTTTGCACCGATCGATCCCTAGACTAACTGCTCTCAACCGCTATTCCCATTTTTAGGTTTGGTCTCTGTGTAATTTAACTCAATCTAGCTGTAATTAATGTGTTCTAGCTTATTTTTATGCAAGTGCTTAAATGTAGTGATTTGATGGTTAAAACCGTCAAAGGGTGTTTGGTTGTATTGTTTTTTGCTTATCGTTGGAATAAGTCGTGTCAAACAAATTTTGTTTCAAGCTTTTCAAAAATTTAGTCTTTACAAAAATCTTCATTTTGATAAGCTTTTTAAGTTTCAAAAGGAAAAGTTAAAAAAGTATTTTCAAAAAGTGGGAGCCGTGATTCGAACCTTGGTCTCCACACTCACGCACCAACACCTCACAACATCACTCCATAACCAACTGCCCTTGGGACTTTCCTCGTTGAGTTTTACACAACTAATTCTCTTAAGCCTTAAAAACAGTTTTGCTTATAAGACCTTTTCAGCTTATTTACTGCTTATCTTTCAAAGCAACCATCACTTTTTCAGTTGTTCCTGTGATCAGTCCCCTTTAAAGTATTTTCTGTGAATTTTTCAGATTTTTCAAAAATAGTTTAGTTTTTTTATTAATTAATTAGAGTAAAATAGTTTTTAATTCAAAGAAAATAATTTAAAAGTCGAAAAAATTCCCGGTCTTTTTCTAAAATTATTTTTAGTCAAATAGAACGTAGAAAAATTGATTTCACACCCGTAGCCCTTAAATTTCAAAACTTTTACGTATATGGCTCGGGTGGTTGCTTGCTTTTTACGCTTTTTAGTTTTAGCACTCTAGGACTTAGTTTAGCTTAGTTTTATCATTTCTTAGGCTTAGTAGTAGTTAGTTTAAGCACATTAACTTGAGTGCTAGCGATAGAAACTCCATGAGCAAGTGTTAACTACTTGAGTTGTATTAACTTTTCCTTTAGTGCTGCTAGTGTTGTTATTTAAAGAGGACACAAACGCCATGTTACGTGTGCTTGAACTTGAGCTAGACATCCGTTTAACTTCTGGTTCATTAATAAGGATTTAAAACATACACTTTTAAGGGGTCATTTAAGCCCTTAATCGCCCACTTTTATATCCATTACTACTTAATTTCGTTCCTTTTCACTTTTTAGGTCTCTTGGGAGCAAAATGCTGGAATGATGCATTTTTGGATGAAAAGGAGTGAATATATGAAGAAAATGGCTAAGTCAAGATCAAGACACTCAAGCTGCTGGAACTACACCTAACGGCGTCCCAAACAGAGGGCAACGCCGTCGCTATTTTGTGACGACAAAGTAGTGAAATTGCTATTTTACACCTGACGGCGTCAGGCTTTGAAGAGTAAGGGCGTCACGAAGACTTTTCTTCTCAGACGGCCTAGATCCAGATTCACACGACGTCACTACTGAAGACTGACGGCGTCACAACCACAACGTGACGCCGTCCCAATGATGACTTGGCCAAGACGAAACCCTATTGGCGGCGATCTGACGGCGTCCCAACTATAAGGTGACGCCGTCGCATATGTAAAATTATATATAGAAATCGATTTTTCAGACTTTAGGAGGTAGACTTGTGGAGTAAAAACCTAAAATGATTTTGGTCTTGTTTGGACAGTATCTTAGGGTTCTCATAACCTATTTTACATCAAGATAAGTTATTTATTCCCTTGATTTCATTATGTCTTCGATTGAATGTGTGTATGCTTGCATGTTTAACATGTCCGGATAAATTTCTTGTGTGTTTGCTTAGATCTATGAAACCTAGTTATAAATTATTGATTGGTTGTCTCTTATCTTAATTGTAATTGGCTTAGGATTGCACTAGACCATCGTTGTGTTTTTAATGCTTGAGTAATCTTTGTGAACCTTAGTTTATAAACACCTAGCGTAATTGTAGGCTAAATATCCAAAGATAACCTTAGTGTTAGTTTATGAATCCTAGAGATCTCGTAGGCAATAACCTTAACGTATTCTCAAAGAGTTAGGGATAAAATAATACCCTACGACCTTAGAAGACACAACGCGTTAAGAATAAGAACGTGACAATTCAACCACCAATACAAGATAACTAGGGAGTAATAGTATCTAGGTAGACACATTTTAAATCATCATACGAGCACACATCAATAGGCATAGACTACCCCTTAGTTTAGATAATTATATAAGTAGAGTAATCGGTAGAAGTACCAACCCCCAAATCCAAACCCTGAGATTTTACCCTTAGCTTTCTAAAAAAATATAAAAAGATAAAAAAATAATCTTCCTCAACCTCAAACCTTAGCGTAGTACATCTCTCACTAGCATTCCTATTCCCCTAAAGAACGATATCAATACCTGAGGCTTACCCAATACTACACTACAACAATTAGGTTCACTGCCTAGGGTGTTGAAAAACTTGCTCGACGAAAAGGAAGTTCCTTTGATCCCGAACGCGTTATACGCGCATCAAGTTTTTGGCGCCGTTGCCGGGGAATAGAATAGCTAGTTTGATTTCCATCTCGTTTAGGTTTCCTTGCTTGATTCCTATCAGGTGAGATTTTTTTTCTCATTTTTAGCTTCCTTGTAGTCTATCCCCCTTCTTCGTGACTTTGTTAGTAATCTCATCACTTTCATCATGGAAGGTGATAACCCGCCACCACTCATCGATCCACCAATCATTGACCCACCAAGAGGCCGTACTCTTGGTGAATACTCTAGGCCAAGCCACCAAGGCTATAGGAACACTATTGAGCTCCCCGATCTAGCTCAAACTACGACCCTGCGATCCGACACCATCTGGTTGGTGCAAAACGGATGTGCATTCCATGGACTTCGTTTCGAAGATCCTAATAAGCATTTCAAGGATTTCCTTAAAATTGTTGATTCCATCGACCTTGATGCTACCACACGGGAGACCACGCGCTTGTGTCTCTTTCAATTCTCTCTAAGGGACCAAGCTAGTAATTGGCTTGAGCGACTTCCCGCCGGATCCATCTCAAGTTAGGATGATCTCACTACTCGTTTCCTTGCCCAATTTTTCCCACTGGAGAGAACCACCAAACTTAGGAATGAAATCTTGATCTTCCAACAACGTCAAGGTGAATCTCTCTACGAGGCATGGACTCGATTCAAGGACTTGCTCCATAAAGTCCCTCATCACGACATCGATCTTTGGCTCCAAGTCCAAGTCTTTTATGATCATGTCAACTTCTCAACTAAGCAATCCATCGACCAAGCGGCCAGTGGTAAACTTAGTGATCTCACCGTGGAAGAATCGTGGGGTACAATAGAGGACCTTGCCCTCTATGACAACGAAAGTTGGAATGACCCCCGTGAGTTGCCCAAAACCGTCAAGGCAATCTCCTTGCCTCCCATTGACTCACAAACTTCTGATCGTAGGATGCTCGAGCTTGAAGATCAAGTCAAATTCCTAATGAGCTCCTACAAAAATCCTAAGTCCTCACGCCAAGTGAACAAAGCCTCTTCCTTGTGTGAGCTATGTAGTGGTCCCCATGACACTCGTACTTGCACGAGACTCCCCGAACAAGCTTCCGTTGACTACGCATCCTCGCGTACCAATGGAATGGGAGGAAGATTCCCCACAACACCTGGACATAGGACTTTCAATGATGCCCGAGAAGCATGGAGGGGCAAACCCGAATACAATTGGGGACAAACCAAAGAATTCACCTCTAATGATTCCCCATGGTCCCACGGCCCTAGCCAACAAAACATAGAAGGGATGTTGCAACACCTAGTTACATCCCAAGAAGCTCAAATAGCCAAGCTTTCGGACCGCTTTAACCAACAACAAGCCGAGATGGATAGGAAGATTGATAACCTTTTGAAAGCCATGACCAATAGTGATAGGAAGATCACCGAAAAGGTTAATGCCATCTCGACTCATTCTCCCGAAGCTTCCATTGTGAAAATTAAGGACCCAAGTAAGTTAGCCAAGCACGTTCAATTCGTCAATACCATCACCCTAGTGAAACCGAATAAGACTAGTGACGAAACAAACCATGAGACTATACTTGAGGTTAGTGAAACTCCTAAGGAAGAATTGACCAATGAAGTAGACGAGGTAGGTGATGAATACTTCAATAAGTTTCCTACGTAAGAGGAACTCTCTCGCCACCCACACTACGCGACCTTCGTCACATGTATGTTAGGAAAAGCCCTCGGATCAAATTTGGGAATCCTTGGAATCTCAACATACCATGTTGCATAGGACATATTTTCGCGGCAAAGGCGTACATTGATCGCAAATCCCCAATAAACATCATGACTAGCACCTACTGTAATTGGGTAATGAAGAAACCTATCCCAATTAGGCGAGACCCCGATGATCCTAGGGTTAGTTGTAATTTTCATGGTAGAGTTAAGGGATTGCCTGCTCATGTAGGTAGTTTCATGTACCCTATGATTTCATAATTGTGGAGGATATTAGTACGGCCATAGATCCTAGCTTGTCCCATGTAATTCTAGGAAAGCCTTTCATAGAAAACACCGAGATGACTTATAATCCGCCGTTAGGGATAGTTAGATTCAAAGATGAGACCGATGATGTAGCTTACCAAATGCCATTTAAGATTGAGAAATTTTCATCACTATCCAATGATGAAAAGGAAATTAAGCTATCGGTCTACTATAGGAATGAGGAGCATAAGGAGAAAGGAGTAGATTATGTAATGAATAAGATTTTTGGGTTCTATAAGGATTGCTTGAAACTAGGACCGAATATAGAACCGATTGGGGAGAAGATGACTTCTTAGAAAGATGCATAATAGGGCATTACTATAACATGGAAAACCCCAATAGAGACCGTCATGAGGAAGAAGGTGACGGAAATGAAGTCTCGTAGGAGCACGACTTCGAGTCTAGCTACAAGACTCATAAATAAAGAAAAGCGTTTCGTGGGAGGCAACCCATGCTTAATTGTTTGCTTGTTTGTGTGTCATATATCTTTTCATTATTGTATGTTCTCATGTTTAAGTTTGTGAAAATGCTTTATATTGTCTTTAACCTCGTCTTAATTACATATAAAGGTATTTTACAAAAAGGATAAGTGTAGGGAAGATTACACACGTTTTTAAAAGAACGTGAACATGAGAACTACGATCATTGAAAAAGATATATATGTATGTTTGTTAGAGTCAAATGCTTGTATCGAGTCATAATGGATGTTTTGGGAACTTTTCCGATTTTAAAGGTGTAATTTTTCCGGAAAAATGCGTGAGCACCGGTTCTGTCAAGATAACCGACGGCGTCAGATTACAACTGACGACGTCGGGAGGGTAGAACTTTCTCTCTTATTACTTTCTCTCGTTTTCGTGCAACTTATAAATTTTTGCAAACATCCATTCCACAAGCATTATATCCTAGTTTGGTAGAGTCATATATAATTTTACCTCCGATTTTACGCGAAGGTTTCGTCTATTTTCTTAAAGTGTGCATGTTTTATTTATCAAGAAGAAGAAACATAAGATTGGATGGAGCTTTTCACGCATACATTCTTCTTGGAAAGCATTTAACCACTACTTCACACGGATCCTACCAAGCTAATCAGGGGAGTACTAGTTTCTTTCTCTTTTAATTACCTTCCATTATCATAACTTTGATACTTTCGGGGAACATTGGGGACAATGTTCAGTTTAAGTGTAGGGAGGGAGAATAAAACGGGAACTTTGAAACTATGCTTATCCTTGATCATTTGTCTTGTCCTATTTCATTTGTGTAATAAACCATGAGAGATATTTGTTAGGGCAATTTTAGCGCCAAATTTAAAAATTTTCATGACTTGTATAGGTGGGTCTTTAGTCTTAATAAAGCGTCTCATGGATAGGAGTTATATGACTAGCACAAAAACCCTTTACCACTCAAATTCCACCCCAAAAATGTGAGGTTCGCCCCTAGATCTATAGGAATTAAAGCATTCACCTTTAATGCTTCGAGAGTGTACCGGTAGTATAATAGATTCTAGAACTTGTTTTGTGATGCATTCCAAGATCGCTAGTGAGACTACACTTGTGTAGTTAGGAATAACTAAATGATAAGAGGCATTAGGATAACCCTTGTTTGATACCCGTATTATAATTACTTCTTCCACATCGGTTGAGTAATTCCCCACACCCTGCGTTGTACTCATCTTTAGTACACGATACCCTAGTTAACCCTCGAGCCTATCCTTTTCGCGGTTCTCGTGATGTTTTGGTTTTCCGGAATATCAATGAAGAGCATTGTTTACAATCCACCCCCAAATGTACACCCAAATCGCCTTAGCCTACCTTGTATGCACTCACTTTTAGTGCATTATTGTTATCATACTAAACCCTTAGTTCAATTATCTAGTTACTTGCATGGTTGCTAAGTCGAGTCATATCTTTTGTACACAGTTTTGGGATGATTGGGACTCATGGGTAAAGTTAAATTTTATGGAGTGACGGGAAAGAACGTTAAATTCAAATTCCATTTATTTACGTAATAATGTACTCCAAGTGTTTTGATCTTTTCAATTCGGGTCAAATTAGTGTTAGAGTAATAAAAACTCAAGTGTAGGGATATGCCTATAAATCCCTTATATTTTGATGTTATCGTAGAAGATGGTAGAGTAAAAGTGTATGCATAAAAAAAATGGCTACCATCCTACATCTATCTTTATATTTATGTTTGTTTGTTTCAAGTTATCTAGAGTTTAGAAAGTCGATTATTGGCTTAGCAACGCCATTCTTCTCATGCTTGTAACATAAATATTTTTGACTTGCCACCACTAAATCGCCTATCCAACCAAACCCTTTGTTTCCCTAACCGTAAGCCTAACGTTACAACCCTTTAAAAGACCTCTTAGATAGTTACTCCTAGGTGCTTACGCCAAAGCGGTGGAGGTTTGATCTAGTCTCAATCCTATGGTAATCTATGTACTATGACCGGTTAATGAGTGTTTATCTTCCATTTCCATTTGCTATATTTCATATACACCCGAGAGATGAGAGAATGCAAACACCACTTGTGAGGTGCTAGTATATAATTTCCATGCTTTTTATAACTACTGCGGTGCTTTTACTTGTTAGGAATTATGTTAATAATTTCCTAGCTTATAAATTGATTGGCCAAAAGCACATTTGCTTGAGGACAAGCAAATACCAAGTGTAGGGATATTTGATAAGGATTTAAAATGTACACTTTAAGGGTCATTTAAGCCCTTAATCGCCCACTTTATATATATCGCTAATTTCGCGTTTCTTTTCACTTTTAGGTCTCTTGGGAGCAAAATCTTTGGAATGATGCATTTTGGAAAAGGAGTGAATATATGAAGAAAATGGCTATGTCAAGATCAAGACACTCAAGTCGCTGAACTACACCGACGGCGTCCCAAACAGAGGCGGCGCCGTCCCTATTTTGTGACGACACGGTGAGTGAAATTGCTATTTTACACCGACGGCGTCCAGCTTTGAAGAGTAAGGGCGTCACGAAGACTTTTCTTCTCGACGGCCTAGATCCAGATTCGACGACGTCACTACTCGAAGGCGACGGCGTCACAACCACAACGTGACGTTGTCCCAATGATGACTTGGCCAAGACGAAACCCTAATGGCGGCGATCGACGATGTCCCAACTATAAGGTGACGCCGCATATGTAAAATTATATATAGAAATTGATTTTTCGGACTTTAGAGAGGTAGACTTGTGGAGTAAAACCTAAAACGATTTTGGTCCGGTTTGGATAGTATCTTAGGGTTCTCATACCCTATTTTACATCAAGATAAGTTATTTATTCCTTTGATTTCATTATGTCTTCGATTGAATGTGTGTATGCTTGCATGTTTAACATGTCCGACTAAATTTCTTGTGTGTTTGCTTAGATCTATGAAACCTAGTTATTAATTATTGATTGGTTGTCACTTATCTTAATTGTAATTGGCTTAAGATTGCACTAGGCCATTGTTGTGTTTTTAATGCTTGAGTAATCTCTGTGAACCTTAGTTTATAACCACCTAGCGTAATTGTAGGCTAAATATCCAAAGATAGCCTTAGTGTTAGTTTATGAATCCTAGATATCTCGTAGGAAATAACCTTAAGGTATTCTCAAAGAGTTAGGGATAAAATCATACCCTACGACCTTAAAAGACACAACGCGTTAAGAATAAGGACGTGACAATTCAACCACCAATAAAAGATAACTAGGGAGTAATAGGTATCTAGGTAGACACATTTTTAATGATCATACGAGCACACATCAATAGGCATAGACTACCCCTTAGTTTAGATAATTAGATAAGTAGAGTAATCGGTAGAAGTGCCAACCCCCAAATCCAAACCCCGAGATTTTACCCTTAGCTTTCTAAAAAAAATATAAAAGGATAAAAAATAGTCTTCCTCAACCTCAAACCTTAGCGTAGTACATCTCTCACTAGCATTCCTATTCCCCTAGAGAACGATATCAATACCCGAGGCTTACCCAATACTACACTACAACGATTAGGTTCACCGCCTGGGTGTTGAAAAACTTGCTCGATTTAAAAGGAAGTTCCTTTGACCCCGAACGGGTTATCGCGCATCATTCATACACATTAAGGTTGTTATAGAGATCATCCATGCTCATAGTATCAAATCGACTTTATTCCTCCAAACAACAAAGATGTGTGTTCCATTCGGTGACAAACTTTCTAATAACTTTTTATTAACATCTTCTTGTGAAAGCTTTTCTCCCAAAATCTCCATCTGACTTACAAGCTTTTGAAACCTATCAAAAGTTTGATCAAGCATCTTTGAGATTGGAGCAGTGAAGTTTTCATAGCGTTGCTTTAAGAGATTCATTTTTGTCTTTCTTGTAGCATCATTCCCACCAAATCTCTTTTCTACAGTTTCCAGCAACAACTTAGCATCTTTTATAGAGTTAAACTTTAACTGATGTTCATTGGAAATGCCCATCATTAAAGTACTTCTAGCTTTCACCTCTAGTCATCTCCGAGCCTTATCTTCATAAACTGCAATAGGCAACACTGTCTCAACACCTTACACAACTTTTATTTTTGACAGGGTGTTACCATTCTCTATGACTTCCCATAGTGAATAGTATATCATCTGGATGTATTGTTCAATCCTCATCCTCCATATCTCAAACTACTTTGAGGTTTGAGCATGGGAAATTTGGATCGACCACCATGTGTGCAGAATCTTGATCCATATCTTCTTCTAGATCATAGCTTCTCAACAAGCTCTGATACCACTCGTTGATCCCAGTTGAACTAGATCTAATTCCTTAGCTTGTAAAAGGATTAGTTATATTAGGTAAATCTAACACAACTATAATAGAAACTGTGTTTGAATGTATTAAAGATTATGCGGAATCTAATCTTTAATATTAAGAAGAATTGTTAATGAAACAGTGAAATAATGAACACAAAATTCAACAAACAAGCTCTAATATTATTGATGATAATAATACGAATACTGTCAAAGTATTAGGGTTACAAAACCTTAAAGCTAAGAATTATATGTTTTTGATACGGCTGAGATATATTGAGATGCCTAACTCTATGCCCTAGGACCTCCTTTTATACACCAAGGAGTTCTACACGTCTTACAATACTTTCCTAAGTATATCAAATTTTTCTATAAATATCAAGTAGTACTAACAAAATGCCTAATAGTACTAACTTACACTAACAATTGTAACTTTGTAACCAACAGTCTTAACCTTGAACATCACTAAGTTTGTGCTAGCAGTCTTAACTCTTGCACTGGTAGTAGCAGTTGTAACTTTGTACTAGCAGTCTTAACTCTTGCTCTGGCAGTTGTAACTACTTAGCATATACTCATTGAAGTTTCTTACCAGTACTAACTTTATCTGAGCAGCAGTAACACTAATATGAGCAGCAGTAACACAAACAACATCAAGAAGGCTCATAATCCCAACAAGGTGTAATGGAGCGATTTGGACGTGTTGTCCCTCCATTGACGCGTCGATCATTAAAACACGCACCTCAAGGATGCGTCCATCAATAAATTTTGTGGAGAAGTTGGTCTAACCGAGTTCTATGTTGGGTGTATGTTTATGATGTTGGTTTTTGTGTGATATATTTGTTTATAAGTGAGATATGTTTGGGTGATGAAGATGATAGTCTTATTATACATTGTATGTTTTGATGTCACGTGATGCTAAATTGGCGTTATTGTGTTCGTCCCAACACTCATACTAAGGCTACCCACAACAATGACTCTCAACGACCCTCAATTTTATTGCCACATCAACTTTCTCTCTCCTGCGACATACGGACGCACAGTAAAGCGACCGACATTTATTTATTTATTTATTAAAAAACCCATATTTTTACACTATATATATCCCCTACATTTTTATTTTCAATACACACTACTTTCAATTCTCAACACACAAACGATAACATTTCTTATGGCTTGTTCTCTCCCGAATACCGTCAAAAAAATCAAAGCGTATGTTCAGAAACAATGTGATAAAAATGAAGCCACTCGTTAGGATGTTATTATCGACATAACCAAGTTGTTTGACCAAGCATCGCGCAAACACAAGCTTTGAGGAAAATATGAAAGTGTTGATGAAAATGCATAAAGTGTATATAAATTGTGTATAAAATGATAAAATAAATGAGGTTTTTATAGGATAATGAGTTTAAATATTTTTCAACTTTCCTCTCGACCTAGGTCGAGTCCTCGACCACTTCTCTCTCGACCCTTATCGACCGAGACCTCATGACAAGGACGACGGATGATGGCCGAATGAAAACAGACTTTATTGCACCCCATATTTCCTTTTTTGCACCCATAGTAGCCAATCATTGGCCAATCATCGCCCAATGATTTTTTTTTTTTTTTTTTTTTTTTTTTTTTTTTTTTTTTTTTTTTTTTTTGTTTTGTGTTTGTGTATAATTTATATTTGTGTAATGTATATATATAGTGTTTTTATTTTTAGAGTATATATAGTGTGTATTTATTTGTGTAGTGTTTTTATATGTATAGTGTATTTAATTGTGTAGTGTTTTTATATGATATTTATTTTACGTTATGCTTTTTAATTGTGTGTTTGTTTCCATTTAATTAAACAATAACAATAAAACATTAAACAAGTAAAACAACAATGTTTTCAATATTACAACGAAATCTACTCCACATGAAGATTATTAATGTCATCTATAAGCTCATAGAGTATTCCACCCTACCGACATGCGTGATCAATGGATTTCTTGCCAATTCCAATTGATGCCTCCAACGCTTTATTTTTGCCTCGCAACAAATTGTTTTCACCAATAGCATGTTGATCATTGTATCTTTAGTTTGCAGTTTGAGCACTGCGTTGAAGAAGAGGCTTCACCAAAGTACTTTTGTTGAAATATTTCCTTCCACATGAAGTATCGACACCCATAGTCTTTAGTCCCCGGTGTTACATGACTAAACAATTATAAGAAATGTATTCTAAACAAACAAGTTATTGATATATTTACGCAAATAAGCAAACGTTTAATTATTTACCTTGAGAAAGGACATGCATAATACTTGCACCACCTAGTAGTCTTGGTGGGATGTTCTTTCAATTATTAATCCACGTTGACAACGACACAAGTAAGGATTTTGTTGTTGATCCTACCAAAAGAATTTGTATAATTATTCACAACATAAATTAGTAATCGCCTATACATGTTTTGTCATTTACAATATAAATCAAGAATCGTCTATACATGTTTTGTCATTTACAATATAAATCAAGAATCGCCTATACATGTTGTGTCATTTACAATATAAATCAATAACTGCTTTCACGATATCTTAACATCCTCCGTCGTTGAGCAAACACATGTTCCCATGGCGCTGCCTCGGCATTTCTAAAATGTCTCCATTGTGGGTGATTATACGGGAGTGGTGAGTCTTCATCAAGAAACGCAAGAACGAAGTGAGCACATTCGTTGTTCCCCACACGAAGAATCACAACCGGATACAATATTTTGCTTGAATCGGAGAACCTCTTAGCGGAAGACACAAAAGAGATTGTGAATTGGTTATACATACAATAGGACGGTTAATAGATGTAGCAATAACCACTCCCGCCTGCATAGTCATCCAACAACGCCGGTGTCGCACCCTAAACCAATTCATCGAGTTACGTATAGATGTAAAAGAATTACCCAGCTCCCCTCAGAACTTCCTCGTTATTGTCTACCGCTCTGCAAGAGCTCGGTCTGGGCCACATTTCTTGATGACCGCCAAGACCTACTAAGAACAACTCGATAGCCACAATTTCCATCACCCTCCACGTTAAAGATCCCCATGATCCGGTGATCGAAAAACCAATGGAATTTCGGTCATACAATATTCGCTAAAGTTATCCTGAACGCAAGTGGTGTCTTAAGTCGCCTCGCTAGGTCCTTCGTTAGGTCCTTCGCTTAAGTCCGGGAAATTAGAAGGCTCTCCCACATAAGAACTGTGTCTCGCAGATTCTTTATTTACTCGAGACTTTTTAGGTTTTGTGTAGCCTGCGGTGCCTTGTGGGGTTCTTCGTTAAGTCCTTCGTTAGGTCCTTCGCTTAAGTCCGAGACGTTAAGGCTCTCCCACATAAGAACTGTGTCTCGATTCTTTATTTTACGGGACTTTTTAGGTTTTGTGTAGCTTGCGGTGCCTTGTGGGGGTTCTTCGTTAAGTCCTTCGCTCAAACCGGATATTTGGTTTAGACTGGATTTGTTGTCCTTTGCGCCGGACGTCCACGATTACTTTCTTTAACAAAGAAGTTGTTGGTGACACGATTCAGAGCGATATACCTCCGAGCCTGCTTAACATATTTTTTTGACAAATGACGATGCTCGTATAAACACTTTGGAATTTTTGTACGCCATCTTGACAAGAAAATATTCGAGCTCTTCAGCCCTCGAGGCTCTTCGACTCTCGAGTATTTCGGACAACCGCCGAGGAACGCTTAAGGTTCTCCAAAATTATTAACAAAACCAAGCGGAATAGGCAATCCTCAGATTCGAAAAAGGAACTAGTTAAAATTATCGGTGTCGACGGGAGAATAACTCGATAGGCATAAATTTGAAATTCATACCGCTTGCTTTAAGGTAATACTGATTGGTGATAGCATGGTAAACCATAAATTGACCGCAATCGATGATCACATTGATGTGGGTCGCCATCCCGCTGACTTCTCGAGTAGTAATGAGTAAAGCATCTCTTGAAACATTATAGCGCAATTCGCTAAATAGCTTATCCTTACACGCATGCGCTTGATTTTGCTTGTATTCAAAGAGGCTCAGATCGCAGCTTTCTTGCAGCCTATAATCTTGTCGACCGAACACAACAACGTGTCTAAGCCGGACGTGTGTTGCCCAAGTATAACTTCAACAACAAGCGTGTTGACTCTCAACTCTACATGTTGTTGTCCGTCAAGTCGCGATATTGATCGGTAATGTATGACACAAACATGTTGTCGTAATCTTGCGACCGCCACGAAATCTTGAAAACATCCGATAAAACAAAGAATTAACAAAGTGAGAAAACAATTCGAGTAGTTATTTATTAAATAATAAAACAAAGAATTAATGGTTAAGCACCGGTTTTGGGCTAATAAATCTTGTAGGTGCTCGTAATAATGCGTGAACACATCTTCGGTCGGAGCTGTAACCATCAATTCCCATGTCCATCTAACGGACTCATACTCCTTTAACGAATCGAATTTGGGTCTGCAATGCTTTAGCACATTTTGATTGATATGCCATCGGCAGAGTAATCTGTTAGCGTTTGGGAATTCTTCTTCGCATGCCCCAAGCAACGCTAAATCTCTGTCGGTGACGATAACCCGTGGGTAATATTGTTCTTGTATCACCAACTTAACACATTCCAACACCCATTTGAAATTTGTCTTTTTTTCCTTGTCCAAAAAGCTAAACGCCATTGAGAATGTTGTGTTTGTTGGAGTAACCCCAACAATTATAAAGAATGGCAGTTTAAACATCGTGGTGTTGTATGTGGAGTCCATCATCATGATTTCCGGATATGTTGTCCACAAGGCATATGACGTCGGGTGAACAAAAAATTTCATCCAGTTCATTTGTGTGGTCATTTATCCTAGGGTAATATGTATAACCTTGACGCTGCAAATGTACTAACAGGAGTTGTATCGAGTCAAATCACCACGATTAGCGCGACGTATCTTGTCTTGTGCATTGTATATCGCTTTAATGCCGCACACGTTATTCGGATCGCTCTCTTTATTGCGAGAAAGTATAATTCGTGGTGCTACATGCCGCTCGTCATCCGCTTCACAAAAACGAACTCATTTTCTTTTAATCGCATGGCTTGTGAAAACCATGGAATGAGTCTACGAATACATGATTATGCCTCGTACACTTGACATTCAATATCCAACCATTTTACGCTTATGAAATTTCGCTAGTAATCGAATGGGCAATTAATTTTAGCGGTACTACTCGCCGCTCAAGTTCATCTTCTAAACCTTCACGCAGACGTCCCATATCTAGAACACAACAATTCGACAGAGTACTTATATTTCTATCTGCTTTACTTCTTCCTTTAACAACAATAAAACCAATCGATTCAAAGAAGTAGATTTCACCCAATCAATTAAAGATCTTCATTATCGAACACCTAAAAAATAAAAACACAAGAACTTTTATTTTTAGTAAACTTTATAAAAATACAACTTTATTTATTGTTACATTTTTTATATTAGTTTTATTTTATTATTACTTTTATTTTTTAACAAAACTTACATAAATTTACAAACCTTACGCAAATTTACGTTTACTTTTGAAATAACTTTTTAACTACTTTACAAATAACTTTTTAACAAACCTTATTTTTTTTTTACAAACTTTACTTTTTTTTACAAATAACTTTTTACTTTTCATTTTCTTTACAAATAATTTTTACATTTTTCTTTACATTTACTTTTCAAAAAAAAAAAAAGGCAAACCCGGTATTGAAAACTGGTGCCGCCCTAATATACCAACTTCAAAACCAACTGCACCCATCTTTACTCTCTCTCTCAATTGATACTCTCTCTCTTTTCTCTCTCTCTCTCTCTATTTGCTACTAACTTTCCGGCGTTAAACAAATGTTTCCGCCACGCACCACCGGATATTTTCACCCCATATACCAAACGATAGATCGGGAAAAGGTGATCATTTTAACATAGGGCACGTGCGGTATTTCTCACCGACGCGCCCTAGATCTAAAGTTTTAGATTCGGTTTTCGTGATGGTATATGGGTTGATGTTGTTGTTGGTCTAATGAGGCATGGTATATATGGGTGCAGTTGGTTTTGTGGTTGGTATATTGTACGCATGGTATTTATGGTTGCAGTGATAGTGGTTATGTTTGGATAGTTTTGGTATATGGTTTATGAGCCTATTTTTGGTTGTTTTGCTCATGGTTTATGATAGTGCAATATATGTATGGATGATGGCTTTTTTTTGATGGTGGTTATGATAGTGGTTATTTTTGGTTTTGAAGTTTATGATAGTGGTTAAATGAACCATTTCCGCCGTCATTGCAACTCTTGGCTCATGGCAGTTTTGGCTCATGGTTATGATAGTGGTTATTTTTTGTTTTCGGTTTATTTTGGCTCATGGTTGTTCTTGGCTCATGGCAGTTTTGGTTGTTTATAACCACTATCATAATCAAGTATTTTTGGTTTTGAAGTTTATGATAGTGGTTATTTTTGCTGTTTTGGCTGTTTTGGCAAAAATAAACCGAAAACATAAGCCAAAAAATAAGCCGAAAACATGCACAAAAAAATTCGAGATACGGCGATGATGATAAAAAAACTTTTGTTGATTTTCAGCGAAAATGATTTGGCGTGGCATAATCGAATGGCATGGCAAATGACTTTGCAACCTTCAAATTTGCAGCCAAAATGATAAAACAATAATAATCTGAGTCTATTAAAATCTCGTTTTTATAAATTTTGCATGTCATATTGTAAAGTTTATTACCTCATTGGTATAAAATGGTGAGCTCGACATTTTCCCCTAGTTAGCTTCTTCGTGGTATGAACTGTGATTGCTGCTTCTTTGTGGTATGAACTGTGATTGCTGTGATTGCTTCTTTGTGGTATGAGCTGTGAATTGTGAATGTGATATTCTTTATAACGAAGGAAAGCAGCAGATTGATTGAGAATCTTTACTGTTAGTGAATTGCTTTATGCAGATTTGAGAATCTTTACTATTGTGAATGTGAACTTTGTCGATGAGAAATACTTGGCGATGATGATTTTGAGCCTAAAAATTTCCGAGGCGATGATGAAAACTGAATGGACGGCAAAGTGAGATAACATCTCACTTTTGCAACCTTCGAACTGAGCCTCAAAAATTTCCGACTACGTTTTTTAAGTTTTAAAACTGATTAATAAAAAAAAATAAAACTTGTAAAAAGTTATATACTTTATTCAGTAAAAAGAAATAAAAAGTAAAAAATCTTACTTTTATAAAAGAAATAAAAGAGTAAATGTAAAAAAAAAAGACTTGTATAAAAAAGTGACAAAAAATAAAGAGTAAAAGTAAAAAAAAAAAAAAAAAAAAAAAAAAAAAAAAACTTGTACCAAATGATTGGCACGGAACTTTAACACCCCTAAAATTTTTTAGGGGTGCAAGATTTCTTTTAATTACTAATTTCTTATTTTACTTCTACGTAAATTTCATTCAAGATGTTTGTTTACGTTACTTTTTGCAATTTTTAATTTTGCAAGAAACGTATATTGAAATAAGAGTAAACTACACCGTTCGTCTTTGTAGTTTGCGTTTACCGACAAGTTTCGATTTTGACTAAAAAAATTGCACCGTTTTATTTTAATCTTCATCATTTCTTTTATCTATCTTCATCTCCAACTATCACCACCCACCACCATCTTTTTTTACACGTTTTCATTTGTTTTTTTACGCCTGTCCGCTTTTACGTTTTACCGCTTTTCACGCTGCGACAATTTTACGCTTCATCCATTTTACACTGTTGCTCGCTCTGTTTTTTTACGTTTCGTCTTTTTGACAATTTTTACGTTTTGTGTCATTTTGCACGCCGTCAGCTTTTACGCTGTTGTTTTTACACGTTTCATCCCTTTTTATGTTTTATCCGCTTTTACATGTTTACGTCCGCTTTACGCTGTGTGCGTTTTACACGCTTTCCGCTTTTTACCGGAAAACAGATAAAAATGGCTGAAAACGTTAAAAAATGAACGAAAAGTATAAAAACAGATGAAACGGATGAAAAATTAAAAAACGGATTTAAAACATATAAAATGGATGAAAATGCGATAAACCAACGAAACGTATTAAACCGACAAGAAAGTAAAAAATGATTTAAAACGTATAAAACCGATAAAACGTATACAAAGCGATGAAAACGATAAAACCGATTTAAACGATAAAACCGACGAAGCATATAAAATGATGAAACGTAAAAACTGGACGATAACGTATAAAACAGGATGAAAACGATAAAATGGACGAAGACGATAAAACAAACGAAAACGTATTAAAACGGACAAAAACGTAAAAAACATACGAAAATGTATAAAAACCGACGAAAACGTATAAAACGGATGAAAACGTGTAAAAATGGACAAAAACGTATTAAAACTGACAAAAACGTATAAAACCTAATGAAAACGTATAAAAATAGATATTTACATTTCATATTTAAATTTAATCCAATGCCTTTTAATAAACATACCTTACTTTAGGTTTCATGCGAAATAAAAAGTGTTAAAATAAGACATGCAATAGAAAAAAGAAAATGTGAGTTAAGTAAATTACAGTAATAAAGAAAATGAGCTATATCAAAGGTCCCATTTATTTAATTCTTTTGGCGAAATACGAGCAAAAGAAAGTAGCATGGTTATTGAGGTTTAATTATTACCCATTAAATACAACTATCACAATTTACAATATAACTTTGAGATTAGTAATCTGATGCACTTTATTTCGCTTACCCACAAATTCACGCTACTATCTGACAACCCCATCATCCATCTAGTTTGATCTAATACGTGATTAACCTAAGATTTAGTGCCGAAACATAAGTTCATGTTTTTTCTCGTTTTTATCTTTCTTTTTATTCACATTTATGTCTTTTTTAAATTAACGCTTTTTTATTTAATTCACGCTTTTTTTCTTCTAATTTGCGCTTTTTTATAAATTCATTTTTTTAATTCACGCTTTTTTCATTCGCTTTCTTCGCTTTCGCTCTATTTTCACATCGCTTGTCCGCTTTCACACGTTTTGTCCGCTTTCATACATTTTCATATGTTTTCGCTCGCTCATCCGCTTATACGCTTTCATCCGCTTTCGTCCGCTTTCATCGCTTTTCGCTGGTCAATTTTCATACGCTCATCCATTTTCAAACGTGTTTTACGCTTTCATACGCCGTCCGCTTTCACACGATTCGCCCATTTTCACGCGTTTTCGTCCGCTTTCACGCTTTCACACGCTCGACTATCACAAGTGATATTAAGAATATCACTTTTGATATTATGAATATCACTTATGATTTTCCAATATCACTTTGGATATTCGAATATCACTTTGTGACATTATGAATATCACTTGTGATCTTCCTGAATATCACTGATGATTGAATATCACTTGTGATTTTCATGTTACAAAACATTAGTTGAAAATCACTGTAATATTCTTAAAATCACATAATATCACTTGTTGATCATCCGGATATCGCGAATATCACTTATGATATTCGTAATATCACCTGTGATATTCGTAATATTTGTGATACCGAGAATATCACTTGTGATATCACAGAACGTCACTTGTGATATTCGTAGACATATGAAAACGGCCAAAACATTTAAAACCGACTAAAACGTATGAAACTACGAATACGTATGAACCTAAACCAAAATTTGACCATTTTCTCTTTATACGTGGTAAATATAAACTTACATATTTTTATAAGTTTCAAAATAAGCAAATTAAGCTTGTGAAACATAAACCAAATCACATAAGCTCATAAGCAAATAAAGTAAGATTAAACAATTACCCCAAACTATGTAGTTGCTATTCAAATTATATATTTGTGATATTCGAATATCACTTCATGATTTTCTGATATCACTGCGATATTCAATATCACTTTTGATATTATGAATATCAATTGTGATTTTCCGATATCACTTCGCGATATTCTCAATATCAATTGTGATTTTGATGTTACAAAACATTAGTTGAAAATCACTCATGATATTTAAAATATCACAAGTTATATTCGAATATCACGAATATCAATTGTGATCATCGAATATCACATAATATCACTTGTGATCATCCGAATATCGCGTATCACAGCGATCGATCTCGAATATCGAATATCACTGTGACATTCATAAACGATGAAAACATTTAAAAGCGGACGAAACGAATGAAAACGTAAGAAAATGGACGAATATGTATGAAAATGGATGAAAACGATGAAAGCGAAAACGAGTATGAAAACGTATCAAAACGTATGAAAACGGACGAAAATGGACGAAACGTATGAATAATGAACAAAACATAAGAAATCGGACTAAAACGTAAGAAAATGGACGAATATGTATGAAATGGACGAAAACGTATGAAAGCTTAAAACAAGTATGAAAACCAAGTGAAACGTATGAAAACAGACGAAAATGTATGAAAGCAAAAACGCGAATTAAAAAAAAAAAACGTGAATAAATTTAAAATAAATAAATAAATAAATAAATAGTGAATTTAAAAAACGTGAATTAAATGAAAAAGACAAAAAAATTGAATAAAAAAGACACAAGAAAAAACATGGACTTAGGTTTATCTATTAAATTTTAGGTTAATCCCACCATTAGATTAATCTAGATGGATGGATTGATTTTCACTAGTAGTGAATAAAATAAAAGTATTAAGAAACGAAAATTCTCTAAGATTCTTTCTTTCAAGTAAATAGTAGCACCAAAAATTAAGATAAGATTTAAATTATAAAGTCGACATGCCACTTCTCAACTAAAAATTCATATTTATTTTCAAATTGAAATATCTTTTATCTACTTATTTATTTTATAATCTAATTTCACCTAAAATTTTATGCTCTTTAATTCAACATCCATTTTGATATATTTTTATAAGTTTTAGTTTTTATATTTTTAGTGGGTTTATTTTATTTTAATTCAAATTTTTACAACTTTAACCTTTATTTCAATCAATACAATCTTGATTCACAAAATCATATACTTTGTGAGTGTTTAATGTAAGAGATTACGAGGTATTTCTATATGCGTGAATAATGATGTCACGGAAAGCTACGGGTAACCCAAACAACACATACAACTAACACATATACATTGAAGTGTTGTAAACGATTCACTAAACGTAAGCAAACACATATAACTATACTTTATCTCCACCATGCGCAGTATCCGACTATCTATACTACTATATAATGATTTAAAGCCAAACCTCATTCCAGTTCTAACTCCTAACCAAAAATTAAGATAGGAACTCTAATCACAAGATTTACACAATTCTTAATAAACTCCAAGTTCTAACTCCTAACCACTAAAAAGTAGATAAGGAGTCTAATTATAAAGTCGACACGTGCCACTTCTCAATTAAAATTTATCTTTATTTTCAAATTGAAATATCTTTTATCTATTTATTTTTTTATAATCTAATTTCACCATATTTTCTAAAATTTTGTGTTTTTTAATTCAACATCTATTTTGATATATTTTTTATGAGTTTTAGTTTTAAATTTTAGTGGGTTTATTTTATTTTAATTCAAATTTTACAACTTTAACCTTTATTTCAATCAATACAATCTTGATTACTCAAATATATTTTGGGGAGTGTTTGATACGTAAGAGATCACATGGTAGTATTTTATACGCGAATAATGATGTAACGAAAGCTACGGGTAACCTAAACAAACACATACAAGTAACACATATACATTCGTGTTGTGAAACGAATTCACTAAACGGTAAGCAAACACATATAACTATATTTTATCGCCACAATGGTATCCGACTAGTCTATACTATCAGATAAAGATTTAAGCCATGGGCTCCACAAAAATTAAGATAAGAGCTCTAATCATCATTAATTGACATGTCACTTCCCTAACTAAAAATAACAAAAATTAGGAGTTTAACAAACTAAAATAAAGAGCCTAATAATGGGAGTGACATACGTCACTTCCTAACTAATTAATCACCTTTATTTTTAAATTTAAATATCTTTAATCCGCTTAATTTTTTATGATCTAATTTCACCATATTTTTTAAAATTTTGTGCTCTTTAATTCAACATCCATTTTGATATATTTTTATGAGTTTTTAGTTTTTACATTTTAGTAAGTTTATTTTATTTTGATTCAAATTTTTACTCCCTCCGTCTCAATTTAATTGTCATGAGAGAGAGAGAAAACACAAATTTTAATAAAAGTGGGGCAACTTTAATTTTCAACCACACAAATAGAATATTCCCCCTTTATATTCCATAGTTTTTACTAAAAAGGAAAAGTGGACAATTTTTTTGAGACATCCAAAAATGGAAATATGAACAATTAAATTGAGACGGAGGGAGTATAACTTTAACCTTTATTTCAATCAATACAAACTTTATTTATCAAAATCATTTACTTTTAGGAAAGTGTTTGACGAAAAAGATTGTAGGCCTTTTTATATCGCGGAATAATGATGCCACGGAAAGATACTGGAAACCAAACAAACACATACAACTAACACATATACATTTGGAGTTTGTGAACGAATTCACTAAATGGTAGGAATCATGTAGAAGATTTGGGTTAACAATTCATTTACTATATTTATCGCCGCCATTGCATGCAAGATCTAACTATATATATATTATAACGCACGTAAAACCAAGCCTCATTCTGCCTCTCTAACTCCTAACCAAAATTAAGATAATGTTTCAATCATTTGACGATTACGCGTTTTAACAAACTCCAAACTCAACCTTAACCACTAAAATTAAGATAAAATCTCCAATTATAAAGTGATACGCCACTTTTCAACTAAAATTCATATTTATTTTCAAATCAAATATCTTTTTATCTACTTATTTTTTTATAATCTAATTTCATCATATTTTCTAAAATTTTATGTTCTTTAATTTAACATCCATTTTGACATGTTTTTATAAGTTTTTAGTTTTTATATTTTTAGTGAGTTTATTTTATTTTAATTCAAAATTTTACAACTTTAACCTTTATTTAATTAATATAATCTTGATTCATCAAAATCATATACTTTTGGCGCTGCTTGACGGTGGTAGAAATCATGGCGTATTTTTATACGCGAATAATGATATTACGGAAAGCTACATTTAATCCAAACAAACACATACAACTAACACGATATATTCGTTGCTAGCCGAAACGAATTCACTAAACGGGCAATTAAACACACGAATTATATTTATCGCCGCTTCACAAGCAGATATCTCACTAGTCTTATCAAGTGTACGATGATCTTTCTGGCATAACACTACTCGGATGGAAAATAGCTGCTTTTTGTTTCTCATCTTCCCCTTAGTTGTTTTCTTTTATTGTTTTCGCTTTTCAGAATATTTCGACCCAATATTGACTTTATATTATTGTCAAAAGCCAAGTCAAAATGTTTTACTGTCGGCCTGAGTCAACTCAATACACAGGTAAATATATTTATCAGAAAATTGTTAAAACTGGTTTATGCTACGATCTATGCTGGTTTATATGTGTTATTTGCTCCCACTATGATACTATGAACATATACTGGTGAATGGTGATAGCAATCTGATTTTTTTTTTCATGCACACCAACTGTTTGATAAAATGCCGCAACCAGTATCAGCTGGTTGGACATAATGTATGTTATTTTTCTGATCAATAAACAACATTTACGTATAGAAATCGCCTATCGAGGTTGTTAGGCGATACACTCGATATTGAGTTGGTTGTTTAGCAAGTCGGCACACATGAAAGGAGATCTTTTGTTCTATCTTGCTATCTGTGTTTCCTACATGCCTAATGACCTTGATCTATGATTGATACTTATTATCAAATTCTACGTAGGTTGACGAAAATTCCAAGTCACGTGTAACAATAATAGAACGCATGATAGAAGCTTGACTGACTTAGTAAATTGATGTGGGTTCTCATTATGACTTCACTTACCCTTCTTGTGGGATGTAGTAACTTGCAAAGTTCTAAGTCAGGCATTAAATGAAAATGGATTCTCACATCATGTTCTCTTTAGCGTAAAAACTTCCGTCTAATAACATCAGTTTGTTCCTTGCTATATTTGGATGTCATTTAGTTTCTGTTTTCACAGTATAGCAATACGAGTAGCAGTCACATATTCACATCTGTTATTGGCATACTTTCTTTTACAAAACAAACCTATTTGGATCTTCTCTAGTAAGTTTTATTGCAAAAATTACCGAAACCAAAACTTATTCTGTAACTTGTTATCTGCAGGATTTCCATTGAGGCTGTAGTAATCAAGCTATATGGCGCTTACTGTCTCAAAGCTATGTAAACAAGTCTGTTCGTTTGATCAGCCTTTCATTTACTTTTCTTCCCAAATCCATTCAGTCTCATCGCAACAATTGCTTGAGAAATCCATTAAATCCGCCATTGAATCCAAAAGTTACCAACAAATTGCCGATATTCTCAATACCTCAAACGACACTTCCCAGACCTCCAATCCCTTCTCATTCCTCTCACACTTTCACGAAAGCCATAGAACCAAAGTTATAGACAAAATTCTACAAAGTTTTATTTGTATAAGACCTCGTTCTCACCCTCGAGTTGCATATGCATATCTCCTCTCTTTCACCCTACAAAGCACTAATCCTTTGCCACTGTCCCTAGCGATCCTACAACGTACCCTTCGGTCAGGCTGTTCTCCTGTTCCTCAAGCTCACCTTCTTCTCTCCAGTGTATGGCTTCATGAACGAAAGCAAGCCGATCAGACTGTTGGTAGTATGCTTTTGCAGATGCAGTCAATTGGGTATAAACCAGACGGTGGTGTTTGCAACTATCTTATTTCATCATTATGCAAAGTTGACCAGTATGAGGAAGCAGTTCAGGTGTTACGGTCCATGGGTGGGGCCGGATGCATACCTGATTTGGACAGCTTTGGTTCTGTAATCAGTGTGCTATGTGACCTTAGAAAGACAAAATATGTTGAAGAGCTAATAAAGGAGATGGTATCAAAGTTTAGATTATCGCCTAGAAAAGAAATGGTGGTGAAGGTCTTAAGGGCAATGCGTGCAAACAAAGATGTGCATAAAGCAGTTGAGTTGGTTAAGTTTCTCGAAGAAAAGGATATACAAATTGGGTTCGAGAGCTATGAGTTGGCTGTCGAGATGTGTTTAGAAACCAGTTTGTTTGTTTTAGCAGGGAAAGTTGTTTTGAGAATGACAAACAGAGGTTTTATACCGTATATAAAGGTGAGGCAGAAGGTATTTGAAGGATTGACTTCTGTTGGTGAAGTAGACCTTGCCTACATTCTTAAAAAGAAGTTCACAGAACTGAACTCTTAGCGTGCTGATTATTTTATCAGATATTTTTTAAGAATGAACATGAAAATTCTGGGGTAGAGTAGCGTTACTTAGTTTCTGTATGTTGTAAAACACACCATCATTCTGCCTTGAATTATTTATTATTTATCACGTGATACAAGTATTGATCATGAATGTCGTCAATTTTACACTAAGAAAGGACGGGGTATGTACAGTCGATTGCAATCCCACACTCACCTCTTTTGTCTTTAGTTCCACGTTTGATTTTCATATAACCATCTTCACCCCAATCTTTACCCCATGAATTTTTAATGATCCAGTATTTTCTTCGTCGTTCTTCTCCATAACCAACCACCGTTACCGCATGATTCAAGTTGGTCCCACATGAACCTGAGAAAACGCCATTGGAGTAAAACTGAAATAAAAAACCAGAGTGAATAGCAACCGATACGGGTTGTTTGGCAACTGCAGCTTGTAGGCTCTTCTCATCATTTTCAGGTACTTTTTTATATTCTTTTATTGTGACTGCAACTTCTTTAGCTTTTGATTTGTTGCAATCTTTGTCTCTGCCTACATATGGGTAATCGTCTTCTGTTGCAATTCCACCGTTTTTTATAATGAACGCATATGCTTTCTCCATGATACCTCCATGACATCCTGTGTCATCATTGTTAATATCACAATCCACAAGCATTTGTTCTGATAGAGTTGTTAGATTGTCTCCTTTTATTTTGTTAATGCCTTCAATTGCTGCTACAGCAGAGAATGCCCAACAAGCTCCTGCATTTATAATTTTTTCATATTAAAATCGACTTACACCATATAAAGTTTACACAACATCGAAGTTTGTACAACTCTAATGCACATAATGACATCGAGTTGCAAAATGCATTAAACTTAACCATATAAGTGGGGTTTCAAACCCATTTTCGTTGAGAGGGTGTTTAAATTGCTTATTTAAGTTCTTCTCTGCTTATTTATAAGTAGTTTTCCTTTTGAGTGTTTGGATGAAACTTTTACTCCCCTTATTCTAGACTAAATTAAGCAGATAAGCAGTTTAAAACAAGCAATCCCACACACCCCCTAAATGGTTATGGGTCAAGGTAAAAGTTGCCGAATGTATATTTTTTAATGCACACAACTTCCTAAAGATTTTTAAATTAAAAGATTTACCAGTAGATTATTGTACTTATAATATTGTTTTTGTACTCGCATAAAATGCATCATTTAATTTGTAAAGATCATTTTAAAGAAAGTGTTTGTGCGTCAACCCAACCGCCCGGACCATTGCGACCATACTAAAAGATGACTTGCTTTAGACTAACCCGTTTTGACCCGTTATCCAACCCACCCATGTTACCAAATCTAGTTAACAGATTTTATACCGCATCCGGCTTGATCTCTAACTTCAGTCACAGCGCCTTCCTTTCTCCAATCCACATTATTTGGCAATTCTTCTGTGATGTTGACAGGCTCAGCCAGACCCATATAATGCGAATATCCACGACCTTTATAACCCAAATAAATAGCTTGGAATTCCTCGTTAGTCATGTCAGCGTATTTGTTTTCAGCGAGCTTGTATGAAAGATTCTGTGAATTGATATAGTCGATATACTTGACATTAGATTGGTATATACCATATCTTACCTCCCGTTCATATCTACCTTGGTATCTTCTTTCGTATTTTTGCAGCCATTTCTCGTACCTATCAAGCATATACTTTGAGTCATACACTGGTGGTTTGTGTTCATTAGACATATAGTTTGAGCTGTAGTCTGGGTCGGGTTCATGAGACATTGCGAGTTGAAGCATAAAACATAGTATACATGGGAGCATGAGGGAAAACCAAGCTTTTCTGAACAGGATGAAGGCCATTATCAAATGGTAAGTTTGGATTTCTTAATTTTTTTAATGAAAAGTTAGGGGTTTCTATGGATGTAGTTGAAATTATGTAAAGTGTTAAGTTCATGTGTTTTGTGCTTGTGAAGCATGTTACGTTTAAACCTTGCTTCTTTGGATTATGCATGTTTAATAAATGGTGAAAGGATATTAAACCATTTTTAATGGGTTAGTGTGATGAGTATCCTTAAATACAACTTACAAGCTTCATGCACAAAAGACTTGTATGATACATTTTCAAATTCGACTATCCCTTTTGGTAGCTACCAACTGGAAACTAGCGACCGTCATCCCGACATGCATTGACCGCCAGTTTGTAAATTGTTATATCGTCGAAAGAAGACGACGCGAAGTAACGTGTCCAATTAAAGTTAACGGTTTAACCAACCATAACTACCTTCATTTCACCCAAATAGTGAAGAGGAAATGTAGCTTATGGTTAAGCTATGCGCGCTTTATTTGAACTGGACACGTGCTACGCACGTGATCATCCTATTTCAGCATATAACATAAATCATCATGATTGTACATTTGTACTCATTTCTCTTTTGAGGAGTGATCCGTACACCACATCAACAATATTGTATTCGTTTCTCTAAAATAAAAAAATAAATAATTGTTGCTAACTTCGTCATCCTTTCAAAACTTTGAATATGCGTCGTGTAAAAAGTTGATTGACTCGAACTAATGCTTTATCAAAATTGTGTATCATGCGTTATAAGTTTTAGTTATGTATATATAAACTCTCATCAATTAGGATTTCTTATTTTGAAGTACTTGTTTATTAGAGTTATTGAATTATTGGAACTTTGACCGGTTCATTGTCAGTTAGAGTTCAGTAAGTCTAGATATACTCTAGACGTTATGGGTCGTGTTTATGTTAAGTTGGGTCTTTTTAGCCTAAGTTTATTTATTTTCGTTGTAAGTCTTGACTATTTAAAGGCTACTAGTCAAGTTAATAAAAGAAAAATACACTAGCAAGCAAGTTTTGTTTGTCAATTTACCCGACATTATTAATTTACTTTAAACAAAGCATTTGGAACATTGATCTAAACTTGCCTTGGAACAGGGTTCGACTAAGTGAATATCTTGCAAGCTATCTGCTAAGAAAAAGAAGCACCGTTAGCCTCATCACGGGAGGAGATTTTCGCGGTCAACCTCCGGTGTGAGAGAGAGGGGAGGGGGGGGGGGGAGCATAAATAGCATCTAGCATCTAGCATATTCTGATAATGTAAAATTAGATCTTCTAATAGTTGTTTTATCAATAATAGCATCTAGCATAAATCCTCACACCGGAGGTTGACCGCGAAGAAATCAAATTAGATCTTCTAATAGATGTTTTATCAATAATAAGCATCTAGCATAAATCCCGATTCATTTTCACTTTCATGAATAATAGAAATTTCTTCTTTATTTATTGTTGATGACTTCGACATATTTAATAAATGAATTTTTAAAACTTGTTAAAAGTTTTAAATAATACCACCCTAGCAATTTTCTTCTTTTGATAGCCGATGGTACCGTCTTTGCTTCCCGATCGCTACGCCAATCTTTCTTCTATACGCTGATTCTTTATTGTTGTTTTAAACATCTTTCTTGATTCTTCAAACTGTTTTTAAGCTCTTGTCTAGCTTCTTTATCTTGCTCCTTAGATCGTTGCATAGCTCTGATACCAGAATGTAAACGCGGATAATACGGGCGAATAATTTTTCATTTGAAATGGATGATAATTGATTTAGATTTGAAATTGGTCCATGTGTTTTTGAATAATACGTTGATTGAATGAATGAATTCAATTGTGAATAGTGATTATGAATGATTCAACATGTGTTTTTGAATAATACGTTGATTGAATGAATGAATTCAATTGTGAATAGTGATTATGAATGATTCGTTGAATGATGATTGATGATAGGGATCTGCTATTCAGAAGAAGTAGCTTCAACAGATAGGTGAGATATCAATCTCAGAGATTGTTGCAATCTCAAATTGAACGATGTCAATTTTAACTTTAAAATCGCACACTTTATTATGGGATGCAAGGCCTCTATTTATACAAGAGGATAGTAGGTGTAGTAGCTACAGCCTACGTCATTGCTTACCTATATTTACATTATTGATACAGCTAGGTGCCCGATAGGCCTTACATTATTATCTTACATTATTACATAAATAGCATCTAGCATCTAGCATATTCTGATAATGTAAAATTAGATCTTCTAATAGTTGTTTTATCAATAATAACATCTAGCATAAATCCTCAAACCGGAGGTTGACCGCGAAGAAATCAAATTAGATCTTCTAATAGATGTTTTATCAATAATAGCATCTAGCATAAATCCTGATTCATTTTCACTTTCATGAATAATAGAAATTTCTTCTTTATTTATTGTTGATGACTTCGACATATTTAATAAAATGAATTTTTTAAAACTTGTTAAAAGTTTTTAAATAATACCTGCTTCCTAGCAATTTTCTTCTTTTTGATAGCTGATGGTACTGTCTTTGCTTCTGACTGTTGGCGTCAATCTTTCTTCTATACGTTGATTCTTTATTGTTGTTTTAAACATCTTTCTTGATTCTTCAAACTGTTTTTAAGCTCTTGTCTAGCTTCTTTATCTGGCTCCTTAGATCGTTGCATAGCTCTGATACCAGAATGTAAACGCGGATAATACGGGCGAATAATTTTTCATTTGAAATGGATGATAATTGATTTAGATTTGAAATGGGTCCATGTGTTTTTGAATAATACATTGATTGAATGAATGAATTCAATTGTGAATAGTGATTATGAATGATTCAACATGTGTTTTTTAATAATACGTTGATTGAATGAATGAATTCAATTGTGAATAGTGATTATGAATGATTCGTTGAATGATGATTGATGATAGGGATCTGCTATTCAGAAGAAGTAGCTTCAACAGATAGGTGAGATATCAATCTCAGAGATTGTTGCAATCTCAAATTGAACGATGTCAATTTTAACTTTAAAATCGCACACTTTATTACGGGAGGCAAGGCCTCTATTTATACAAGAGGATAGTAGTGTAGTAGCTACACGCTACGCCATTGCTACCTATATTTACATTATTGATACAATAAAGGCCGACAGTGCCTACATTATTATCTTATATTATTACATAAAAACAAACAACATCACACCACGCAAAGAAAAAATTGAAAAAGTAAAAAACGTGGTTGCTGAATAATTGATGCCTTATCTCTTCACGCGTTTTCTTTGCTTTGGATTTTTGCATCGACAATAATTCTTGAATTTTTGTCTTCATTCTTCTTGCATCTGTGTATCTGTACAGTATTCACTGAGATGTCTTCCTGAGCTTGTTAATTCTTGACATAATGCAATCTTGAAATCTTCCGGTAATTCTGCAATTGGTCCGGAAAAATCTTCAAATGGTTTCTCGAATTCTGCTAAGATTTTCTGATCTTCTTCACTAATACTTGCTCTTGAGAAATGTGAAAAAATCAAAATATTATTTTGAAAATAATTGATTTTGACTTCGATCTTTGTCTTCGCCCTATTCCTAGTTTTGTTGATGCGGTAAAACTCCAACTAGTGCTTCCACGAAATTTCGATGGATGGGAGTTGGTGGTATCTCGTCCTTGATGGATACTTTCCGTTCGCGACTCCTAGTTCCGCTATTACAATGGATGGTACTAATAATTTGATCATTGTCAAGATTGGATAACTTGAATGAATCTCGAGAAACAATGATCGCTTCTTGCGAAATAATCATCGTATGTTTTAATGATTCTCTCGAATACGTGTCGGAATTCTTGGAATTCTTTAAGATTTCCTTCTTTAGTGTATACGGTATCTAATAATCCATGAACGAAATATTCATGAATAATTATTGGTTCTGCTGCTGGAATGAATACTGCTTTTGGTCCTTCTCTTCGGTCCTTTGGGTAGAAAAGCTTGGTAGCTAGAACTTCATTGTAGTGAACAATACTGTCCCATAGTCGCTGAAAATTTTCAACTGTTGGTTTCTTCGAGGCTTCTTTTTCTCTTGTAGTCGGAATGCTTTTAGTAGATCTATCGATCCGTAATGGATGTCTGTTTTGATTCAAAACGTGAATCTTTTGGATCTTTTGATTTCTTCTGCTTGCTGGTCTTGTATGTTTTTTCTAGTGCTTGTTCTGCCGCTTCTCTTGATGTGTAGCTTTTATGACCTACACTTTTTCCGATTATGTGGATCGCAAGTGCCCAATCCGAATATATTCCTTCGCTTCGTCCGTCAAAGATGACGTACCATTTTGTTTTCCTATGCTTGAATTCTGAACAATTTCTTGAACTCTTTCTTCCATTCTTGTAAACTCGTCTCTTGAAGATGAGGATGAGCATGATATTTGGGTTTTTTGGGTAGTATTTGGTAGTATGTCTTTTTTGGCTGGAGTAGATGTTGAAGGTTTTGTTGGCGTTTTTGTTGGTGTTGGTGTTTTAGTTGATTCTGAAATTGTATTTCTGGTTAAATATCTTACTGTGCTTGATAATTCTTCTTCCTCCTTCTTAACAATGGCTAATTGTTTTTCAATGGAGATGCATTCTTTGATTTTCTGTTGTAGTTGTTGTTGAACTTGTTTTACTATTCCTTCCATTCTCTAGTGAGGGTATCTGCAAAGGTGTTGTTATTGGTTTTGATGTATTTGATGTATGGATGAAATTGGTGTAATTGCAGTTGCCAACGGATTAGTCGACCTCTACAATAGTCTTCTTGTAATTTGTATCTCCAAAAACCTGTTACATATTTCGAATCCGTTCGTAATTCGAATCTTGTTTGTAATAAATCGATCTTTCATTTTTTGAGTGTCTTCAAACACGCTAATGTTTCCTTTTCATGAGTGCTGTATTTTTGCTCAGTCTCTGAGAATGTTCCAGAGATATATTTACATAATTTAGATTCATATTTTTCTGCTTTTAAAAGCAGATGTTTGTTCATTGCTTAAAAAGCTATTTCGATGAATTTATTAGTGCTTGAATCGATTGAGGAATTTGACTTCCATCAATACATTGTCTTGATAGATTAGATTGAGGATTGGAATTCGTCAATATCTAATCCTAGTAATTCTTTACCATTTTGAATGGCCTTCATGCATCATGCCCAAGTCTTTGTCGATGCATCCGTTTCAATAATCAAAAATCTTTTGTTTCGGGTTATACAACTCGGTAAACATTGTGATTGTTTTAATATGTTGTACAAGTTGGGTGTCGATGGTGTCCATTCCCAACGAATTTTTTCGTAAATTTTCTTTCAGTAAAATTTTTCTTTCTTTGCCGATTTTTCAAAATCATTGTTCCGCTATATAATTCAAACATCCTAAAAATCTTTGAATTTGTTTTCTATCTTCTAGTTTATCCGGAAAAAATTTCAATTTTTCTTGTGTATTGTTCACAAAGAAATAACTCCATTTTTTGCTATTTTTAATCCCAAATATTCCACTTCATCTTGAAGAAGTTTAGACTTCTTTTGTGATAAAATTAAACCTTTTTCTTTAATCCTTTTTAAAACTGTTGATACTGCTTTTATGTGTTCTTGTTCATCTCCTTTTGTAAAAACAATAATATCATCGATATATGCTAAACAAATATTTTCTAAACCTTGCAAATTATTATCCATAAAACGTTGATAAATTGATGGTGCTTGCTTTAATCCAAAAGGTAGAACATTCCACTCATAATGTTTTTGTGGAGGACATGAAAATGCCGTTAATGGTTTTGTTGATTCGTCAAGTCTTAATTGCCAATATCCTGATTTAGCGTCAAATGTACTAAAATGTGTATTTCCTTTTAATTTTTCTAAAATATAATCTTTTCTTGGTAATTTATATGAATCTCTTATGGTTGCTTCATTCATCTTTTTATAGTTAATGACCATTCGTCTTTTTCCTCTTTTAATTTCGTTTTTATTTTCGACATAGAATGCTGGTGCTGAATGAGGGCTTGAACTTTCTCTTATTATTCCTTTATCTAGTAATTGTTGACATTCTTCCTTAAATTCTTTAACATCTTTAATGCTATAAGGTATTTTATTTGGTATATTTATTTCTGCTAGCGGATCTTTCAATTTTATTGATACTAATTGATTATTAGTATTTATATTATCTAATGGATTTTCACTACATACCTCTTGTAAAGCTCTTTCTATATGTTCTCTTTTCATTGTTAATAATATTTCTACTTGAAATTTTATATTACGTGCTAATATTCGTATGTATTCTGTTTGAGTAACAATTGGTGTTGATACTAATTCTCTTGTTTCATTATGTTTTATAATGACAAATTTGTCTGTTTGTGTAAATGGTTGGTATAATTTTAAGAAATTGTTTCCAATTATCAAATCTATACCTGAATCATGCATGTAGATGGTTGGTGTAATGAATTCTTTTTTGTTAATATATATAGGAATCATTCTTCCTACATACCATATTTTATGTACCGATTTATCTGCTACTACTATTTTTAATGGTTTTATTAATTTTTCCCAAACTTTTAATACTTTCCGTTTTCCAAAACATATCGTAGCTCCAGTATCTACATATGCAAATATTTTCTTATTTTCAACTGTTACTTCAATGAATGTTGCATTTGGATTATCTTTCGCCTTTTTATTCATTCTTGTTACTTTTTTTTTAACTATTTTTAATAGTATGTTAGTCTGTTTCATAGTATGGTTCTCCAAAATCAAAACTATTATCATCATCGTAATCATCTAATTCTTCTGATTCATCTTCGTAATACTTTCTCATTCTTTCATTATAGTCCAAAAATTGTTTTTTCAATTCTTCTTCATTAGTTGAATTTAAATTATACTCGTCTAAATGTTCAACAATTCTCATTCTTGATATCATTAAAGCCAATGGATTTTTAGCTTCTTTTGAAAATAGTGGTATAAAAATTACTTGTAATGAATTAAATTCTTCATATTCCCATATATTTTCCCACGTTAATTTGTTTGTAGCTAGTTTTGTTCTTTTCTCATAATATTCTGATAATATTTTAAAAACTAAATATGAATCATCGGTCTTAAATTGTAGTTTTGGTTCAAAGTTACTTTTCATATATATTTGTTGCTTTATTTTATTCTGAAAATATATTCTAGCTTTAGTTTTAGATTCTTCTTTATTGCTTTTTTCTATTTTGTTTGTTATAGCTGCATGTAATTCTTCCAATTCTTCTTTATTATAATGATCTAGATTAAGATATTTTAATTGAAATATAAATGTGTCGGTATTAATAATTCATAATTCTTCACTTTTTTTTTTTTTTTTTTTTTTTTGACTTCTTGTATTACCTTCATATTTTCTCCAAGACTATTTTTAGTGTTTTAAAATACCAATTTATATCAATATTTTGAAATCCAAATACTTTTTTATTTCTCTTTATATCTTTTTTAACATCTCGTTTCATTTCATTTATATCTTCTTGATTACTAGTAGATTCTTCATCTGATTTCTCAATTTGTGGTATCCATATCGACGATATATTATATGTTGATTTTCTACTTCTTTCAATATATTTATTTTTTGAAAACATGTTTGGTGTTTCAAGACTAAGTAATTGTTCAAAAAGTTTGTCTATAAGAATTCTATCATTTGTTTTAAACGTGATACTATGATGTGAGTTAGTAAGTGCATAATTTATTTGATATGTTACTGTAAAAAGGTGATTTTCTTTATACATAAATGCTCTTCTTAATAATTCATATCTAATAGTAATACTTTTATTTATATCCTTGTCTTTAAGACTTAATCCCATTTGTATATTTACATTGAATTTTATTTTTCCTTCTGATAAATTTCCTTTTCCTTTAGCAGTAATACTTTCTTCTTTATTAATGATTCTATCATCTCTTAGTTCCAATTCAATTGGTGTATTACAATCCATAAATGTACTTTTTAGTATTATTTGTATAGTTGATATATGAATATACGCTATTTTACTTCTATCTTTTTCTTTCATTTGTTTTATTCAATCATTTATCTGTTGTTTATTAATTATTGGTATACTAATATTACCTTGTGTTTGTTCAATAGGAACTGGTTCTTCTCCAATTATTTTTCCAAAATATATTATATTTTTTCTTGAAAATATTTCTTTTAGTAACCTTTGAATGTCAAAATTATGTTTTTCTGATAATGTAAAATTAGATCTTCTAATAGCTGTTTTATCAATAATAACATCTAGCATAAATCCTGATTCATTTTCACTTTCATGAATAATAGAAATTTCTTCTTTATTTATTGTTGATGACTTCGACATATTTAATAAAATGAATTTTTTAAAACTTGTTAAAAGTTTTTAAATAATACCTGTTTCCTAGCAATTTTCTTCTTTTTGATAGCTGATGGTACTGTCTTTGCTTCTGACTGTTGGCGTCAATCTTTCTTCTATACTTTGATTCTTTATTGTTGTTTTAAACATCTTTCTTGATTCTTCAAACTGTTTTTAAGCTCTTGTCTAGCTTCTTTATCTTGCTCCTTAGATAGTTGCATAGCTCTGATACCAGAATGTAAACGCGGATAATACGGGCGAATAATTTTTGATTTCTTCTGTTGCTACAGTAATAGCATCTAGCATAAATCCTGATTAGATCTTCTAATAGCTGTTTTATCAAGAGGATAGTAGGTGTAGTAGCTACAGCCTACGTCATTGCTTACCTATATTTACATTATTGATACAGCCAGGGCTCTATTATGGGAGGCAAGGCCTCTACTTATACAAGAGGATAGTAGGTGTAGTAGCTACAGCCTACGTCATTGCTTACCTCCGGTGTGAGAGAGAAAGAGGGGGGGGGAGGGAGAGAGAGAGTATGCGTGTTTTTATTGAGAGAGGAGATACTGTTGAGAGTGGTAAGTGCACTCCTTTTATAGGTCTTGTCGATATCTGGTAGTCACGGGTCGTGGTTCATGCTATGGACCGTTAGGTAATAAAGTGAACTTGTCGAAGTTAACCCATTTTATTGTCTTATTTCTTTGATAACGACACTTTTGGGCGGCAAACTGCAATGTTTCCCTTTTTGGAGTCTGCACAAGCTAGTCTCGTGACTCTAAATATTATTCCTTACTCTTTGGGTTGAACCGTGGTCCAAATCTCTGGGTTTGTACCATACTTGATATTCTTCTGTGGTTGGAGGTCGAGCCGCGGTCCTTTGCGGCGAAGTGTTCCTCAACTTGGCCTCGTTTAATGATTTTATTTTACTGGGTGGAAGACACTTTACCCAAAAAAAATTGCCCTGGTTTGTCAGAACCGACGTTGGTGTGGTCTGGACTACTTCTGGGTATGGGAGCACTATGCATGATCAAGTACGTTATTGAAAATTGTTGTTTAACCGACCTGCTTTTTAATGCTTATTTCAATAATAAGCAATTTCATCGAATGCTTCAAACCATTTACTTGAAGATAAATATGAAGCTATATATATATATAATAAAAGAAGGTTTTTTTGAAAATTTTACATGTCACTAAAGCCACATGGACACATTGCCATGTCATAAATGCCACGTCATAAAAGCCACTTGGCATAAAAAGTTTCAACATTGAACTCTTATTGCATGCTTTGTTTGACTGACATAATAGGTTACAATTCACATTTAATTTCCACGTTTCTTTCCATGATTAACAAATGAGATTGTATCTTGTGATTTGGTTTCATTTTAATTCTCAATATTCAAATTTAGTTGTTACAAAATTATAAAATTTCATCCCCGTTTAATTGCTTTTATCATTTGCAAGTGTATGTCCGATTGTAAAGAAATACAGATGACACAATTGGGCTATGATATTTTTATGGGTTGTTTTTCTAATCTATATTTTTATTGTTTGCATTCATCATTCGATCTTGATATGGGTTTGCAACCGGATGTCAAGTGGTCAATCTGATTAAGGTTTCACAACCCATTATAAAAGGTAACTCAAATTTATCATTATTTATTTTTATTTTATTTTTTTATTTTTTAATTTTTTTGCGATAATAAAAATTGTTTGAGTTTGACTGATAATTTTACATGATTAGGGTTTGCAACGGGATGTAAAAATAACATGCATGTTTTTTCTAATTTCTGGAGGTTCACGATCCTCATGCAATGGACAATGGTATATATGGCTTCTTTATCATTAGTTCTAATCAGAAAAATGTTCTCTATAATTAAAGTATTTAAGCAAAGCGGTATTTGAAGAACTCCACATGTGTTTAACGAAATGTTTCTCAATGGTTCAGTTTAAATCTCATCCCATAAGCATAGCCCCTGCACTAAAGTTTTGGTAACAAAAGAAATACGATGATTGCATCATTAATAAGGAAAGCGCAAAGTGAGAATAGATGTACTCATTCAGTGCTATTGCTTTATTTTGTAAAAGCTGGATGTTGTTAAAAATAACTTGAACTGAAGACCAAAATTTATATTGATCAACCCAAATAGACGGGTTTGTTTGATTGGTTTGCACCATGATTCAGGCATCTTTAAAAAGCACTTAAATAGATGGGTTTTTTTTAGTGGAAGCACAATCAGGCATAAACGATTTAGTCTTGTGGTTTATGGTCTATTCCCGAATCTTTCATAGTATATTTATATTTATTTATGATCTGCTTAGCATGTGTACAGTTATCTGGCATTTTCTAATTATACACTTTTGCTCGGTCAACTTTCTTTTCACCAGCCAAATGATGATTCAACCAAGGTTTTGAAAATCGAATCGGGCATCGAAGTGGCCGTCTTGCCGGGTCGATGTTCAACCGGTTCGACCAATTGGACCGATTATAAGAACCGAAGGACGTCATTATTATGTAATGTACGTGTTACTAAAAGTTACAAAACATATAAAGATACTCAAATATATAGATATCTGTATGCAATATGCAGGAAAATGATTATAATCAGTGAAATCGAATGTTACTTTGCATAAGTATCAAATTGCGGATGAAAAATAAAACTGGGAAACGATACTCGTGAAGTCATGGTATATAATTATGATTGTTCATTTGTTTGGGGTTTACTTTGAGAAGCCTTCAACTAATTTCATAAGTTATTTATTTTTGTTAATAGCATAATACCAGTATGAAACACGTAGTAAAAAGAAGCAAAACTAATTGTCCCACATCACTTGGTTGAGAACAAAAATATAAGGAGAAAACTCTATAAAAGGGTGACCACATTCTCTTAAAAACTAGATCAAAAAGCCTTTTGCTTAAAGAACCGGTTGGTTTACTACGATTTTTTCAGAAAATCGTTAGTTCTTATAATAAGCGGTTCAACTTTTTGTTTTTAACCGACCAAACAGCCGGTCGCGGTTAAACCGGCTTGACCGGCTGGTCCGGTCCGGTTTTAAAAATAATGATTCAACAAGTGGTGGAACTTCTTTTCGTCGAAACCTATTTTGGTAGTTGTTTGTTTTGCCTTGACTATAACAAAAATTAAGGCCAACTTTTATCGAAGGTTGAATTTTTTTTTGACGAAGCATATCTTCACACAAGGTCAGTATTACGACATTGTGTCTAAGGTAATTAGCCGAAATGGTGAATGGTGAAAATGTCAAATATATAGTACGTTGGACGTCATTGTTTATCATGAAGTGTTACAAAAAATTTAAACCTACCACGGTTGTTTATTTCAACAATTAAATGAAAACATTACTTTCATGTTATTTTGGAATGTGGATTCGTCATGTTTGTTCTTTGCTCACATACCATTCAAATTCATGTGATGGTGTTTATTTTATGCCTTTTATAAGCTTCCCGTGATTTATCACGGGTCTATAGGCTAGTTATATATATAAACTCAAAATTTTGAAGGCGCCCAAACTCCTGCAAACCCTTGATATCCTCCGTCCTTCCTCTGCCCCATTAGGCTCAGTAATGAGGGTCAACCACTTTATTTTATCTGCCACGTCAGCTTTCTCTCTTCAACGACATTCAGACGATTGGTTACCACAGTAAGGGCGACATTCATTTTTTTCTTCAAAAAACCCTATCTTTTTATATTTTCAAAACAAACCCTATTCAATTTCATAACTCAATTTCAAATTCAAAATTCAAAGCGGGAGGATTCAAAATTCAATTTCAAATTCAAAATTCAAAGCGGGGGATTCAAAATTCAAAGCAAATTCTATTTCAAATTCTAAAATTTGCTTATATATACCCACACTCTTTTGTTTCTCATACAACAACTCATACACACAACTCATACACACACAACTTCTTAGCACATATTCTCAACAATGTCTCACAAAGATTTCTCCCAACAATTTCCCGAGAGAAAGATTGCAGAGGGTTTTGAAGAATCATATGACGAGGGTTACTAACTCAGACTTTTCGTTGTAATTTTTATTTTTATTTTCATTTCTGTATCGTAGTTTGTATTAATCTGTAATTCGTATTTTGAATTCAATTTTAATGCATTTTAATTTCTGTATCAAATAGGATTTAAATATTTTAACATTTTACAATACCAAATTTTAAAAAGAAAAACACAAAACACAAGTATTGAAAAAAAATGAAGTAATAAAGGTCAAAAAAACAAAACACAAAATATAAGACGATCTAGATCGTTTGGACGACCCAAATTTCCCGACACATGCTATCGATCGATGTGCCACAAAAGGAAGGATCGAGTGAGATTGAGAAATGGATCGATCCTTACTCTGTTTAGTCTTATGCCCATCTAACCACATCTCACCAGTCAACATGTTAAGGTGCTCCAAAGTAATTATGCCACTTAAAATAGTTTATAGTTGTTAAAGTGCAAATTTGCGCTTTTAATGAAAATATTGCCGAAGGGCCCAACGCCGAAGGGCCCGATACTCTTAGCCGAAGGGCCCGATACTCTAATGCAACAGTCCAAGGCGAATGGTACGACGATAGGTCATCCGTCCGGCGAGGACACCGACCGACAAGATTTTTGGCATCTAGCTCGGATACACTTTGTCTCATCCCGTGGATGTCGGACATGACCCTGTGGACGATGTCGTGATGTTGTCGCCTCGACATCATCGACGGCCCCATGAAGTACAATGCACCTGTGGACCGATAAAGGACATCGTGTAGTATAAATACGCATACAGTATTTGGGAATAAGGTATCATTTTCCTCACACACACATTTATACTATACCTTTCGGTAAAAACACATACTTACTCTTACGCCGGAGTCGGGTCCTGGGATAACACCCGGGGCGAGACTAACGCGTTGTTCATCTTAGCAGGTATCTAGAAGGCTTATTCCTAAGGCTGAAAGATAACTGCAACAACCCACAAAATTACTTGACATTGGCGCCATCCGTGGGACCGTTATTCAATCTACTAGAGCTATAGGATGACGGGTTCGACACCACCGTAAACTTCGTGAGGAAGTTCCACACCATTGACGAGGAGCGCTAGAAGGGTACGTGATCGCTCTTAAGTCAATGATAAAAGAACACAATAGCCGGAGGGACACCGCTGAGCCACTACGATTGGACTTGAAGATTTAAACGACTTTGATAAGGACGAGAGTAAATAAGAAGAAGGAAATAGTTACGGGAACAAAGTGAAAGACGAAGACCGCGAAACCTTTCAAAGAAGTCTCAAATCTCCATTCAAGAGATTTAATCATCGAGTTTTCCGCCCGAACACAAGATGCCCACCCACATCAAGTCAGACGATGGGTCTACGGATCCCCAAGACCATCTCAACAGTTTACCGAGCCACGGGACATGGAGAGTGGCCAATGCCCGTGTGGTGCCGCATGTTCCAACAAACGTTGGACGGAAAGGCCGTGGATGGTTCATGGCTACCGGGAGCATAGACGAATGGGCGCTTTCAAGGATCGATTCGAGGCTCGTTTTTCCTTGCACAAGGCTTGTGTCAAGGACCCTACAGAGATCGCCAAAATAGTAAGAAAGGCTAACGAAACGCTTTCAGAGTTCAAAGAAAGGTGGACCACTGAGACAGGATTCATACAGGGAGCTCCAAAGATCATGAGGATCTCCTCATTCATGAACGGATGCAAATGCCCCGAGCTGGCCAAGCGGTTCACCGATGCGATCCCTAAGACTGTGGAGGAGATGATGATTAGGGTCGACGACTTTGTAAGGCCGGAGGAAGCTTTTGCCAAGACCGAATTGCCTCGAGGGGAACACTATGATACAACCGTAAGAGTTTCAACCGGGCCCTTCCGAAAGGACGAAAGCGGCCGCCGAGGTCACTACGGAGGAGATAGGAAGAATGAAGGACGACATGCATACTCGTGGAAGAGATCGGGAAGTTCACACCGCCACGGATGTGTCGGCTCCTTATGCGCCCCATCGCGGTGATCACCGAACCGAGGCAACCCCGCCTAACCTTAGATTCACTTATAAAACCACCAAAGAAATCTTAGCCACCGAGCACCACAAGGCCTACCTCCTCCAAAGCCAATGCGTGATCCCCACGCAAGGAGAATCAAGATAAGTATTGTGATTATCATGGAGAAAAAGGGCACTACACAAATGATCGCTATCACCAAAAGACAGCTAGAGATAGCGTTAGAGTCGGGAAGTTGAATCACCGGTCAAGGATCTCGTGCGTAAGGAAGGAGAGAACCCCAAGGAATGACGCAGAGCTAAAGACAAAGTCATCAACATGATCCGAACTCGCCCGAACGAAGGAAGAGGAAGTCATCGGAACAAGAGGAAAGGTGGATGAATGTACCTATAACGTTCCCTCCTCTCCCCGACGGAGATGTGTCGGATGATCCTCTCATAGTTGAAGCCACGATGGAAGGGTACTTAGTAAGGAGAGTCTTTGTAGATGAAGGAGCCTCGGTGGAGGTAATGTTCGAACACTGCTTCAACAACCTGCCTCATGAGATAAGGACTCGAATGAAACAGACGCAGACAGATCTGCTGGGGTTTGCTGGACAGGTGACACGCCCACTGGGAAAAATCGAATTAGATGTATCATTCGGAGATGAGGGGTTGTACAGGAAGGTCAGGATGAAGTTCACAGTTATTCGAGCACCGTCACCATATAATGTCATCTTAGGAAGGACCGGATTGAAGATCCTGCGAGCCATACCTTCTACGGTCCATTCCATGATGAAGTTCCCAACCCCTCAAGGAATTGCCACGTTGGTCACTCGTTCCGTCATCATTTCGGAATGTAGGAGATTGGAAAGATTGCAGACTATCGTTCCGGAGCAAGATAAGGAAGAAACAGGCACAGGAGAGGTGGGTTTAACGGAGGAAGTGGCGATCAACCCGGCCTTCCCCGAACAAGCAGTGACGATAGGAGGTGCACTATCCGTTGAGGGCAAACGACGCCTCAAAGAGCTGTTACAAAGGAACATCGACATATTCGCATGGGAACCGGCGGATATGACAGGAGTCCCCAGAGGGATCATTGAGCATACTCTAAATGCCAACCCTTCGATAGACCCAGATGTCAAAACGCCGAATGTTGGCGGCGGATCGAGTCGCAATACAAAGGAAGTAGAAGAATGGATCAAGGCCGGCATTGTCGTGCCGGTGAAGTACCCTACCGGATATCCAACCCTCGCTCGTAAAGAAGTGTGATGGAAGTCGGCGATGTGTATTGACTTCAAGAACATCAATTCTACCGTCCTAAAGATTATTACCTCGCCGAGATCGATCGGAAGATCGAGTCGGTCATGGGGTATAAATACAAATGCTTCTTGGATGCTTACAAAGGGTATCACCAGGTACAAATGGCAAGGGAAGACGAAGAAAAAACAGCGTTCTACACTGAGCAAGGAACCTACTGTTACACCAAGATGCCATTCGGCTTGAAGAACGCCGGAGCCACCTATCAACGGATGATAGACTCGCTTCCAATCACGATAGGAGGAACCTGAAGCATATGTGGACGACATGGTCATCAAGAGTGTGGAAGAGCAGGAATGCTAGCGGACATAGCGGAGACATTCGACAACCTTCTAAGATCAACATGAAGTTGAATCCTAAAAATGCTCTTTCGAATGGAGGAAGGAAAATCCTAGGGTATATGGTAACTTCGTAAGGAATGGGCAAACCCAAAGAAGACGAAGGCAATAATGGACATGCAATCACCGAGGACCCCGAAGAAATGCAGAGCCTCGGGCAAGTTGGCGGCACTCAATCGCTTCTTGGCTCATTCGTGCCGAAGATCCTTACCTTTTTTCAAACACTCAAAAGCATCACTAAGGAGAATAAGGAGGAGTACCGTGGACGGAAGAGGCGTAATCGGCATTCCAAGAGATGAAAAAGTTGATAATGATCTTCCTCACTAACAACACCAAGTGGCAAAGGAAACATCAGACGGTATCTAGCGGTCATGAGGAAGCGGTCCGCGGTTCTCCTCACAGAAAGAAAGGGAAGACAATTACCAGTCCGCTATGTAAGTCGAACACTCAACGAAGCCGAGAGGAACTACGCCCCGATCGAGAAACTAGCACTGTGTCTGTTACACATGTCAAGAAGGCTCCGGAGATACTTCGAAGCACACCCTATAAAGGTAATCACGGACCAACCAATAAAGCAGATCCTCAACAAGCCGGAAGCGTCCGGGAAGTTAGCTAAGTACTCGGTGGAGCTGGGTGCATACAACATAACCTACGAGCCCCGGAACGCAATCAAAGGTCAAGTGTTAGCAGACTTCCTGTCGGAAGCTCCCATCGGAGAAAACAACGACAAGTACTTCAATCAGCCTGCGGTGAAGAAGAAGGAGGAGGGGAAATGGCTTTTGTACACGGACGGAGCATCCAATAACAAAGGCTCCGGAGCGGGTCTCATGCTAATCAATCCAGAGGGAATGGAATTCACTTATGCCATCCGGCTTGAGTTCGACAGCACTAATAACGAAGCCGAATACGAAGCCCCATCAAGGGGTTAAGGATGGCGGAGAGTATGTAGTGTTCAGAGCCTTGAGGTCCGGGTGGACTCTAAGTTGGTGGCTAATCAGATAAATGGGGATTATGTGGCGAGTCACGAAAGTATGATCAAGTACCTAGCAAAGGCAAAGGAGTACATAGCTAGTTTTGAAAACTTCACCATCCGGAACATCCCTAGGGGTCAGAATCAAAAGGCAGATGTCCTTAGTAAACTAGCCACGGTCGCTTTTGACCACTTGACGAAGGAAGTACTAGTGGAGGTGCTAAGGGAAAGATCGACGGAAAGCAAGGAAGTTAATAATGTCGTTGAAGAAGAAGGAGACAACTGGATGACCCCTATCATTCGGTGTCTCGAGGAAGGAATTTGGCCGGAAGACCCTAATGAAGCCCGCAACCTAAGGATGAAAATCAGCCAATATGTCATAGAAGATGGTATACTCTACAAGAAAGCCTATTTGGTACCCATGATGAGGTGCGTGGGTCCCTACAAGCAAACTACGTTATAAGAGAGATTCATACGGGAGCTTGTGGATGCATTCCCGTCCCCGCCGGTCGCGGGCGAAGGCCATGCGGCAAGGATACCATCGCCTACAATGCACCGGGATGCTAGAAACGAAATAATCAAGTGTGACTCCGCCAGATCCATTCCCCAAGACCGCAACTTCCAAAACCAAGTCGACACCCATCATGGCTCCATGGCCCTTTACCAACGGGGCATGGACATAGTGGGACCTCTACCACCGGCAATGGAAGGTCAAGTTCCTCTTAGTTGCCATCGATTATTTCACCAAGTGGATGTAAGCCAAACCACGGCAAAGATCACGGGAAAGATGTCACGGTTCGTGTGGGATAACATAGTGCCGCCGCTCTCCCGCCGTCATCATCGCTACGCATAATGCTAAGCAATTGTGGACAACCCTTCAAAAGTCGGTGCGAAAACTCAACATCAGCGAGACATACATACCGTGGCCCATCCACGTGCCAACGGATCGGTAGAAAGGGCCAACAAGAGCTTGATGGAGGAATCAAAACAAGGTTGGGCGTGCAAAAGCCGGATGGGCGGACGCGAATGTCGAATGGTCCTTTGGGCACACAGGACATCCATCAAGACTAGTAACGGAGAAACACCCTTCACCTCACCTATGGAAGCGGCGGTCATACCAAGTAAATAGGCATGCCAACATACTGAGTAAGGCGGATAAGGGAAGGGATCAAGAGGAAGATTCCGCCGAATCAGAGAACAAAATGAAGAAGATATCCGTCTCAACCTTGACCTCGCACAGAACGAAGGAAGAAGTCACGTGATGGAGGCCCGATACAAAACGAAATTGAAAAGTACTACAACCGAAAGCACGGATGGTTTCCTTCAAGCCGTGAGAGTTCGTATCGAAAAAACGAGGCCAGCCAAGATCAAGGCAAATTGGGACCCAGTGGGAAGGTATCGGATCAAAGAGGCAAATCTCAACGGCTCGCATAAGTTGGAAACTTTGATGAAGAAGAAGTGCCGGAAGTGGCACGCCATGAATGAAGAAATGCTAAGACATTTAAAGGGCATGAGCTTTCGAAGTAATGCATGACGGAGGAGGAAAATGTTCCCTAAGGGAACATGAGATTAGCTACCCACGCATCCGAAAACCCCTAATTAAAATTAATACCCCGTAAGTGCAATGACACTAGGAAGGCCACATACCATTCGGGCGTGCATACCCCGAATAATGCTAAGACATTAAGGATGAGCCACCAAACGGCAGTATATTTACCAGCCACTGTATATTTAACATTACCCAATAAAAATGCTAAGTCATTAGGGAAGGCCACAACACATTTGCTCACGGGCATAATTTAACGCCGAAAGTGCCAAGACATTAACAAAAACACAAGGCATACACAAGAATATACATACCAAAATGAGGGTCCGTATGTACTGACGACCCCACCGAGCATAGATAACGATAAACATTGTTCGACATAGCATACAACCACAAAATACTAAAAAGTATCCAAGATTACATACGAAGACAAATTAAATTGTTCAAATACATCGACGCAGCTAAGGCACGCAGCCCAATAATAACGACCTCGTCCGACACTAAGATCCTCCGGAGGTGCCAAACCCGTGGAGTAGCTCCAGCCCCTCGAAGCATATTCATCAAGTCCGCAGTGGAAGGTGATAAGATCGCTGATCTTCTCAATGTAAGGAAAGGACCTTAAGAACATCTCATCATAGGCGTCACAAAACCCTTAACCGCTTGCATGTCAAAGTCTTTTCGATTAGCAAGGATCCCCGCGACCTCCTCATCGCCACGACCGACCTTAAGACCATCCAAATAACCGTAATCTATAGCGGCATTAAAGACGCTTCCCAAGCTTGACGGTACTCATCACTCCCATGTAAACGCCGAATGATCGCCGGAATCAACTCTTTCACATAGTTGAACCTCACGATCTCCTCATGACCTGGGCCACGGCAAGCTTCTCAACATCGCTCTTAAACCGCAGCCTTCCTTCGATTCATCCAGCTCCTCCGCCTTTCTCTTCAAAGCTTCTTCCAACAATCCCACCTTCTTCTCCCTCTCCTCATCTTTAATCTTTAATTCATTCAGCTCCCTCTCCAAAGCAGCCAGACGGGAACTCATCTCCTCTTCCTTCCGGCCGCAGTCATTATGAGATGCTTTGAGGGCTTGATTGTCTTGAGCAAGTTTTTGATTAACCTCCGTTTGAGCCCGGAGACTGTTTTGAGCTTCGAAAAGCCGAGAGTCGACGCTACAGCAGGTGGAATGAGCTTTGTAGAGATCCGCATAATGATGATTCAAGCGTTCGAACCTCTTGAACACGTCTATAATAGCCATAGTCCCATGACATAACTCGAACCATCCTCTATACAAGGCCTTGTCATCAGCCAAATCCTCTTGCTCCGCCAAAATAAAAGGAGGGGCCAGGTTACTCATCATATCCCGGCACTGTGTAGCGTCATTTAAGGTAGTGTTAATCGGCAAGTTCCAGCCAGGAATGAACGGTTCCCCAGAACCCATTCGGCCAAACCCACCTGCAAAAGGAAGGCAGACTTACAAAGTTAAGAAGAAGAAAACCCCGAAGTAAGCAAAGCAGTTGCAAGGTACCTCCGACGAAGGTGCTAGCCTGGGCGACACCGTGAACATCCGCCACCGTCTCACTCGTTCCAGCTTCTAATAAGAAAAAATGAATGATGAGGAAATGAAAAAATGATGTGATAATGTCAGATACATCACAAGCTTAAAAAGCATACCTTGACCGGAGGTATAAGGAGTGGTCCCAGCAACGACGGGAGGATCCTCCAGTGAAGTGGCCTCCGAGCCACGAGGACCAAAGATCCCGATCACCCCACCGCCACCCACACTTTTTGCTCGGTGTCATCCGCAACGCCTTCGGCATCATCAGATTATGGGCGACGCGGACCGAGTCCGCTGAGAATTATCCGGCTCGACGATAGATCGACGGAAGGAGTATTGGGTCTTCCTTTTAGCGTGGACGAGGGTCCGGTCGTTCGCTTCTCTTGTTGTTTCCTCTTCTTTTCCTTCGCTTTCAAGACGGCCGGATCGGCCTTTTCCACAATCTGTTGCACCCGGCTAGGCTCCGGAACCCGCTTTCCCTCTTCCAAAGGTTGGGTTACATGCTGTGGTATCTCCGCCTCCTCGGCAAGAGGAGCGCCCTTCCCCAATCTTGACCCATGATCGGACCTCAAACGCAAGTAACGCGACATTGTAATAACTGCACAAAGTAAGAAAACATGGGTACAAAAAAAAACGAAAAAAAAAAGAGAAGAGAAAAGATGTTCATGCTACCATTCTTCTCTATATCCTTAAACTCAGACGAAAGCCGAATGCTTCCACCTTCGTCAACCCAACTTCATACAAAAGACCCGAATGAATAGGCCTAAGCTCCACTATCCCTCACACAACTTCGCTACATCAAGATCCAAGTAGCCCCCAAGGAGCATCATCCAAACACTAGAACTGGATGCCTCCAAGGCATTGCATCCGGGATTGTCCTCCGGTCTATCAAAAGAAATTATCTTTCCAATTCTTCAAACTCGAACAAGTTTCCTTAAATATACGCCCGGAGAATTCCCCGGTCCGACTAGCGAAGGAGAACCAAGGTCCCTGCTTGTTCAACTTATAGAAAACTCGAAATAGATTCACGGTCGGCTCAATCTCAAGGTTCACAATATATTTCAAACATAACAAGTCTGCTCGACTCGATGGGCACAAGTTGTGATATGTGAACCTTGAAATACTTTATCACCCTAAGAAGAAAGGTAGAAAACGGAACTCGACTCCGAAACGAAAACGCTTCATACAACCCAATGGCATCCTTCTATAGCCTTATCCATAGTAAAATCTATCTGAGGTAAACGGGATGGAGGTCCATAGGAATCCCATAATCATTAATGAGGCCTTCCAGCCCCTTCGAAAGCACGGAGGAGTATATATGCATGTCCGACTTTGGAACAAGGTCGGATGCCGGATGATCTGAACCGAAGGCCGGATGCTCTGAACCCGAAGCCATAGAATATCGAGAAGGCAACGCAAACAGAAACGAAATAAAAGGAAAAGTGACGCATCTGAATCTCGCCGGAATACTCGAAAACAAACAGTAATAAAGATGAGTAGAGTGAAAATTTATGAATGAAGGTAAAAGAACTTATATAGGCAAAGGAAGTGGGGACACAAAACGTCGCGTCGCGTGTCGGAAGGGGCGAATCAATCATCAACGGATACCATCTGCCACGTGGCACGATCCCACGGAAAACGGTTTATATTATTTTAACTCGTTTTCACCCAATGGGCTTGGGCCCATTGCCCAAAACGAAGCCCATAAAGCCAGAAATCGCCAAGTCACTCCGAATGAAACTAACAGACAACTACATTAAGTATCACGTCACTTGTCAAACACAAGTAACATGATACTGGGGGGACATGACGACGTATATGCCCCTTCGGTCCAACGCCTAAGGGCCCGATACTCTTAGCCGAAGGGCCCGATACTCTAATGCAACAGTCCAAGGCGAATGGTACGACGATAGGTCATCCGTCCGAAGGACACACCGACCGACAAGATTTTGGCATCTAGCTCGGATACACTTTGTCTCATCCCGTGGATGCTCGGACATGACCCTGTGGATGTTGACAATGTCACTCCGACATCATCGACGGCCCCATGAAGTACGACAGACCCAGGGACCAGACAGTGACATCAGGTAGTATAAATACGCATACAGTATTTGGGAATAAGGTATCATTTTCCTCACACACACATTTATACTATACCTTTCGGTAAAACACATACTTACTCTTACGCCGGAGTCGGGTCCTGGGATAACACCCGGGGCGAGACTAACGCGTCGTTCATCTTAGCAGGTATCTAGAAGGCTTATTCCTAAGGCTGAAAGATAACTGCAACAACCCACAAAAAATTACTTCGACAACCATGTTAAGGTGCTCCAAAGTAATTATGCCACTTAAAATAGTTTATAGTTGTTAAAGTGCAAATTTGCGCTTTTAATGAAAATATTGGGTAACTAATTGTCATAGGTAACGAATTTCATAAACAAAATTGTAATTAATTCCTTTTTTTTAACTATGTATTCTCATTTGGCGGACAATAACTTGGGATGAAGAGTACATACATTTTCATCAGAAGATTAATACTCTTTTGGTCCTAAATTATTTGTCCTTTTGTTCTTTCAATTTATCTAAAATTAATTTTCACTACTAAATACATATAGCGAAGTTGGATCGAGTTTTCAATATCGTTCTCTATTTGAAAAAACTATTATTAACTAATTAATTAAAGATAAACTATTAAATAAATAATGTCTTTTGTCTAATAAATATTATATATATACTAACACCGTTCTCGGTATAGAAATTGTGTATACATGCATCGTTGTCGCTTTCCCATTGGTTTGTTTGAGGTTTCTAAAATGGTTGTACTAAAATATACAAAGTGGCGACATCTTATTGGCCGGTTGTGTTGCACCAAAGACTGCTCATGCATACATTTGCAAACATATCACATTACATATACGGGTCGGTGAAAAAAAAAAAGAAAAAAAAGCCCCCATGTGACACGTATGTAGTTCACTAGAACATTCTTATCTACATATTTACTGAACATAAACAAGACAAAGAAATCTAGATACAATCCAAAAGAAGTGAATCACAAGAGTTTCCAGATCCATAAACAAATGGTTTAAACCATGACGCCTACTCACCAACAATCGATTTCAACCATAGAGCCGGATGTATGTTCTTTTTTCTAGCATCTTTTGTTTGATTTCGATTAAAAAAAGAAGGGTTTTTTACTCACTTTCTTATCTCTTTCCCTCATCACATAAACATCGGACAAACACACACACAAGAAATGTGACATGGGTTTTTGGTGTTTTTTGATTTCGTTAATGGGTTTGTTAGATTGTCGATGTGTGTTAATTGTTTGCTTTCTTTCTTTCATCCTATACTAAATAAATATACTTTTCGGCAGGTATATGGCCAAAGATTTGAGTTCAAAACCATCAACCGTGACACCTTCACCGGAAAGCTTAGGTTTGTTTGATATAATACTTTTTTGTCGAATTTATGGTTTATAGTGTGATATTGTTTAATGGTTTTGTTGTGTTAAAGTTGTGGTGTTTTTTGTTCTTAAATCTTCAGGTTGTTTGACCAAATAAAATGGCTTTCATGTTTTTTGGGTGGTGTGACAGCATGGAGATGGAGAAGAAGAATAACTTATCAGAGCTTGAGCTTCAAATGGTATGTAAGATGTGGCCTGAAGAAGGAATTGCAACACGTGAGGTATTTTTAATTTTTAACCTACCTTTCATACGCAAGTGAATATATGATAATACCGATGTGGTATAAGAAAATTTCAAATCGTTAATGTGGTTGCAAATTAGGGCCACATGTTTATGATGAAGTAGAATAAGTATAAGTTCAGTAGTTAGTTTTATATTTCGGGATTTTGTTAAATGCAATGCAAATGTAATGTGTTAATATGTAGCTTCGAACATGTAATTGCCATTTTTGAAAAGCCGAAAAGTGGTTTTGTTCTTAATAAGAAATATCAATTTTTAGTCATTTAAGCTTCTATTTGCTCCACCAGGATTTTGAAGTTTATTTGGTTATGATGGTTTAACTGTTTCAGCAATAACATATACGCATTTGCAAGAAGGTAGCTTATAGACATTTTAGAGTAAGCAGTTAGTTGTAAGCGCTTTTGAATGCACATTTTGAAGTAACCACTTTAACTTAAGCACTTGGAAAACCAATCCCAAATACCCCTTTGTAAAGGTGCAGCAGGAAACCAATGACCACCAAATTGAAAGAATAACAATGGAACTTTTTTTATGTCGCATAAGCTTTGGAGAAAATGATTTGTTTGCATTAACAAAAAAGAAGAAGAAAGAAATTGATATTAGAAGCTTTAGTTTGTAAAAGTACTTATGATTAATAATCACGAGTCACTTACTTTACTTATTTTAGGTAGTATATGAGTAGGCGACTTTCAACCTTTTTTTTTTTTTTCATTTTTACAATTGTTAAAGTGGTATACAAGATATATATTGTTTGAATAAAGTGAAAATATGGTCATTTTAACCAACTCTTTGACTCTTTTTGGCTACCATAATCATGGTACTAGAATTACCAAGAAAAAAAAAATGGTTGGTTATAATGATGATGACAGCAAGGTTTCAATCAATTGATCGGCAAGCCACACTTCCATGGCTGTGAAATTTGGAAAAAGAATATGTATGTTGAACTAATTAGTTATATCATATACAAAGTTGTTGTCTAGAATTTTTTCTATTGTACACCATCCATTTTCTACAGCATGCTTTGACCGAGCTTTTCTCATCACTGACATTCCTCCAATGTAGTTTACTTTTGCAGGTTAAGTTAAATGTGATTCGTTGGCGCAATCTTGAATGGTAAATCTTTCATGGGTAGAAGTGTTGCCAACTAAGCGAGATCGTTGCCTTACTTTTGATTCATTTTTGGCGAAATTTTCTGATAGACTTGACGTATACATCAGGTTACTACTACAGGTCGAAGTCTTCCATTCCTAATGCGACATAGGGTAAGAAATTACAATTTGTTGCTCATCACTTAACCTTTTAGAATGACAAATGGATAAATAAGTTTAATAACTTTCAATGGTCACACCAGAAGGAGCATGTGATGGTGTTGAATCAGCTTCTAGGAGGACCAAAAGACCTGCACAACGGAACCAACAAACGAGCAGATTAACATGTGATGCTGTGCCACGTAATGTCCGGAGACGCGTTGCCATATATAATTCAGAAAGTAATTCGAGCATGGTATTCCTCCTACTCTTGAAGAGTCCACTTCTCATGCCGCTGAAGGTAACCATTTGGAATTTGTAAAAAAGGCTCAAGAACCCAACAGTAGGAAGTATATATATAGCATGAGTGACATTGGCTGTTTTAGATCATCTTCCAATAGTTTCTTTTGTTTTACCTTTTTTCTTGAAGGCCAGATTTTTGTACTACTTTTGAATCTTAATGCGATTAATTTGTAACTGCTTTAGGAAGAAAATGGCAATTACATGTTGCATTGTAATCGTTTCGTTTCAAATTTAGATTTAAGACGGCAATCCCAAGAAGAACGCTAGTTCAATCCACTCGTTACTATTAAACACAAAAATTACTAGTCTTTTCATCTTAAAATTATAGTCATCCGACAAAACACATGTTTAAAAGTGATAATCACACTTTAATCAATCAAATATAACCTATCTATTAATTATTATTATTATTATTATTATTATTATTATTATTATTATTATTATTATTATTATTATTATTATTATTATTATTATTTTTTTATAAAATCACTTTATTAAACCCGAAAGATTACAAGAATTGGTGTGGGTAGCGAAACAAATGTTCTACCACACCTCTAAATTTATAAAGAAACCGATCCTACTAAAAATATGAGCAAAGAAAGCGCTACCGATATCTTGAATCATCGATAACTTTCGGATCCGCTTAGTAGGCTTTACAACATCCTTCCCAAGTTAGAAGGAGGAGAATGAAAAGGGAGGAAACCATATACAATATCTACACACTTAAACTTCATACTGACGCTGCGTTGACGTTCTTGCTACTCAATCACCGCACGACCGATCTACCTTCTTTCACCTTCATAACGGTCACTTTTCCAGCTAAAATTGAATCTTGATTATCCATTATTTATTATTATTATTATTATTATTATTATTATTATTATTATTATTAATAGTATTTTTAATTAGTTGAAATTGAATGCTGATTATAAATTTGACACTTGAGGAAGTATTTAAAAAATGGTGGTTATTTGCACATTATTTTAATTAATTGAGACATTCTAATTTAAAGTGTATTGGCGATTATATCCCGCATGATTTTACTCGTTTCATCCTGTAAAAATATAAATATTAAGAGTGTCTCAATCAATTTAAAAATAACGGAAAAGTAGGGAAAACAGACAAGTCCGTGAGTTTAGATTACTACCGCAAAAAACCAAAAAACAACAAACAAATATTACCACAAACGGTTAAAATCCCCCCAAACCGATCTACCTTCTTTCACCTTCATAACGGTCACTTTTCCAGTTAAAAAAATAAAAAACCATTAACCATCTCTTCATTTTGAACCATGTCTCTACACACTTCCATTCTCCTCCTGTTGATAGTATCAGCATCAGCAGCAGGCCAACAACCCAATGGGGTGCCCTTAAACCTCTGGTGTGTAGAAGAAACAACGTTGAAGACTCCGCACCCAGTCTGCCATAGACTGGGCGTGCGGAACTGGCGGCGCTGATTGTGGACCAGTACAACAAGGGGAGCTTGTTTTGATGGGAGTGATATTAGGAAAACTGCTTCTTATGTGTTTAATAATTACTGTGGTAAAAATGGGATGACTGAAGAGACTTGTAACTTTGCTAGTACTGCTGCTCTTACTGACCTTGATCCGAGTAAGTAACTTTTTTAGATACCCTTTTTGGTTTATTGAAATGTGGTTTGTTTTGATTTGATTTGGGATTTTTTTTTATAGGTTTTGGGAGCTGCAAGTTTCCATCAAGGTATGTTGTTTTTTGTTATTGGTTTAGTTACTGTTTTTTTAACTGTTGTGCTGATTAATTGAAGTGATGCGCGTTTAGGGATGTAAGTAGTTTAAATGAGCAACTTTAACTGATTTGAGTGTTGAATATGAAAAGTTTTTTATCTTCAGGCTAAAATGTATTTGTGGATGAGCAAGCCAGAATGGCTATTGGCGTTACGATTAATTATAAAAGTTGTTTAGGGAAGCAATGCCAAACCACCCTAATCTGAAAAGACGAAACATTGTAATAGGCAAGAGTTTAGTTACTCAACCAAAGGCCTTTGGTCTAGTGGTATGTGAGTTGTCCACCAACCTAGAGGCTGTGGGTTCAAACCTCGCTGGAGGAATTTGTGAGATAGGTGGTATAGGGTGTGAAAAAAATTTGCCGTTCGAAAAAAAAAAAAAGAAAAGAAGAAGAGTTTGGTTACTCGGTATGGCTAAGAAATGATGGCGATCTATAAGAATGGGAATGGTTATATTTGTTTTTAGTTTTAAGCTAGCGGGTTAACCATGTTTCTGCTTGACAGTCGTTGCCCTCGATCATTTTATTCACGGAATGAATTTGCTAAAGTTTTTTTTTTTTTTTTTTTTTTTGTTCGCTCGAAGTAGATCTTGTTAAATGCAGCGACTGCTCATCCCATCCGATGAGTTTTAGTATATATAGGTTAACCCGCGTTTGACGGAGTGCGTTGCCCTCGATCATTTTATTCACGGAATGAATTTGCTAAAGTTTTTTTTTTTTTTTTTTTTTTTTTGCCTTTTTCACGTGGCAGACTGCTCATCTGCAGACCTTTGTTCATCTGATGACTGCTCATCCCCAATGTAGTTTTAGTATATATATATAATATATATATAATATAATATCATTTCTGACCATTGTAGTAATGAATTTGAATGTTAAGATTTTAGAGAAGCATTTTGAAAATCAAAAGATTGTCATAGGCAGAGAATATGTGCATTTCCGGGTGTTTGGTATTGCAAGTCGAAAGTGATTTCCTTGTCATTTTGTTTTTAGGTGGTTGATATTGATTTTCTAGTGTTTGACTGAAGTAGGATTGATTGACTTTTGATTATTTGTGGGTCAAATAATAAATATAGCTATATAAGGTCACTGCAATAAAACTGATTTAAACTAACTCTGATTATATGATTATTTATGACTCATTCTACACGAAAACGCTTACTTAACTTGAATATGCCAAATGCTCAAATAAGCATATCCGAACACTATCTTTTTCCTGTTTTTCCGACTATTCCTTATTAATTTACCCCTTTAAAACGCGAGGCCAAACACCCCATTCATGCGAGTATTGCAGGTGCAAGTCATAATAACAGGAGTGGCGGGAAAAAGTTATTGAAAGATTTTGATTTTTCAATTATTAATGCTAAAATGATCATATTTAGATAAACACATAAAAGATAACTGTATAATTACCTGACAATCATTAGCTTTAGTTATCTAACTCATCTCCCTAAGTCTATAATAGTTACTTTGAAAACTTGCATCCATAGTGGTAAATTAACTTTGTATTGGAAATTGCAGTATGGAAGGGAAGAGTTCAAATGGAACAGCAGCAGTCGGAGGAGGGACATCTACTGCAGATCTTACAAGCAACGGAAATAATGTTGCATATGGATCTGTGTGGGTATGGTGTTGGTGTTATGCTATAATCCATTTACTTTGGTTAAATTTTGTTTAGATGGCATTTTGTTTCTTTAGTTTTTCCCTTTAACTATTGCTATTTGGTGATGCCAAGAGAGTTAATTTGGCATAGTCAAATGCTTGTATTCTTAAGCAATTTTTGTAATGGTATGGTGTTTGGTATTTTAGCTAAACTAGTTTGCTGGTACGAGAAATATGTTAATTGGAATATTGGACATATGGCTATGGTTATCATAGTGACTTGTGATTAGAGGTGGCAATTTAGTGTGTTTTTTGGTCGAGCTAGATGGTTGGTAAACCAGGAATCCTCTGTGATTAGTGGTGACTAAGGTTATCATCGCCCTTACCAACGACTTGTAAAATGCTTTAAGCAAGTTTCATTCAATTGTTTACCAGCTCTTTACTATGCCGTAATAACTACTCTAAAGGATCAATTGTAGTAGAAACTAAAATTGGAAGTTAAAACATGAAATATGCTAAACTAAGGACTCTAAATGAGCTGGTGTCTCATTAACTTAGAAGGGATAATAAAGCTTTTGAGCATCATGTGGAAGCGCGGTCTAACGTGTTTTCTGTGTTGTCCTCTTTGAATTCAGTTTCGTGGTGTAAATTTCCTGAAACTTATGTAAACTAGATAAACAATAGCAAAAGGTCCCAAAATTATTAAGATTGATATTGTGCACTTTTAATAAGACCATCATCTATATAAAACTCAATGCAAAGTTACTAAAAATTCTGATGGAACGTAACACAGCCTAAATCGATTTTGTAGCAACTCTTGTTACTTCTTGAAAAATCTAAATACATTTCAATATTTTGTTGGTCGAACTGAAAGCAATTCCAAGAAAGAACAACGATTTCCACATCAGATGCAATGGAATTTGAGTTTCACTGTTTCAGCATATCGTGCTCTCCTTTAGGTGGTAGAGAAATCCGAGAGCAAAACTTAGTGTGGAACCTAGGTGGTAGTTGATTTATGGTATGGCATTGTGCATTCCTTTCTTGTTGAATATCTGGTTATGTTTTGGTGCAAAAGTGCAAATGGAAGGAATGAAAAAGTTGAGCCCATGAGCCCATCGGTCACTTTACTTATTTCTAGGGGTGTTCATGAATCGGGTAATATCCACGATAACCGAAAATCAAAATCGAACAAAACCGAAAAAACTGAATCGAATTCGTAACCGAACCAAATTGGTCAAAACCGAACCAAATTGGTCAAAACCGAACCGACCAAACTAAATATTCGATTATCGGTTTGGATATGATTTTCGCAATGAAAACCGAAAACCAAATTCCTATAAATATAAATTTTTTCTATGTATTTATATGAAAAAAAAATCACTAAAAGTCTTCCTTAGTATAAATTTAAAATTATTTAAGCTCGAAAAGAATTTGTGCTAAAATATATATAATTAAAAGAAATAATAATTAAACATTATCTAATTGAGTTATTTGGTTGGTTTTGGTTCGGTTGAATCAAATTTTAATTTGTTTGATTCGGTTTGACCAAGAATTTTTTAATTGAACTAACGAATTGAATAAATTGAATAACCCGATAACAAGAATCGATGAACATCCCTACTTATTTCATTACTGCTCTTCGCTTACAAAGTTAATGTGATGTTTTAAAGTTAATTGCAAAATTCGTCCTTTAAGTTATGTTCAAATTGTAGATGCAGTCTTCAGTTTTTTAAAGTGCATGTGTCGTCTTTGTTGGTGCGGATATAGTTCCCGTCTTAATGTTAAATGACTAAACTGCCCCAAAGTGAATCTACAAAATCTCACTAAAAGGAAAGGTATTTCAGTTATTCACTTTAAGGTAGGAGATATCCGCACTAAAGGTTTCTCACAAACACGATACTTGCACTTTCGAAAAGGTAAAGACCACGGGGAAACCCTTTTCCCCAAAACAATGTGCATGGGTTTAAGTCTTGCTTGTCAATGGGAAGATTTATTGGGTTGCTTATGAGCTTTCCATTTATACTTATTAAGACAAAGCGTGTATGTTTTTTAATATTGAAAAACATTCGTACAGCCCCTCAAAAAATTCCATTAATTGGGCAATAAACTGGAACTATAGATTGATAAATTTACTGTATATAAAAGCATTCATGCATAATAAGAGTTGAGACCCTCTATGCCATCTAGACTTTTGAATACATCTCATTCATCCATTATATTTTGATCCAAAGTTTGTAATCAAATTAGGGGTGTTCATGGGTCGGGTAATAACCGAATAAACCGAAAACCAAAACCGAACAAAAAAAACCCGAACCGAATTTGTCAAAAGCGAACCGAACCAAACTAAAAATTCGATTTTCGGTTTGGATATGATTTTAGCAATATGAACTTAAAACCAATTTATATAATATATATATATATATTTTATATATTTATATATAAAAACACTTTATATATTTAATTTTTTATATACTTATATACACAAAAAGACCATTAAATTTTATCTTAATATAAAAAAACACTTTTTATGCTTAAAATAATTTTTTTTTCCAAAAATCTATTTAATTAAATTAAAAAAATATATAGGTTCGGTTTTCGGTTTTGATCCATAACCGAACCGAACTTCGGTTCGGTTCTCGGTTCGGTTTGGTCACTTATATTTTCGGTTCGGTTCGGTTTTCGGTTATGATCCAAAAAAAGATTAACCGAACAAACTGAACCAAATAAACCGATTAACCGAAAACCAAACCGATGAACACCCCTAAATCAAATCACAAAGTTACACGTCAAGAAAAAATCATCAACTATAAAAGCCTAAAATTCCCACTCACCTTCATTTTTCCCCAAAAATATTAGGGTTCAAAAACACACACAATCATAGTCCCATATTTCCACCATAAATCATCATCAAACCATCGATTTCTGTTAGAATGTTATAGAAATCAAAGTTAAGGGTACTTTAGTGTTATATGTATGGACTGGGTCAGAAACAAAACAAATAACCGTTTCTGTTATATGGTTATAACGTTTAGGAATATTGTATGCGCTTTGTGAATCGGTATTCCCCTTGTCAAAAGTACCGATTCAATGTATATAAATAGGTCCAGAAATCTGTAATCAATCAATTCAATACAACATAATAGTTTTTATGTTGTGATATTCATCTAGAATCATGCTTGTTAATCTTGTGTATATCGATCCTGGAAACAACCATGAAACATAATGAACCTGAGATCCTGGAGGAATAATGGGCAACCACAACAACCTGTGTTAATGAACCTGATATGTCGATATAAGCATGTCAGATTCGCTACAAGTTCACCATAAAAAAACTTTGATTTCAACATCAAATCATCGTCACCAATCATATTCGATCAAAAGTGATGATTTTGATCGATTGCACCATAAATCACAATTGATTTGTTACAGAATGGATGGTAATCAGTTAAACGAAACAAATTTGAAACGAAAAAAGGTCGTTGAAAAAGAAAATTAGGTTGTGGATGCTGAAGTCTTTTAGCGATGTATGTGGTATTTTAGCGACTTATGTTTATGTGTTTAACGACTTCTGTTTTTGAACCATTTTAGCGACTTTGTTAGTTATTGAGTAATGTTTTAACGACTTTGTTATTGAATAGGTGTTTTAGCAAATTGGTATGCTGTTTTGGGTAGTTATAGGTTGTGGGTTTTGGTAAAAACAATTTGGAAGAAAAATCTGGCATATGGGCAGAATGCAACATTATGCTGCCAAAATGTGCAGGTAGCATTGGCTAGGGCATGTCCTGGCAGATGCCCATGGTCTTATTTTAATCTTCGCCAATACCCTGGTGGGCTCGGCTTGTTTACAATGATAAATAGATTATTAATTAATTAATATAATTAGTTAGTTAATTATGTAATTAGTCTTTGGCGAGATATGTCCACACCAAAAGTTTAGTGGGCTTGGTTTATAAATTTGACTGAGAAAATGTGTGGATCCCATGTAGTCATCATTAAAACTCTAACTCATCACCAACTAGTTTATCGACGGACGTGTCAAGAGGACCTTTTGGCGACGACACATCTTCGCCAATGACCTTTAGCGAGAACATGTCCTCGCTAATCCTTCAAAATGTCCTCGCCAGTAGCCATGAGGTGCAGTGATAAATAGAATTGTTTCGGTTTTTCTAGTGTATGGTTTAGATTTTGTTTGCACTATGTGTTTGATTACACAGGTAAGAGAAAAGAATCCTGGATATATTTTTTAAAACAAAGGAATTTTAGTACGGCTTAAAAATAAAATACCATTGAGTTTTGACAGGAGCTACTTGATACGGTTCTACAACCATACTAAAAAACGTTTCATTTTTTGGGACGCCATTATTTCGTACGGTTCAAATACTGTACCATAAACATACCATTAACCCTTGAAAACCATTTGGATTTTCAAAAGCCATTTTTTGGTGAGCTTTACATGACTTATACTTGTGTGGCGTGGACTCAAATCTCGTTGATTAGTTGACTAAAAAAATCAGAAATGATGGTTAGAAAACAAGCTAAATACAAATAAGGTTAACATGCAGTAAAATTGATATTGTAAACCTTGACCTTACCTTAACTCGGATCTATATATAAACCTTAGAGCATATTCACTTATAGAATTTATTTTTAAATGTGGTAGTGGTTGTCGACTGCAGCTAGCATTTAACCTTCCTAGAGTTCAAGTCTAACCCGCAAATTCGTGGCTATATTTGTCAACTGATGGATCGAATTATTCAATAAATGCCATTCAAAAAAATATATTATATCCTTAAACATTATTCATTCCCTGAACCAGCGTGATTAAGTTTGATCAACCCTTACTGATATAAACTTTTATTTTTTTGCAGACAGCTAACTGCAACCCTAAACCCTAATGCTAGTTAACCTACTAAAATTGGCACACGGGTTCTCGAAAACTTCATTCTAAACATAACCATAACTTATAAATTGATGATCAAACAATCATGCATGCAACCGCAGTTTCATGCGTGCTTTTAATACACAGCCTGTCGGTAATGTGGATTAAGACTGAAACATGGTAAATATGGTTTTAAGTTTTAATGGAAATGTTGCGGAGACATATCTAAACAATTAAACAGTATATAGATGTATCCCTCAAGTAACCAAAAACATTAATGTAATACAGTAACAACAATATTGACTTCCTAGTGCGGTGATGCGGTGCTCGATGCTGATCAGCTTAACTACACATATATCTAATCTCTGAGTTTACATTTCGTTTGCATTAATCTCTGATTCCTGCATCTTTATGTCAGCATTGAAATCACAAACAATGATTCTAAACAATTTGAATATTAGAAGATCAAAATCATGCTAACAATTAAATTACTCAAAAAGAATGAGTTAAACTAAGAGAATCATGCTAACGATTAAATTACTCAAAAGAATGAGTTAAACTAAGTGGGTGGCTTAACTTGACCCTTCGAACCTTTCAACGATTACAATTAAAGCCATACTAAAGACTATGAACTTTAAAACAACTCAAAACTAGGTTATATCCTTTGAGGACGTTCAACTAGTAGTGGATACCAGCTGAGTAGACTTTCACTTCATATGCATGCTTTAATCTAGGATTGGATGACACTTTTATAAACAATGCACATCAATATTCTTTAGGATTCCATTGACATTGTTTGATGTGCTCATCATTCTACTGGTCCAACGTTGTTCTTTACGCACATCTATGTCACTAATGTTTTTTTTCCTTATTTTCCGAGCTTTTCAGCACACCTTACGTATGACATATATGGCTATAAATAGGTCTAAGGTAAGATCATTTAGCAAACAGCCACATATATCTACAAAATGGATAGAATGCAGCTTTGGGTATCGTTATCTTACTTTTGTTTTCACAAACAAATGCACGAGCATTGGTTGAGAAACTTGAACATAATAAGAGCCTAACCGCACCCTTTAGAGCCATATTTGAGAAGAAGGTGGTGGAATTAGGGTTTGAAGTTAGAGACGCTAGGGAACAGGGAAGCGGGTATGCCCCAACACGTCTGAGCCCTGGAGGACCCGATCCTAAGCACCATTGATCGTGTTCACCTATTTTCTTTATTTTGATCATTTTCTCTTTCGTGTATGGCTCAAGTTAAAAGTGCACAATATTGTATGTTGGAGAGTTGTGAAATTAGCTTCATAAACTAAGTAAATAGACCCAAGTTCCTTAGTTTATGAATTAAAGAAGTCAATATAAAATTCATAAGTTCCTTGACTTGTATGTGGATAAGAAGTCTACCCCAAAAATAACATAAGTATCCTTGTTTATGAAAATTCATAAACTAAGTAAATTCTAGTGGCTGTCTTGTAATGTGGACATTTACATATATAATCTTCACTTTTTTGCATTTAATTTTCAAAACATACACACACATGTGTGTCTGCTGTGTGTGTCGTGTTCTAAGTAATATCTTTTATCCCTTGGCTGGTGGTGTCTTGTTTGTTGTATGAAGTGTCAATGGTGTAGAAACAATCGTTGCGAGAAAGAATAGGACTTACCGGCCATCATCACATGTATTCTAGTTCCCTCATTGTTAAATCTTCAAAACAAACATGCCCGCCCCTCAGTGTTTGTTGTGATACATTTTTTAATGGGAGCAATGTTTTATTCAGCAATTAGCAAGACCCTAGTGACGTACAATGATATAACGAGATTACTAGGATTTCATACAAGCTAGCCATTCTAGGTTCTGTTATTCTAATAGTTCAAATCGGATCTTGTTTACTAGATCTATTAACAATCTAAAGAATTTTGGTTTCTGTAGCGCCATATAACTGAAGTTGTGGTTTGCACTACTACACAAGCAGGTTTTCCCGGCAAAATCGTTGAAATCCCGTGGGAAAGAGGCCTTTTTCCACGGTTTCACATGGATTGCTCCGTGTAAAAACCCCGTAAATATTTTCCCATGATTTTCCCCGAAGCGTTGACTATTTCCACGAATATTATTGTGGATAATCCGGTGGGTTTACTTTCCCATGATTTCTCACGAAATTCCACAATTTCTAGTAGCCATTTTCCACACATATCCGTGGTTTTCCCACAAATTTCCAACGATTTTCACACTACTATTTCTCCACAGATTAGTCTGAAATTTCCCACAATTTCTAGTAGCCATTTTTCACATATCAAGTGGTTTTTTGCCACAAATTTCCAACAATTTTCACACTATAATTTCGGTGGTTTTATGATGATTTCCACAGAAAAATAAATTTCCCCAAACAAATGCTGGAATTTTGTGATTAATCCGTGGAAATGCATGGCTAAATTCCGTGGTATTTGTATTATAATTTCAAATTTCCGAACTCAGTAAATTCAAAAATTAATATTTAAAACAATAAAACCAATAATAAATCACCAAAATAAACAAATCCGAAGACCCAAAATGCATAAATGTTTACTAAGGACATAAATCCGTAATACAAAAGACATAGGTTAGCAACATGTTATCGGACAACGCAACATCGAAGCTGTTTCTATATACTACAACACAATAGTTCTAACACAAAACTAAAGCCTAATGCCAAAGCGGACTAGCTAGGACCGGGATCCGATTGAGTGATTCGGGGAGGATAATTAAAGCAAAAGACTCCAACCTATCATTGAGTGTTTTATGCCAAGCTGAATCTGTTGCTCTTTGAGCCTCCCAGCTACCCTCTCATCTTTCATATTTTTCTTCAAATCTTCGTTTTGCTTTTAGAATTCGTATCTCCTGTTACATCCAATTACACATTACTCCGTTAGAATAACAACAATATAAGAAAACAACCAAGAACCTAAATGTCAAGAAAGGAAAAAAGAAACCAAGGGCATAATGACTAAAAGCTTAGCTCATGCAAATGATCACTTGATCAAATGACCATCCTAACATATCATCCCGATTATACCCTGGCCCACCAAACACCTGAGTTGATAAATAAATGACTATGAATGATACCAACAAAGCCAGCCACAAAACCTCTAACTTACACTTGTGTGCAATGTCAAATGAAAAATTGCAGACCCATGTTGACTCACGAAATGAATGACCCACACTTTTTTTTCTTCAGAAAAGTGGAATATAAACAACCCAAAAGAACATACAAATGGCGAAGACCCATTACACCAACAAGATGTTAAAATGAGGGACCTCAAAAATAAGGAAAGCCACGAGATATGCATCCTCAGAGTTTAAGACCATCTACCCTGATGTATACATAAATACTTGCTCAGAGTTGAGGTTAAAGTACCAATTAATCAAGACAAACACCCTGCACATATAATGTGATGATCGATAAGCAATCCCAAACAATCTCGAATACAAGTACATTAATGAAGTACCATTATGTCTATAAGCGTATAAGAAGTTAGTCTTCAATTATCCAAATCAACCATGAAGGCATGTAAACCCCCAAAACCAAGTTCATTATTGAGCACAGTAAAGCATAAATTAGTAGGTTGAGCAGAGCAGAAAAATCATACCATCTCAATGGCTTCATTGAAGGCAGTGACAGCAAAATTACCAGTTAGACTAACAATTGGATTATCAACGAGAAGTAGTCTTTCATGTTCGTCAACAGTATCAAAATCAACTTCGTAAAGTCCAGGCTGCCACATGGGTATGAATTATAAGTCAAGAACACATACATACATAAGATGAACAACAACTGATAAGGAAGAAACTTACCAAGTTACTGTCAATGTGTAATTAACTATGTGAAAACATATGTGCACACACACACGCATAAAACAAATTTACGTCATCGTTTGAGAATTTGCATACACACCAAACACTGAATCTTCAATATTAGGCCTTAATTAAGATGTATGTACGATTAGTCACTTTTCTACTGTACATGATTTTAAGGAAATTGGCTAAACTAGGCACTTTTCCTTCCTACTTTGCCAAAGTAGTAATGAATAAGGTTTTTGGGAAAATAGCCTCGCAAGAAATAGTGCAATAAATCTTGCTATTGTTTGTTGTGTGTTTTTCGTTGTTCGAAATATAAAGATGTATTGGTTTTGAAGCATTTTTGCGGCTTGAATCTGAAGCTTAATCCAGTGAAAACAGAAACACAGTGGTGGTGGGTTTTTGTGATGTTTTAGAAACAAGGGAGTTGCAAGGTTGTCAATAATTTTCTAAGGATTTCTTGAGAGATTTTGGCTATTTTTACAACATAAATCATGGATTTTCACCAATTCGTCAAAGTCCAGTGCCAAGTTAGTTGGCTTCTTAAACCAATTTCAATAATTTTAACACCCCACCAATCGAGGTCTCATTTGCTTCTCCCATGTCTTCTATATAAAAAATTTGTAAATTGTGAAAGTTTGTATCCTTGTAATAGTCTATACATTAGTGGTCGCTCATACCAAGCATTCAACAAAGAAAAGTCATTTATCAACATCTTATTCATTCATTTATTTGTTAGCCTACATTTGAATACTATGGATCAGATAATTGGCCAAAGTAAAGAATGAAAATACATACAACGTTTCTCTCTAGGATGACTACCATACCGAAAGTTTCTTGATTTGATAACAAAAAATCAAACTTTATACCGATAGCTTGTTCTAAACTCATCAAGATTCAAACATTATACTTAAAAAACAAACAATAAACTTAACCCATAAAATAAAAACACAAAATTAAACTATCCTAACACATAAGAAAAAACTTAAGTCACTTCATAAGCATAAAAAAAACACAAAAATTAAGAACACAAAAGAGATCTACACATTCATATGAATTCATTAAAGAGTGTACCTAAGGTGAATAGGTGGAGCTCCACTGTCGTCTTCTTAGGTATGGTTTGCTTAAAAAAGAAAAAGGACTCCCAATTGATTGAATGTGTTCCTCTTCCTCTCGGGCTACATTCATCTTGTATATCCCTACCATTCCCACCAGTATTGTTGCTGCTTATTGAATGTGTTCTCTATAACAAATAAAAGTGACAATGAAAGCTAAGCATAAGTTGGCATTCGTTACTTATTAAGATGTAATGAACTTCAATAGTAGCAAAACTAATGTTCCCACTTATATTAATTTGGGGTCACATAAACCCTAATTTATAAAATAACAAAATCACAAAGCTAACACATGGATACTTCAAATTGATTCCTTAAATACAATAAAGTACCTAATTTATGGATAAGTGAACTTGAAATTGGTGGTGACTACAAATGGTTTTCGGTTGACCACAGAGGTGAGAGAGGATGTTAGAGAGATGAAGAAAATTAGTTTGGGGAGAAAATACTGTGAAGAGGATTTTAGATCCGAGATAGTGTAATAGATAAAGATGGGAGAGGAGAATTTGATTTTGGGGAAAAATTAGGCGGGGCTTGCTAAAAAGTTGGGAGGAAAGTTATTTTTGGCCAAAACTTAAGTCACGAGACATGTAAAAAATTAGAGATAAAATTAACACATCTTTGTTTTATAAAATCATTTAATCTTAAATTAAATAAGTCTAGTAGTGTTGTTAGCAAAATCAATCAAAATCGAACAGAACCGATAAACCCAGCCTAACCGGTCGAGCAGAACTCGAATCCCGCTAGGTTAACTTTGGTTCGGTTTCGCTATGTTACTTCGATTCGATTTCGGTTCACGTTTTCCTCAAAATCGGTTTCGGTTGTGCTAAATCTAGTTTTAAATTTATAAAGAACCGACTCAACCAATAGACTAATACTTACGGATAGTGTGCGAATCATGTATAGCTAGGAAATGATAAGTACGGGATGGTTCGCGAGGCGAGTTGTCTAATGCTAAACTCAACGAAAATGACTACTAACTAAGCGATAGGGGTTCAATTTGAGAGATCGATAAGATTAAGTGATTAAGAAAGTAAATAACTAACAATAAAATAAACACGAGTTTGTAATCAATGGGGAAGGACGTGCATGTTTTAGTTATATGAGATTAAATGCTAGCTTACATGAATTAGTTATACTTCATCTAACTCTAAGGTTTGGTGCACCTCTAGTCCTAATGGCAACACTAGTGAAGGTCATCGTTATCACTGACACCCAACATTATAATTCAGGTCATAAACAACAGAATGGTCATCTAATCATTTATAATCTAGCAATATACTACATACAAAACATATATAGATACAGTGAAGGTCATAAAAGACATACGAAACATATGTGTAGATATCCACCAATATACAACGGTTTGTTCCACGAAAAGGTTCTACCTAAGCCTACGCATATACTTATGATACTCACATAAATAGTTACATTAACAAATAAACACATAAAATATGAAACTAAAAACACATATGAAGACATACTAGGTTATGGGGGAGTGCGTACGTATACAAAAACATAAAAACGATATTGTTTGTGGGAAACCCGTGGGTATTTACACAAATTTCCCACGGATTCATCGAGTTAGTTTATAGGTAATCCGTGAGAAATTACCAATGACTTTCCCACGACATAATCGTTTTCTTTGATTTTGATATAGTTACATGCTCGTGCATATACACATATGTATAACTACATACAAAACATATATAGATGCAATAAAGGTCATAAGCAGACATACGGGACATATATGTGTAGATATCACACATATACAATGGTTTGTTCCACGAAAAGGTTATACCTAAACCTACACATATACTTATGATACTTATATAAATAGTTACATTAATAAAGAAGCACATAAAATATAAAACAACAAACACATATGAAGACATACTAGGTAATTGAGGTGTGTAAGTATCTGTAAACGTAAAAACGATATTGTTTGTGGGAAATCCGTGGGTATTTACTCACATATTTCCCACGGATTCATTAGATTGGTAGGTAATCCGTGGAAATTACCGACGACTTTCCCACGGGCATAATCGTTTTTCTTTACTTTTCTAATGTACTTACACGTTCACGCATATACACGTCCGTATACCTACATACAAAACATATATAGATCGATGAAGGTCATAAATGGACATCTGAAACATATACGTGTAGATATCCACACATATACAATGGTTTTTCCTCAAAAGTTATACATAAACCTACACATACACTTGTGATACTCACGTAAATAGTTACATTAATAAACAAACACACATAATAATGAAACTACCAACACATATGAATACATATTAAGTAATGTAGGAATGTGTAAATATCTGAAACACAAAAGCAGGAAAAAATATTTTTGTGGAAATCAGTAGAAAATCGACATATTTCCCACGACTAACACTAAAAACAACTTTTTGTGGAAATGCGTGGCTAGTGACCTCACTGGTTCCACCGGGCGATAAATAGTTATTTTATCAAATTAATGACATGTGAAATTTGTGAGTAATGTATCTAAAACTTGCCACATAATTTTGGCGTGGCTAATATGTGTGAAATGTGCCACTAGTTTCCACGGACGTCTAATCAACATGAATAGTGTGAATATTGTCGCAAATCTGTGAGAAATTTGTGACGGATTTCACTGAAAACAATCAACAATTTAGTATGTAAATAGTGGGAAATTAAGTGGGAATTTTCGACATATTTCCCATCGAAACTTAGTCAACAATTTGGTGTGTAATTTGTAGGTATTAGTGTGAAATTTCACACAGTTTTGTTTTCGTGGGAAAAATCGTGGGTAAGCAGGTTTGTGTAGTAGTGTTGTTGTGTTGCTAGTTATTTTAGTTTTTGCGAGGTTAGCATTTAATTAACTAGTGTAACAGTGAAGAATTAGAAGATAATGCATATCCATGCGAACAATATGGATGGAAGTCATAGAACCATAAAGAATTCAATGTTGGTAACAGTTTTTTTTAACGGCAATTATATTAAAAAAAGAAAACTAGCAAGATGCTACGTCGTATTACATACACCTAACATCTTGGTAACACTACAAGAAATTAGTAAAGTTACTTCCAGTTAATCCTTACCTAGCTTTTCATAATCAAAACACTCATCATCTTCCAGTTAGAAAACCTTTTTCAATACGCTAAGAACTAAATCAGTCGGCTATTCAGATCAAACATACAGAAACCAAAAATGTAGACTGTAGAACAATCCTTCACTATTCCATCTTTACTTAACTTTGTCATATTACACACACAAAAAGAAGCGCAACCCTCACTAGAGTGGTATATGCAATATTCCATCTTTACTTAGAAGCGCAACCCTCACAAGAAGCGCAACACACACAAAAAGAAGCCAACCTTCACAAAAAGAAGGGCAACCCAAAAATGTAGACGATAGAACCATCCTTCACTATTCTATCTTTACTTAACTTTGTCATCATATTGTACTTTTCATGGTATGGTATATGCAATATATGAATTATATTTCTAAAACGATTTTTTTTCTAAAACTTACCTTCTGATCACTAGAGTGGGGGGATCCGGCCAACAACAATATATGAAACAACGAAGGCCTGAACGTTGTTGTTCAAATAACAATATGAACTATTTGGAGATATAGGAACGAGTTACTCTTTGACATTAAATCACCAAGGAAAGATACACTTGGACAAGATATAAAGGTCATTTCTGACGCTTGGATACTTCATAGGGATAGAAAAGTACCTCCTCGCTAGTATTTATACCATATCTTCTTTCGCTTTCAGAAAAACCTGAAAAGAAAAAGATGGAATTGAAGACCTGAAACATGTGTTTTAGATATATAATTACATGGCTAACGTATTGTTGCAACACTAGCTTTACATGCGATTTAACCATAGTTGTTGTACGTGATAGCTCGGTAACTAATTGGCTTTTCAAGTGTTTGTTAAGGAAACCCTTGTTGCAAACAACACTACTAGAAAAGTCGCAATCACCTTCGATCTCTTAGACTAAACAGTGCAGTTATATTTGGCACGCCATAGTTTTTTTTTTTTTTTTTCCCTCAATGGTGCGCATGAAACTGCCCCTTCCCCATATTCGTCATTGCTCATTACCGCTGTGCCATTAATGGTTGTTCTTCTAGTCAGTGGCGTATTTTTGATGGTATATTATAGGACCCGATTATGCCTATAGCAGTGATGGCTGACAGTGTGTTTTAGTTATTGTGATATTATGGAGTGTATGTTAAGGTGGCATCTTAATAACAATTATTGGGTGTAAACTTGGCCCCAACTCTCTTACCAATGATTATGCAAAGGTTGGTAAAGTGAAGTGACACCATCAATCGCTGGATAATGCTGTTATAGTGTACAAGATCACCCAGATAATATAGTGCTAAAAGAATAAAAATTATGATCTGCATATCTAACACTCAATCGAAATAGGAGGAAAGAAAGATAAGGAGGCAACAAAACGATTTTGGAGAGTGGAAACGAGAGAAATAATATTAAACTTATTCTCGTACTTGCTTAAAATGGCACATTATGGCTATATATACCACTAAAATGATTGACTTTTCTAGTTGGTATATTCTTGTAATATCCGTCTTTGTGGTCTAGCACGATCACTTAAAATAATTTCAATAAATAAACTTAGCCAAAATAATTTTAGCAATATGAGATATAATTGTCGACTAATTGAAACCCCATGAAATCTACAGATATAAATATAATAAAACTTTAGAATTCTAACGGACCTGAAGCTCATAATCGGGATTGAGCCAACTTATTTAATATACCTATTTAATAGTTTCTTGCAGTTGAGCGCATGTCTTCGATCCAACGGGAATTATACTTGGCAAGTGGCAATAAATCTTTAGAAGCGGCGGAGCTTTTTTGTGCTTCGGGAACCTTGATATGATAATTGTTGTTGTAATCTCGTATTTGCTTGAGAAAGGTTTTGAGATAGACTACCCATAATCATTTTTTTAAAGAATAACATGACTAGAGAAGGTAAATAAAATACAGTGGAAAACAAGAAGGGTTGAATAGTTTTGCCGATTAAAGCTTTGTTTTAAATTCGACTTATGCCAATCCATTTAGATTGTGTCTTGGATATTGATAGATAGACATATATGTAAATAATGCAAAGAGATCAAGAGTAAAGAACACAAACCACGACACAAGTATTTGTAGTGGTTCGGCTATAACTCCCTTCCTCGCCTCTACTTCACCCCCGAATACCTAACTCGAGAGTTTCTAAGCACTACACAACACAAGCTCCTTAATATGGTGGAGAAGCCTCACAAAGTCGCCTACACTTTATCCTGTACAAAGCTAGACACCGAGTTCTTCCACGAGGTAGAACCAAGCCTATCACAACGTCTCCTACACTTTATCCTAAGATAAGAATTAGAATCGAGTTCCATTAAAAATGAGGAACTACTACCCAACACTACAACCCAAAGGAGACAGACTCCTTTTTACAACACTTTAAAGGATATCAATATCCTTTTACCCAAACTACACAAATGTACATTGACGCCTCATATCGAATGTACACCTTCGGCACTATACACCAATGCCTTCAACTTGACACACTAATGGAGGGAGAGAAGAACTATCATTAAGATGCACTTCAATGGTCTTGATGATACGAAGCTTAGCAACTCATGACCTTGAGCTTGCACGTCTTCAAGAGGTTGTGATCTCGCCTTTAAGAGGAACCTATAGAATCACACAAAGATAAAACCACATAGAATGATCCTTTGGATCTGAGGTTAGAGAGGTTAGAACATAGAGAGAAGATGTGTCTAAAAGGGGCGATAAGTAAGAGATAAATGACTAACTATTTATAGGCAACCGCTTACAGCTTCCCACGGATCCTTTACCCAAGCGGATCCACCAGATTACAATCTGGGTGGATCCGCAATAGGTCGCTAGTCCGGATTTTGGGTTGCAAACCGGTTATAGGGTATGGGTTATGGATAGGGGTGCACGGTTCGAATTGGGTCGGTTTTGGTTAAACCAAACCAACCACAATGTTCGGTTTTTAGAACCAAAACCGAAACCGTTCGGTTTTTTCGGTTTGTTATCGGTTTCGGTTAGGTTTTCGGTTTCTAACCGTTAATATTTCGGTATGGCCAAATTATACCAACAAACTTGTTTTACGTGACAAAATTAGTTATTCTTCTTTACTTTTTTTCAATATAAGCATAATAATGTTTATTGCATAAATTCTACAATTACAAACATATAAACGAGATATACACACAAGTGAACATACACGTAGCATAATCATTATCAAATACTTATTGATATATTCACACAAAACACGCGCTACGCACAAACACACACATAAATATAAACGTTAAGATAAATATATTATAAATCCACTCACAAAATGAATATGGATTTATAATTTTGTTTTATTTAGTTATTTAATCATATTATATTAATTAAATATTATTATATAACAAAACCGGTTCGATTCGGTCCCAGTATTTGCGGTTTTTTTTGACAAAAACGAAACCGAACCACATTTTCGGTTTGAAAAAACAAAACCAAACCATCGGTTTTAGTTTGATCGGTTTTTCGGTTCGGTTTTTTCGGTTTTCGGTTCGGTTTCGGCTTTTTCGGTTTGTTTTGCTCACCCTAGTTATGGATCACAGGTCGTGACTTTAGATCATTGACACTCAACAAGATACATCAGACTTAAACACCCGCCATGGATTCTTGGACTTTGGGTCATGATCATAGATAATATCCAACACGACTTCACGACGATGTCATAAAATGGATCACAAGTTATGATCACGCTCCATGAGTATGGGTTATGGGCTTTGGTTTTACCCATCATTTACCCATTACAAGTTATATTAAGTACATATACTTTTTATAAAATATGGGTAAACAAAATTACTTTGTAAGTGTTTTATAAAATGGTTTTGGTTTTATATAACTTATTAAACTAAACATGTTTTGATGATTTTATATGTTTAGTAAAGTGTGTTAGTAAACTACCTACCAAAGTTTTTTACGTATTTTATTTATTTTATTAAAACGATTTTACGTCATATCGATAAAACATTAAAATATCAGAAATATAAATAAACGTTTTTATTGTTTATTTGTATTAACATACACTATGACGGGAATGATTTTGGAAAAAAGCTAATGAAAGTCATTTTTTTTATCTTTCTTTTTGGCTGATCAAAAAATAAACCATTAATAAAAAAGAAACACAAACATCGATCAACATGCCGTTAACAAAACGAGAGCACAATCAATGAAAAAAGAGAATCTGCGACGGCAACTTTCTTTTATGTATACAAACAGTGCGCAACGATGCAGCGGCATCGGTTGGTAAACATATTTTCTTAAAAAAAATCGTAATTTTAGAGGATAATAACAATTCATGACGGCTAACGAGTAGGTTTTGAAAATAGAGATAGATAGATTTATGGGGTGGCATAGAAGTCACGGCGCATGACAGCCGACTAGATCTTGAAATCAAACCCGCTCTAATAACATGTTGAATAATTGAAAACCTTCTCACGATTCGTTTATTAATCATACAATATTTATATATAAAATATAATAAAACCCTAAATTTTTAATGGATCCTAAAACCACAAGACTTGAACCAGCTTATTTAATATACTTTACCTAACAATAACGATGTCACTGATGGCGCTTTCAAAGAATTTATTTGCAGTCGATCCAATTATGTTTCCATGTCATTATAATTAATCATTCACTATAATTTTATTATAATATATTGCCAACCATGTTTCCACGTCATTATAAATCATCCACCAATTATAACAGAACTTATTTGTATTATACGGAGTAACAGATGAACGTTTAATAAATATAAAGGTTTATTTATATATATATATATATATATATATATATATATATATATATATATATATATATATATATTTTAATTGCTAGAAAACCACCTTTGTTAGGAGGCTTTTGAATTTGGGTTAAGAATAGTAACTCATAAAAGAAGTTTGGTTGAAAAGGATGGATTTAAAATTTGACTTTGACTCCTGAAATTTTGTTTTCTTCAAAATGTCACAGGATTTTATAGTTTAGACTATATTTATCAATGGGTTGTTAACTTAATTGGTTGGATATACGCTAAAACTCTATAAATTAATAAATACGGGACGGGATATTTTATTAATTTAGCGAGATATTATTATATCGATAAATTAATAATTTATTAATTTAAAGGGGTTTTATGATAACCATTAAATTTTCAAGTTTAATATACTAGCTTATTATAAATGATACCTCATTATAGTATTTAAATAAATTTGAAAAACAAGTTCCAATTAATATTTTATGAATTAACATTCTCATTTTATGAAAATAAAATTGACACTTTTGTTTGCATACGGTAAGACAGCACCAACTCTTTAGTTAAATAAGGAGATTTTAAGATACACTCAATATAGATTGAAGTTCAACAAAAACAAGTGACTATGATTCATTTTTACTAAACAATCTTAGGATTTTGAAGTGTATATCTCTACACACACATATATATACATATATATGAAATTTTTAGTAATTATTAGTTTATAGTTTTGTTGGGACTAATATATATACTTCGGGTTTCAAAAAATTATTATCTTATTATTTTATCGATTGGGGTTCAATTAGACTGGTCCCAAGTTGGGTTGGAGAAATTATTAATTTTATCGAGGTTAATAATTTATCGAGTATTAATTTATAGAGGTTTTACTGTATCATAAAAAAAATATTAATATTTCTAATAAAAACCCTTCAATCTTCCAATCAACCAGGTCACATGGCAATTTACGTTCACAACCTCCAATCTGTTACATGGCAATCAGTAAATGGCTTTTTTTTTTCTTTTTTTTAATACTTATTATTTTATAAAAGAGTAAATTGGTTTTATGTATTGGCCGGATTGGGTTGGGTTATTGATAAAGTAAAAAGAAATATAAATTGGTTGTATGTATTGGTTGTGTAAGTGAAGAAAAGAGAAAATAATATTTTCATAAAAAATTAGCTTGTAATAAATTGTTGATAAACATAATCTTAAAGATTTATTTTTACTCTACTTTGAGAAGCAGCACTTATGTTTTAATTTATAAAGTATGATTTATTTTAGTTTTAATTTATTTGTAAAATGATGACTTTTCATTTTCCACCCATACATTATTGTTGTAAGAGAATTTTGTTGGTCCAAATCAGAACGCCCCCTTGTATCACTTATGATCTTTTAATTTATAAAGTATGATTTATTTTAGTTTTAATTTATTTGTAAAATGATGACGATAGTTCGGTATCGGGTCATGAACCCGAGGCACCACAACACTCGAATACTAACAAGCCGATGCGACTGGGCCACTTTCAATAACGGTTTGGGCTCACAGGCCCAAGCCCAAATCTATGGCGCCTTATGGATTTGATACATGATATCTTCTCAAAATAAGAGGATAATCATTCCGGGCAGGAGGTGTGAATGGTTTTGAAGAGTAACCGACTTTGGTAACTGTGGGATTCACGAGGATCGCGAAGGTTGGGGAACATCTCGGCTTCATGAATGGGGAACCAACAAGGATTCCAGGAGAAGACGCCGTTGAGATAGCAAAAAGAACCATTCCGCCACGGTCGCAGGAACAACTCGAGACAATCCAATGACCGAGGTAATAAACTGGAATAGAGCTATCGCAGCCGTAGGAGCGCAAGCAGATGTGGATAATGACAGTATACTCCTCGATCAAAACCCCAAAGGAAATACCGCAGCAGTAAGGAGCGAATTTCCTAAGACCACCGCAGATGCGCATACCGTAAGATAAGCGATCGAAATGGATACCGCGACTACCATGCACAAAAGTGGTCACACCACACATCGAGCGTGTCCAACGCACGGGCCTAACTCATCGACAAGATGGTCAAAGCGGCGTCCGACCACTTAGTTAAAAACATTAGAGAGGGAAGAGATAAGCAAAAGAATGAAAGCAAGGAGAGAACCCAAGGATAAGGCCGACACAATCTATATGATACGACGCGGCAAATAACCACCGACAGAAGGTCACCCAAGAGTTTTCCCAAGAGGTGAAATCTCTTCCTACTTTCGATCAAGGACAACGCAGAGTCGTGAGCCCTCACCATTGAAATTAGTATGGGTGGTCACGATATACACCGCATGTACATCACAAGGGCACTCCAAATATTATAACGAGCATCATTAAAAGACTACGACCAACATACGTCGGGCTAAACCTCGTCACATTGCACTCACCGGTCATCACATAGAAGATATGGCCTATGGGCCAATCATGATTGTTAGTCGTCCTGGCAACGCAGAGCACTCTACAACAACTTGATGGATTTTATGGTGATCAAACTCTTCATCATATAATGGCATTATCGAGACTCGGATATCACGCGCCAGATAAGCCATCAACAACAAGACGGATGCTTAAATTCCGGTTCAAGGGGGGTACTCACTCATACAATGCCACGATGTAAATAGTAATGTAACATACGCTATATGCAAATGGAACTAATCCTGGCGCGCGCCAAAATCCCCAACTTTAAGGTCGAATTCACCCGTAATATCCGTACTGTGAGATAAACCAATGAGTGGTCATTGGTTCCATTAACTAAGTTAGCGTCAAGCGCGCCCCTACAAAAGAACGGATATTTTCGCACGGGAGCCCAAACATGATCATGGCGTACACGCCGATCACAGAGCATAAACTTAGAATCCGACAAGGATACTTCACTGACACGCCGAAGGTTGCGGCCAAGCTCCGCAGAGGGCGCAGTATAATTTAGCAGAGGTAGTAAATTAGTTAAAGCGGGAATTATGCGTGAAGTCTATTACCACGACGGCTCTCTAATCCAAAGAATGGTCAAAAAGGAGGTGAACAAGCGAATGCGCGAGACTTCACCCACCCATAAAGCATGCCCGTGCAGGATCCATATCCGCTACTGTAGATAGATTGGAAAATAGGAGTCCCCTGCGTGGATACCCGCTGAAGTGTTTTCTACGCGAGGCGGATATCACCGTATACAAATGGCCCAAGAAGACGAGGAGATAAAGAGGCTGCCCACACAAGCCAATGCCATCATACAAAAATGCCGCTTGGCTCAAGAACGGTGCCACCTATCACGGTCAGACAATGTAAACAAAACAGGGTCGCACTCTGAAGTCTATGTGGACACCCGTCATTAAAAGCCATACCGAAAAGGAACCGTGCGCCACATAGAAGAAACATTCAAAACTCTACGCGAGATTAACATGAAGCTTAAACTTAAGAAACGCACCTCTGCGCCATCAAGGCATGTTCTTAGGGTACTTGATAGAACCCGATGGCATAAAACCGTGTCCCGAAAAGACAAGCGTGTAATTGAGCCTCCCTCACCACGCACACAAGCGAAGTCCAACCTCAACGGAAAACTAGCCGGCCTCAACAGTAGTTCCTATCTAAATCGCCAGAAGTCATCGCCTCTTTTCAAAACACTCAAGAAGTATAAAAAGGGTGACTTTCGTGGACAACCTGAGGCGGAAGAAGCTTCACCACACTCAAACAAAGATTCAGCAACGCCCCAACACTGTGGCACCCCGACTCAGGGAAGAGCCGATCATGTATCACCAAGAACTCTACGTAAGGGGCCAACAGAAGCATACTCAATGATAGGGACCTTGCAAACCCCTATCTATTTTGTCAAAGCACCTAAGAAGACGGAGATGAACCATAGTGCCATGGAAAATTGGTCTTGGCATTAGTGTTTGCTGCCAAGCGATCGCGCTTTACTTCCAAGCGCACCCGAGTACGGTGAATTACTGCATCAAGCCATCGCTGCATCATTCCAAACCCGACATGTGATCTACTCTGTATGGAGTGCTACAGTGAACATAACATCTCCATGCGCACTAACGCACATGCAATAAAAGGACAAGTTCTCGCGGACTTCATCATCGAGAAGCCGACACTCGACGAGGTACCACACCGCGAAAAGCACTACAAGATCCATGGATTTTGTTTACGGATGGGTCCTCATGCGTGGATGGCTCAGAGCCGGCCTTATTCTCACAAACCCGGAGGAATGGAATTCACTTACGCATGCGCTTTGAATTTACCTCGACAAACAACGAGGCGGAATATGAAGCCCTGATCACGGACACGATCGCAGCTCGAATGGGTGTACGTAACTTGGAAGCAAATGTGGACTCGACTCAGTGGCCAACCATGTGTTGGGTGAATCGTGCCAAAGAAGAAAACATGATTCAATATCTTGAGAAGACTAAAGTTACCGATCAAAGGCTTTGTGATTTACTATCAAGCAAGTCCCTAGAGGAGAAAATCGCAGCGGATGCATCGAGCAAAATAGCCTCGACAAGCTCTCAGCACACTTATCAAAGCAAGTCTTGGTGGAAACATCGAAAAGCAAGTCGATAGCGGAGATGGAAGTTTCCGCAATCATAGAGGAGGATGGTCCTACATGGATGACCCCAATTGCGATTTCTTAAGCAAGGGACATTACCCCAAGAATGCATGCCCGCGTTAATCACGGTACAACAGAGAATTGAATGTGCGACAACATAATCAGATCGACGTTCTTTCCTCCAACCATGGCTTCGATCGTGGGCCCGTGCAAGCAAATTATGTCATGCGAAACCATGAGGGTTCATGTAGCATGCACGCGAGACCACTGATGCCCCTGTTGTAGCACGCGCACGGCGACGGATACTATCGCCAACCATGCATAAAGATGCGGGATTTGATAAGGAAGTGCAATGATTGCCAAGTCCACTGACACATGCAGCGCAAAACCACGGCATGAGTTAACACCAATCACGGCGCCATGGCCATTCTACAAATGGGGCATTGATATCGCCATCCTTTCCAATAGCAAAGAAAGCGGTCTCAAATTTCATAGTCGCTATAGACTACTTCACTAAGTGGATCGAGGCAAAAGCGATGGCGACAATCGCGGCAATCAAGTAAAGCGCTTTGTGCGGGACAACATTGTATGCCGCCTCGGATTACCGGTGAAATCATCTCGGGACAACGGAAACAATTCGCGACAACCCTTTAAAGATTGGTGCGAAAAGTTAAACATCACCCGACACTTATGCGTCGGTTACGCACCCACAAACCAATGGTTTGGTCGAAAGGCAAACCGAAGCTTTGGGTGAAGGAATCAAAGCACGCGGACAAGCACAAAGGAAGGTGGGTCGAAGAACTTTCACATGTATTATGGGCACACCGTACCTCGGTTAAAACCGAAGACGGGACGCCCCTTCTCTCTGTATACGGGATGTAAGCCGTTATACCAACCGAGATCCAGATGCCAACTATCCGCGACTGCGGAGATTAATGTGACTACAAACGGCGACGAAAGACGTGTCGACTTGGACCCTCTTGGAAGAAAACGCGAACGCGACTATCTGGGGAGGCAAGGTCAAGTCAAAAATGAAAGGATACTATGATGCCATAGGCACGCAGTGTTTCATTCGAGATCTGTGACTTTGTCTACATGAACCCGACCACAACCCATACTAACAAGCCCAGTGCGACCTGGGCCACTTTCAATAACGGTTTGGGCTCACGAAGGCCCAAGCCCAAATCTATTTATGGATTTGATACATGATATCTTCTAAAATAAGAGGATAATCATTCCAACCGACTTTGGCGGGATACGCTGGAAGGTTGGGGAACACGGAACCAACAAGGATTCCGTGCGTATATAAGGGAATCATATCCCTCGTTTAAGGTACGATCTCATAACCCTAAAACTCCTTAAACCCTAAACCGATTACTTACTCGCCGGAGGATAATCGTGGGAGACAATCCCACGAGAAGCCTAACGGTGTTTCTTGTCTCTTAGTCGCGCAGGTCTCAAGCGGCAATTTCAATTGGTACAGAACCGAGCTCCAAATCGAGGCGTCCAACTTTTGTATCAACAAGTGGCGCCATCCGTGGACCCTACACTAAGAATCGACACTAGAATGACAAAACACGGCAATCGGCGATCGCGATCGATCTTATAGGAAAAAGTCACAGAGTGGACTAACCCCTAAGCGGACCTGGGACAACCGGTACGCTAAGAGTAAGTGGATCAGTCAAGACTTGGTCTTCCTCCGTAGAACCGCACTCAGGAATAACCCAAGTCACTACAACCACCACGAGTGGAGTAGACCCATGCACTGGAACAACCCGCCTTTACTACTCCTTTCCAATCGGTGCTAGAAACCGACCGACAAAGATACCGGAGGCACCGTGTCGGGATAAGAATGCTGCGGTGAGAAACAAACTGCTCACTCGAGGAGTCGCGAGTATTAGCACCGCTTTCAGATCCCGAACTACGGCTTTGGCCGCCTCATCGCAGAGGAAGAGAAGAATAGATCGGGCGGAACCCGAAAGCCCGACTCAATTTCGATTGAATACGATATTTCTCCACCGCCACCAAGGAAAAGCAGCAGGAAGCGGTCATAAACCCCAAAGATTCAACAGAATCGGGAGGAGAATCGAGGGTGATGAGGCATCTCACCGCAACACACGAGTGATAGTGATAGAGGAAGGCACTGCGGTGTTCACGCCCGCATCGGTAGCCGAGAGTACAGATAGACCGGGCGGAAGTATTCCCCAAGTGAGAGCCCTTCGCATCCGCACATGAGTCGGATTCGGGAAGGGAAGGTTTGGCCAAGTAAGAAGGTAAATTCATCTTCGACAACCCTGACAACGAGGATAGTGATACAGGCATTGAAATCCGTAATGCACGCTGATAGCCAAGAGGAAGACATGTCTCCCATGGCGCGCTGAAGTGGATGCGCTCACCGACGCATCGTTGATTTCTCCGAAAACAAGAAAAGGCGATGCCCGCAAATGTTAAAACATATGATGGGACAGTGATCCCGACGATCACCTAAAAATTTTTGAATCACCGCGACCATCGAAAACCGCCACAACCAGTTTGGTTATATGTTTAATTCCACGCGGTGGGAAGCGCTGAATCGGTTCAACAAACTCCCACGAAGGGTGTGAATGGTTTTGAAGAGTTGAGAAAGGCGTTCCTAAATTTCACTCAATAAAAGTGTGCTAAAAACCTGTCGAACTCGCCAGGTAAAATGTAACTGTGGAGAATTCACGAGCGCTGCTCATGGAACGCTTCAAAGACGAGTGCATGCAAAGTTAAAGCATGCCCGTAAGTCTTAAAGATCTCGGGCCTCATGAATGGGATTAATAACCCGTAACTCATCAAGAGATTGAACGACAAGATCCCCGAGACCTTCGATGAACTCATGAAGCGCCTCGGTCTTTTGTCCAGGGAGAAGCGCCACGATAGCAAAAGAACCATTCCGAGCCACGGTCGCAGAACAACACGGGAGACAATCCAATGACCGAGGTAATAACCGTAATAGAGCTATCGCAACGAGAGGAGTCGGTAGAGATGGGATAATGACAGTATACCCCCGATCAAAACCCCAAAGGAAATACTCGCAGCAGAAGGAGCGAATTTCCCAGACCACCGCAGATGCGCACACCGTAAGATAAGCGCCTTTGGAATGGATACCGTGACTACCATGCACAAAAGGGTCACACCACTAACGAGTGTGTCCAACAAGGCGCAACTCATCGACAAGATGGTCAAAGGGGGGCCGACCACTTAGTTAAAAACATTGTAGAGGAAGAGATAAGCAAAAGAATGAAAGCAAGAAGAGACACCCAAGGATAAAGCCGACACAATCTATATGATACGACGTGGCAAATAACCACGTGACATGAAGGTCACCAAGAGTTTTCCAAGAGGTGAAATCTCTTTCCTACTTTGATCCGTGACAACGCAAAGATCGAGCCCCTCACCATTGAAATTAGTGCGGTGGTCACGACATACACCGCATGTACATCGATGGTGGGGCATCGCAATATTATGTATGAGCATTGCTTTAAAAGACTACGACCAAATACGTGAGTCGCTAAACCTCGTCACACCGCACTCACCGGTTTCACAGTGAGAAGATACGCCTATGGGCCAATCATGATTGCTAGTCGTTGGCAACGCAGAGCACTCTACAACAACTTGATGGATTTTATGGTGATCAAATCCCTTCATCATATAATGGCATTATTGGGAGACGGGATATCACCATGCGGCTAAGCCATCAACAACAAGACGGATGCTTAAATTCTTCAATAAGGGGCATTGTCACCTTTACAATGCCACGATGTTAAACAGGAATGTAAATACGATTACATGCGAAATGGAACCAATCCCGGCGGTGCGCCAAAATCCCCAACTTTAAGGTCGCTGATTCACCCGTAATATCCGACGGAGATAACCATCGAGGGTCATTGCCTGGACAACGCAGAAGTACCGTGTGCGCGCTCCTACAAAAGAACGTGGATATTTTCGCATGGGAGCCCAAACATGATCGGGCGTGCACGCCGATCACAGAGCATAAACTTAGAATCCGGCAAGGATACTTACCGATACGCCGAAGAAGCGTGGCCAAGCTCCAGAGGCGCAGTACCCTAGCAGTAGGTACGTAAATTAGTTAAAGCGGAATTATGCGTGAAGTCTATTACCACGATCGCTCTAATCCAAGAATGGTCAAAAAGTGACGGTGGTGGCGAATGTCGCGAGACTTCACCGACCTTAATAAAGCATGCCCACAGGATCGCTATCCGCTTACGAGATAGATTGGAAAATAGAGTCCTTGTGTGGATACCCGCTGAAGTGTTTTCGACGCGTATAAGGGATATCACCGATACAAATGGCCCAAGAAGACGAGGGAAAGATCGTCCCACACAAGCCAAGGCGCCATTGTTACACAAAATGCCGTTTGGCTTGAAGAACGCGTGCCACCTATCGGTTGGTAGACAATGCCTTCAAAAAAAAGTGGGTCGCAACTCGAAGTCTATGTGGATGACCCGTCATTAAAAGCCATAACCGAAAAGGAACCGTGCGCGACATAGAAGAAACATTCAAAACTCTACGCGAGATTAACATGAGTTAAATCCTAAAAGTTCACCTTCGCGCCATCAAGGCATGTTCTTAGGGTACTTGATAGAACCTCGATGGCATAAAACCGTGTCCCGAAAGACAAAAGCGGTAATTGAGCTTCCTCACCACGCACGCCAAGGAAGTCCAATCCCTCAACGGAAAACTAGCCGGCCTCAACAGTTCCTATCTAAATCAACAGAAAGTCATCGCCGCTTTCAAAACACTCAGAAGTGTATAAAAAGGGTGACTTTCGGTGGACAACGGAGGCGGAAGAAGCTTTCACCACACTCAAACAAAGATCTAGCAACGCCCCAACACTCGTGGCACCCGACTGTGGGAAGAGTCGATCATGTATCATCAAGAACTCATGGGCGGTGGCGGTGTTACTAACAGATAGGGACTCGGTGCAAACCCCTATCTATTTTGTCGCCAGCACTCAAGAAGACGGAGATGAACTATAGTGCCATGGAAAAATTGGTCTTGGCATTAGTGTTTGCCGCTAAGCGGCTCGCCGGTACTTCCAAGCGCATCTGAGAAGCGGTAATTACTGATCAAGCCATCAAGCTGGATCATCTCCAAACCCGATGCGTCAGATCGACTCCGGAAGTGGAGTGTGTTGCTAGGTGAACATAACATCTCTTATGCACTACGAAGCCGCAATAAAAGGACAAGTTCGCGGACTTCATCATCGAGAAGCCGACATCGACGAGGTACCTACACCAAGCGAAAAAGCACTACAAGATCCATGGATTTTGTTTACGATGGGTCCTCGTGCGTGGATGGCTCGTGAGTCGGCCTTATTCTCACAAACCCGCAGGAATGGAATTCACTTACGCATCATGCTTTGAATTTACCTCGACAAACAACGAGGCGGAATATGAAGCCACGATCATTTGGACTACGATTGCGGCTCGAATGGGTGTACGTAACTTGGAAGCAAATGTGGACTCTCGACTAGTGGCCAACCATGTGTGGGTGAATACGTGGCCAAAGAAGAAAACATGATTCAAGATCTTGAGAAGACTAAAGGCCGATCAAAGGCTTTGTGATTACTATCAAGCAAGTCCCTAGAGGAGAAAATCGCAGCGTATGCATCGAGCAAAATAGCCTCGACAAGCAGCACACTTATCAAAGCAAGTCTTTGGTGGAAACACCGAAAAGCAAGTCGATAATGAGATGGAAGTTTCCGCAATCATAGAGGAGGATGGTCCTACATGGATGACCCCAATTGCAGATTTCTTAAGCAAAGGGACATTACCCCAAGAATGAATGAAGCCGCAGTAATCACGCGCGCATGGCAGAAATTAATTGCGCGACAACATACCGTATCGACGTTCTTTCCTCCAACCATGGCTTCGGCGCGTAGGCCCGCACAAGCAAATTATGTGTCCGCGCGAAATCCATGAGGGTTCATGTAGCATGCACGCAGACCACGGTCCGTTGTAGCACGCGCCACGCGATCGGGATACTCATCGCCAACCATGCATAAAGATGCGCGGATTTGATAAGGAAGTGCAATGATTGCCAAGTCCACGCACTGCATCGCGCAAACCCACGGCATGAGTTAACACCAATCACGGCGCCATGGCCATTCTACAAATGGGGCATTGATATCGGGTCCTTTTCCAATAGCAAAGAAACGGTCTCAAATTTCTCATAGTCGCTATAGACTACTTCACTAAGTGGATCGAGGCAAAAGCAGAGCGACAATTATCGGCAATCAAGTAAAACGCTTTGTGCGGGACAACATTGTATCGCGCCGGATTACCGTGAAATCATCTCGACAACGGAAACAATTGCGACAACCCTTTAAAGATTGGTGCGAAAGTTAAACATCACCCAACACTTTCAGCTTGTTACGCACTCCACAAACCAATGGTTTGGTCGAGTGCAAACCAAGCTGGGTGAAGGAATCAAAGCACGCGGACAAGCACAAAGGAAGGCGGGTCAAGAACTTTCACATATTATGGGCACACCGCACTCGCTTAAAACCAAAGACGGGACACCCCTTCTCTCTGATATACGGACGAAGCCGTTATACCAACCGAGATCGGCATGCCAACTATCCGCACCGGAGATTAATGCGACTACAAACGACGACGAAAGACGTGTCGACTTGGACCTACTCATGAACCCGACCACAACCCAATACTAACAAGCCTTGCACGACTGGGCCACTTTCAATAACGGTTTGGGCTCACGAAGGCCCAAGCCCAAATCTATTTATGGATTCGATATATGATATCTTCTAAAATAAGAAGATAATCATTCCCAACCGACTTTTATGGATACCGGAAAGTTGGGGAACACGGAACCAACAAGGATTCCGCGATATAAGGGAATCATATCCTCGCTTAAGGTACGATCTCATAACCCTAAAACTCCTTAAACCCTAAACCGATTACTTACTCACGCCGGAGGATAATCGGGAGACAATCCCACTGTAAGCCTAACGGTGTTTCTTGTCTCTTAGTGCAGTGTCTCAAGCAAGAATTCTCAATTGGTACGAGAACCGAGCTCCAAATCGTGAACGCCCAACTTTGTATCAACAAGTGGCGCCATCCGGACCCTACACTAAGAATCGACACTAGAATGACAAAACACGGCAATCGCCGATCGCAATGATCTTATGGGAAGAAGTCACAGAGTGGACTAACCCCAAGGCACTGGGACAACCAACACCGCTAAAAGTAGTGGGTCGTCAAGACTTGATCTTCCTCCGTAGAACCGCACTGAATAACCCAAGTCACTACAACCACCACGAGTGGAGTAGACCCATCACAAGACTCGGGAACAACCCGCCTTTACCACTCCTTTCCAATCGGTGCTAGAAACCGACTTGACAAAGATACCAGAGGCACCGTGTCGGGATAAGAATGCAACAGAGAAACAAACGCGCCACTCGAGGAGTCGCGCTGCACTAGCACCGTAAGCTTTGATCCCAAAACTACGAAGCATCACGCCTCATGCAGGAGGAAGAGAAGAATAGATCGTATGAACCCGAAGCCCGACTCAATTTCGATTCGAATACGATATTTTCCACCACCGCCACCAAGGAAAAGCGCAGAGGAAGCGGTCATAAACCCCAAGATTCAATGTAATCGGGAGGAGAATCGAGGTGATGAGACATCTCACCGCAACACTTGAGTGATAGTGATAGAGGAAAGGCGCATCGCTGTTCACGCCAGATCGGGTAGCCGAGAGTATGTGATAGACCGGCGGAAGTATTCCCTGCCGAGAGCCCTTCGATCCGCAGTCGATTCAGATTCGAGGAAGTTTGGCGCAAGCTACCGTAAGAAGGTAAATTCATCTTCGACAACCCTGACAACGAGGATAGTGATACAGGCATTGAAATCCGTAAGGCACGCGATAGCCAAGAGGAAGACATGTCTCCCATGGCGCCGTCAGAAAGCGGATGCGCTCACCGACGCATTAGTGATTTCTCCGAAAACAAGAAAAGGCGATGCCCGCAAATGTTAAAACATATGATGGGACAGTGATCCCGACGATCACCTAAAAATTTTTGAATCACCATGACCATCGAAAACCGCCACAACCGCTTGGTGCCATATGTTTAATTCCACGCGTGGGAAGCGCTGAATCGGTTCAACAAACTCCCACGAAGGAGCGTGAATGGTTTTGAAGAGTTGAGAAAGGCGCCCGCCTAAATTTTACTCAACGCAAAAGTGTAGCTAAAACCCCGCCGAACTCGCCAGGTAAAATGTAACTGTGGAGAATCCACGAGCTGCTCATGGAACGCTTCAAAGACGAGTGCATGCAGTTAAAGCATGCCCGTAAGTCTTAAAGATCTCGGCTTCATGAATGGGATTAATAACCCGTAACTCATCAAGAGATTGAACGACAAGATCCCCGAGACCTTCGATGAGCTCATGAAGCGCCTCGGTCTTTTGTCCAGGGAGAAGCCATGCATGGATAGCAAAAGAACTATTCCAAGCACGGTCACAGAACAACCGGGAGACAATCCAATGACCGAGGTAATAACCGTAATAGAGCTATCGCAGCCCAGAGGAGCGGCAGAGACAGGATAATGACAGTATACTCCCCGATCAAAACCCCAAAGGAAATACGCAGCAGTAAGGAGCGAATTTCCCAAGACCACCGCAGATGCGCACACCGTAAGATAAGCGACCGGGAATGGATACCGTGACTACCATGCACAAAAGGGTCACACCACTAACGAGTGTGTCCACCGCGCCAACTCATCGACAAGATGGTCAAAGGGGCAGGCCGGACCACTTAGTTAAAAACATTAAAGAGGAAGAGATAAGCAAAAGAATGAAAGCAAGAAGGAGACACCCAAGGATAAGGCCGACACAATCTATATGATACGACGCGGCAATAACCACCGACATGAAGGTCACCAAGAGTTTTCCAAGAAGTGAAATCTCTTTCCTACTTTGATCGCGGACAACGCAAAGATCGTGAGCCCTCACCATTGAAATTAGCGCGGTGGTCACGACATACACCGCATGTACATCGATGGTGGGGCATCGCAAATATTATGTATGAGCATTGCTTTAAAAGACTACGACCAAATACGTAGTCGCTAAACTGTCAACACCGCACTCACCGGTTTCACAGTGAGAAGATATGGCCTATGGGCCAATCATGATTGCTAGTCGCCGCTGGCAACGCAGAGCACTCTACAACAACTTGATGGATTTCATGGTGATCAAATCCCTTCATCATATAATGGCATTATTGGGAGACCCGGATATCACCATGCGCGGTGCCATCAACAACAAGACGGATGCTTAAATTCCTGTTGAAGGGGCATTGTCACCTTTACAATGCCACGATGTTAAACATGAGAATGTAACACGCTACATGCGAAATGGAACCAATCCCGGCAAAGGCGCGCCAAAATCCCCAACTTTAAGGTTGCATTCACCCGTAATATCCGCACTGTGAGATAACCATCGAGGGTCATTGTCGGACAACCAGAAAGCTACGTGTGCGCGCTCCTACAAAAGAACGAGATATTTTCGCATGGGAGCCCAAACACATGATCGGGCGTGCCACGCCGATCACGAGCATAAACTTAGAATCCGACAAGGATACTTACCGATACGCCGAAGAAGCGCCAAGCTCCGCAGAGGCGCAGCAATTCTAGCAGAGGTACGTAAATTAGTTAAAGCGGAATTATGCGTGAAGTCTATTACCACGATCGCTTTCTAATCCAAGAATGGTCAAAAAGCGACCAGAGTCGGCGAATGTGTAGACTTCACCGACCTTAATAAAGCATGCCCACAGGATCGCTATCCGCTACTGCAGATAGATTGGAAAATAGAGTCCTTGTGTGGATACCCGCTGAAGTGTTTTCTCGACGCGCATGCGGATATCACCGATACAAATGGCCCAAGAAGACGAGGAAAGACAATGCCCACACAAGCCAAGGCGCATCGTTACACAAAATGCCGCTTGGCTTGAAGAACGCGGTGCCACCTATCGGTTGGTAGACAATGCCTTCAAAACAAGTAGGCCGCAACTCGAAGTCTATGTGGATGACCCGTCATTAAAAGCCATACCGAAAAGGAACCGTGCGCGACATAGAAGAAACATTCAAAACTCTACGCGAGATTAACATGAAGCTAAACTTAAGAAACGCACCTTCAAGGCCATCAAGGCATGTTCTTAGGGTACTTGATAGAACCCGATGGCATAAAACCGTGTCCCGAAAGACAAAGGCGGTAATTGAGCTTCCTCACCACGCACGTCAAGGAAGTCCAATCCTCAACGGAAAACTAGCCGCCTCAACAGTTCCTATCTAAATCGCCAGAAGTCATCGCCTTTTCAAAACACTCAAGAAGTGTATAAAAAGGGTGACTTTCGTGGACAACGGAGGCGGAAGAAGCTTTCACCACACTCAAACAAAGATCTAGCAACGCCCCAACACTCGTGGCACCCCGACTGTGGGAAGAGCCGATCATGTATCCACAAGAACTCATGGGGCCAACAAGAAGGTTACTAACAGATAGGGACTCTGCAAACCCCTATCTATTTTGTCAAGAAAGCTCTCAAGAAGACGGAGATGAACTATAGTGCCATGGAAAATTGGTCTTGGCATTAGTGTTTGCCGCCAAGCGATCGCTACCGGTATTTCCAAGCGCACCCGATAGCGGTAATTACGCATCAAGCCATCAAGCGCATCATCTCCAAACCCGATGCGCCAGACGACCCGTAAGTGGAGTGTGTTGCTAGTGAACATAACATCTCTTATGCACCACGCATCGCAATAAAAGGACAAGTTCGCGGACTTCATCATCGAGAAGCCGACATCGACGAGGTACCTACACCAAGCGAAAAAGCACTACAAGATCCATGGATTTTGTTTACGATGGGTCCTCATGCTGGATGGCTCAGAGTCGGCCTTATTCTCACAAACCCGTAGGAATGGAATTCACTTACGCATCGCGCTTTGAATTTACCTCGACAAACAACGAGGCGTAATATGAAGCCCCGATCACCGGACTACGATTGCACCGAATGGGTGTACGAACTTGAAGCAAATGCGACTCGACTAGTGGCCAACCATGTGTGGGTGAATACGCCAAAGAAGAAAACATGATTCAAGATCTTGAGAAGACTAAAGACCGATCAAAGGCTTTGATGATTTACTATCAAGCAAGTCCCTAGAGGAGAAAATCGCAGCGTATGCATCGAGCAAGATAGCCTCGACAAGCTTCGCACACTTATCAAAGCAAGTGCCGGTGGAAACACCGAAAGCAAGTCGATAGCGGAGATGGAAGTTTCCGCAATCATGAGGAGGATGGTCCTACATGGATGACCCCAATTGCGATTTCTTAAGCAAAGGGACATTACCCCAAGAATGCATGTAAGCCCGCAGAATACGGCGCGACGCCGCAGAATTGAATCGCGCGACAACATATCAGATCGACGCTCTTTCCTCCAACCATGGCTTCGGCGCGTAGGCCCGCACAAGCAAATTATGTGTCGCGAGAAATCCATGAGGGTTCATGTAGCATGCACGCAGACCACGGTCCGTTGTAGCACGCGCCACGCGATCGGATACCATCGCCAACCATGCATAAAGATGCGCTGGATTTGATAAGGAAGTGCAATGATTGCCAAGTCCACGCACTGCATCCGCAAACCACAAAGATGAGTTAACACCAATCACGCGCCATGGCCATTCTACAAATGGGGCATTGATATCGCCGGTCCTTTTCCAATAGCAAAGAAGCGGTCTCAAATTTCATAGTCGCTATAGACTACTTCACCAAGTGGATCGAGGCAAAAGCAGAGCGACAACCATCGGCAATCGTGTAAAACGCTTTGTCGGGACAACATTGTATGCCGCTCGGATTACCCGTGAAATCATCTCGACAACGGAAACAATTTCGCGACAACCCTTTAAAGATTGGTGCGAAAGTTAAACATCACCCAACACTTTGCGCGGTTACGCACCCACAAACCAATGGTTTAGTCGAGCGCAAACCAAGCTCGGGTGAAGGAATCAAAGCACGCTTGGACAAGCACAAAGGAAGATGGGTCAAGAACTTTCACATGTATTATGGGCACACCGCACTCGCTTAAAACCAAAGACAGGGACACCCCTTCTCTTGTATACGGATGGGTCGTTATACCAACCGAGATCGGCATGCCAACTATCCGCACCGCGGAGATTAATGCGACTACAAACGACGACGAAAGACGGTCGACTTGGACCCATCGAAGAAAGACGCGAACGCGCAGCCTATACGGGAGGCAAGGTCAAGTCAAAATGAAAGGATACTATGATGCCAAGGTACGCAGATTTCATCTGCACTCAGTGACTTTGTTCACCGCGACAATGAGGCAAGCCGCGGAAGATACAGTGTAAGCTCGGACCAAAGTGGGAAGGACCTTATGAGGTTATCAAGCAACGGCACAAAGCGCTGCATCGGCCACGAGGTTTCGATGGTCGTGACTCATCACAAGACATGGAATATCAAGAACCTCAAGAGGTGCTACCTATAAGAATTGTTACAAGATAGCTGAAGACGCTCCGCACTTTCAAAGGCTCAATAAACATTCATGTACCCGCTTTTATTTTTCATATTTATCGCTTTCTTTGTTATTTCCGATAAACTTGCAAGTATTAATATAAACGTCGCGGTTTCTAGCTAACTCGCGACACATTTTAAGTTGTTATCTCCATATACCGTATGCTTTAACAATTTTTATTTTGCCCACGATGGCGCGCATGCACTACTTAATAAACCCACGATGGTAAAAGGATAAGTTGACCTACTAACTAACTTATTGAAAAGAGGGTTGCAAACCCATCAATACCGGATCACGATCCTTGTTAAACACCTTATTCTCAAGACGTTGAATAAGCTATATGCGCATCCCACGATGGTTGCGCAAAGAATGCACACGCATGTTTAACAACTTTGGAGCCAAGACACTTGCTTCCTTAATACGATATTTACAAAGACGCGACTCATAACATACACGATTATGATTAAATACTTAGAATTATTTTCCAAAGTATACTCGATTTTCATACATGATTATGGATTTCTTATATTTACATCGGCGCACATCGCAACAAATACATCTTTTACGATACTTAGACAGATATGTATACATTACAAATGTCCACAAGCAACAAGCAAAAAGAAATTTTTATTTATAACTACGAGTTATTACAAAAGATAGCAAACATATCCGCTACATGCTACTACAACGCCTAAGTGATGAAGTGCCAACATGACTTGTCGCTTTAACTTCACCGATACTCTTCAAGACATCCGAATCCCGAGGTGACACAAGAGCCACACCGACGGCACTCCATCGACTCTGCAAGTGAGCCGCACCAAGTCCACACAAAATGGCCTTACCGCAATACCTTTTTCTTGGCAAGACGGGTGGCATGCGCCCAAGACCTCCTTTAGAGGTACCTCTTTCTCCAATGCAAAAAGGATTCTCGACTATCCCTAGGACGCGCAAAGACGGGCACTGAGTCGCGACTCATGGGGTTTCGTAAAATAGTCCTACTGTGTCCGCATCCTCAAGACGATGACGCGCCAATGTCAACCCCGCCATAATAACACTTATCGGATAATCTTGGTCGCGCCAAGTTCAAATCATTGGGAGCTCTAAGTCTTTCATTTTTGCATGGCAATGACCAAGTGATCATATGATTCAAGATTGTACCCCTGCACCTTATCAATGTGTGCTTTCAACAGCTCGCCATGGAGTTGTTCCACCGCCTCGATTTACCACGCCCAGAGCGACTGCACAACCTCCCGAATGCATTCACTACCTCCGACGACTCTAGGGTACTAAGCGCACCATGCGAAGACCGTGGCCTATGAGCCACCCACGCCCGCAATCACCGACATAAGACGCGGATACAATTCTTCATCGTACTCGATGCTCACCACGCAGCCTTGCCTCCTCGCACCTCCAAGGACCACCACAAGATTCCAAGCTCCCCAATCACAAGAAATAAACTTTCTTTACCCCGATCTAGGTGTTTCAAGGCTCAAAGAAGACGCAGACTTATACTCGCAAAGATCAAGACGCCTGGTGTATTTGGCACATTAGCGCCATCTTGTCCTCACTGTTGAGCGATGTGCTCGTGGACCTTGGCCTCGCATGGGCGCTATCTAGTTGTGCCCGGCATTGCCAATTGCGCCCAAAGAAAGAAATAGTTTGGTCCTTTGGGAGTCTTGGTTTTCCATCGACATTGATCTTTCACCACAATCAAGCTCGTGAGCGGAAACTTGAACTAATTCTTCAACTAATTGCCCTGCAGGCACATTTGCATCGGATTGGTCTTCCTTATCCCGGCTCGCGGCTCGTAATGCGCCGAGCGTGTCGGACTAGCCTTAGGAGGTGACTCTATGACCGCTCCATCCCGCGAATGATCACCAATGCAACATTAGAATCACAAATAAGCACATTCACTAACTAATGTAAGGTTATACATGTATGGTTTTACTTACTTTGGCCCGCATCATCGGCAGACGGGTGCGACGACGCTCATCGCTGGAGGACAACCCACGCTTGAATAACGGGCGCTTCTTCCTTGATGGGCCCGCACCATGATCTTGTCGGGTCCTCTTGCGACTAAGCGCCGCTTCTTCTTCCTCTTCGTGATGAGCTACGCCACGAGCGACGATTGCGCTACCACCGAGTCACCTCGTGATTAGGCGGCTTTGCAAAGGCGTTGCTTCCACCGCAACGGAGGAACCGGTCCCCGTATCCCCGCGCCGCCCATAACACGCCCCGCGCCGCGACCAATATGGGCTCCTCGTCATCCTCAACGGTCAGACTCTCGCCCTCACGGCCGCGGGCTTCGCTAGTCAGATAACCAGAAATGATCCATCTCTCAAGACGACAAAACACATATACACACCCGCTTATATTATGCGCAACAAGTATGGAAGATTGTTCTTACAATATTTACACATCAAGCACGGAGGAACAAGTACCCACCCCGCCATTGGCGCCTAAGAAAATAGGATCTCATCTTCCCGCCATAATAATTACTACCGATTCCCTATGTGCACCAAAAATCCTCAGATATGCACCGATGGGGATGCGGTTCAGATTTATCGCCCGCATCCTCGACGTTATACGACCTGCACGGGTACTCATCCTCTCAGAAGCGATCCCTTGGTATAAAAATCATAATTCCAAGGAAAACATGTATCATCTACCCGTAAGAAGTATTCCTCCAATTCCTAAGCGATCTACCTTATCCGTAGCACCGTAATCTACCCGCTGCTTTGAAAAGGAAACCCACCCATGCGCCCATGTGGTGTGATAAAAAGCGCGAATAAGTGGATGGTAGGTTAATCCTCAACAGACGGCAATTTACCTCAAAATTGGTAATTTTAGCCGCCAATACAATGCACCGCGATATGTGTAACGATAATAGTTTAACACATCGCACGTAAAGCGTGATAGGGCACACGCTGATTCGCGATATTCGAATAACCGTGTATACACCCACTTTCCTTCGGGAAATCCGCAATCGTGGTCGCGATCCGGAACCGCTGGATGCACGCCCCGGTATAAAATAACCGAGGAAAATTCCATCGATCGATCAAATTAAGGTCGAGGTAAAGTCGACAACCGCTTAACCATGATGTTCTACTTTTTGCTATATCGCACGCGCTATTACCTCTCGTGGTTGGTTACTTTGGGGATAATAACTCTTGAAATGCTTTAGAAATGGCGGATGGTGTTTTTACTGTGAGAAATTCGGTGAAAATGAAACGCCATGTTATATACTTCTACTCTCCCGCACGATTGGTGACACGTGGATTCCACTAATCTTCATTGTGTGGTCGAGATGGCTTGATGTGACAACGGAGCAGTAACTTTCCCCCGATTAACGAGGCATTTCTTATTCACTTGGATGTCTAGATACATTGCACCTACGGTAGGTGTATGGCTTTTGGATACGCTTCAGACGTTACTTGTTTTTGAACTACGGTCATTAGTCTAGCATCCGCAGCTACGCATCGCGCATACTAGACTGGGGACATGATGACGATAGTTCGGCATCGGGTCATGAACCCGACCACAACCCAATACTAACAAGCCTTGCACGACTGGGCCACTTTCAATAACGGTTTGGGCTCACGAAAGCCCAAGCCCAAATCTATTTATGGATTCGATATATGATATCTTCTAAAATAAGAAGATAATCATTCCCAACCGACTTTGGCGGGATACGCCGAAGGTTGGGGAACACGGAACCAACAAGGATTCCGTGCGATATAAGTGGGAATCATATCCTCGCTTAAGGTACGATCTCATAACCCTAAAACTCCTTAAACCCTAAACCGATTACTTACTCTCACGGAGGATAATCGGGAGACAATCCCACGGTAAGCCTAACGGTGTTTCTTGTCTCTTAGTGCAGTGTCTCAAGCAAAGAATTTCAATTGGTACGAGAACCGAGCTCCAAATCGTGAACGCCCAACTTTTGTATCAACAATAAAAATCTAAATCTTAATCTAAATTCACTTGTAAATCAAACGCACCATTAACATTCGAGATAAAGGCCGGTCTCAAGTTCAAATACCGCACGTAATTTTCGGTTCCTTGGGGTAACTCACTAAAAACTTAATAGTGTCCTATTAATAGGTTTTTTAGATGTTTAAATTTAGTTATGGTTATTAATTTATTTTGTATATTTAACAATTTATTTAAGTAAAAGATTTTCAACCCATATATAGGATGTAAGTAAAATCTCACATTTCAGCCTGTATATAGAAGAAAACAAACGCACCATTTATGCTTCAAACTAAACGTATCATAAGACTGACCAACCAATCTTATGAACTGCTATAAAAAACGACCGATAACTAGATTACATATGCCTCACATTGAAACCAAATATAACCTAGCGTATAATCTTATCTCGGAAAGTGATATCAAACGCACCACAAATGCAAGTTGTTCTTTAGTTAAATCCAATACCACATCTTTATATCCGTCATACAAATCATAAAAGCTTACATAGACTCGGGTCATTAATTCTACCACCATGTCGCTTATATGAATATGAAGAGGCAATAAACTACACAATCTCATTATCATACTCTTCAACCTTACTTTCTGAAAGAAGGGCTAGAGGCTAAGAAGGAAACTAGCTGAGGGCGAAGGGCACATTGAACACGTTCATCATCTTGCACATCCTTTGAAATAGTTGGCATAGAGTCCAATTCCACAGTCACCCAATTATCCTTGTTAACAATCTCTACTCGAGTGAGCATTCACCCATGTTCTTCCACATTATGAACCTCATTTTCATTAATGGAACTGAAATAACCTAAACCCGTATCACCCTCCATGGCACGCATACTGCCCAACGCATCACAATAATTATAAGTAGAAGTTTTATTGACAACCAGTGTAGCACACGGAACCTTCGATTTTGTCTGTTTGGAATCTATCTTCTTGTCATTCTTAGGTTGAACCGGTTTATAAATAAGATGAGACTTCGAACTAATGTAAACACCACAATCCTTTTGTCTAGTACTTTGCCTTTGTGTTGTCACACTCTTCAGGACGTCCGAGGCAATTTTCTTTGGACATTGGTACAAAACATGGCCAAAAACCATGAATTTTGAACATATTAATGGATTCCACTCGTACTCAATACAAATAGTGTGCATAATGTACCCGCACCCTTTATTTTTGGAACTGCCACCATGATAGTTTATTTCAAGTCAACATCAACACGTAATTCAATCATAGCTCTCGCAAAAATTGACCTACCCCATGACTTTGTACACATAACCTGAAGTGTAAGTGTCTAACATCAATGAAGTAACAAGTTTTGTTACAATAGCACTCAACACATCCTAAGTGAAAGCAGTAACAGGAACATCATAGAATGTAACCCATACCGAATATTACACATGTACTCCTTTATTAAATTCACCTCCGAGACCACATTTCGTAACTAAAGGCACATTAAGAATAAACCATGGGCCATTTTCAAGTGTTGCATCCACCTGCTCGAAACTAAACTTAAAAAGAGTAAACCTTCGAGTTCATCATAGTTCTAACTAGGCATACTTGCTCCAAGTGTTCTTGACGTAATTTTCAATAACGGATATTCCACTCTTTTGCCTAGAAAAACCCGTAAATGAGTTACTAAATTGTTCATTCAAGAAATAAAGATAATGAAATAACAACACCACCCTATACCAAATGGAGCTACTAATGTACTAACTTAGCATATTTTTACTTGGTTCACCATTTAAAAGCTTGGCATAGGAGACAAATTTCACCAACCCTTCCCACACCATAATATGGGACCTTGAAATTACGTAACCAAGCCCATTGCTTTTTCATGACATGAAGATGATGGTTCCAATCGAGAAGGTTTTAATGGCAAACCCTCATATCCCATATGTACAAGCTTCCCATCAAGCATTTGTTTTTCAATAGCACTTATCTTTTCAGCAAGTGAGGACTTTGCACCACCTTTGTTCAAGCTACCATCACTTCTACTATTTGAGAAATTGATCAGACTCGCATCAAAAGTATGGTTTGAACTATTAATAGTGGTTTTCAGGGTAGGAAAATCCACGTTCAGATCAGCCCGAGACCCATGCTCTATAGCACTCGACGTGTTACAACTCGGATGAGCCTCACTAGCTGTTTTACCAACATTCAAACCCTGCTTCTATTTGACACCCTTACCTTCTAGACTCAAAAACCCACTTTTCATTCTCGATACATGCACACAATCAAATCCAAACTTATAGCAATCAAAATAACCATAAAACCACAACTTTCGAATCACAATACACGGCCAATTACTAAACGAACCAACCCAAACCAGCAACAAATTCTGTAACCCTAAAAACAATAAGGTTTATAAAATTTATAATAACTGAGCACACAGAACCAACAGGAAGATGGTATATACAGAATCCAAACCAACCAAGAATTTTAGGTTAAATACGGCATAAATATCACCTTCATAATCAATAAAACCATGCAAAAATAAACCCTAAAAGCAGTTGTAAATATCGATCTTACCAGATAATAACCAAGGCTGGTTAGAATGTGGAAAAGAAAGATTAAGACATTGATTTTAGGATTATAACAATAACAGGTATATAAACAAGGATATGAGTGGGGTTAAGGACATGAACGATTAGAATTGAAGAAATTAAGGTTAGGTTTTCTCCAATGTCGCTGGAGAGAGGAAAGATACTACGGTTATATATTCAACAATTCATACATATTATTTAGTGAAATTGACATAATATTTTTCTTTTCTAATTAGGATCGGCTACAGAAAATCTAATTTTTTTTGTGATTTTACTTAAAAGAAATATCGCCTTGAAAAGTGTTAAAATATAAGGACCAACGATGAAATAGAATCTATAGATGATTGATGATGCAAAATCCAAAATTTAATAGGTGACACTACGTGGTTTTTCAGATATTTAGAGAAAGACCGCCTTAAAAAGAACTTAAATTTAATAATCAACGATGAAGAGGCCTTGAAAAAATCTATCATGTGATTTTATCGATATTTAAAGAAATATTTTCTTGAAAAGAATTAGAAATGATTTATCATAAAAAGATCTAATTTAACAATCGGTAACATTATGTGATTTTACTAATATTTAAAGAAAGAACGTCTTAAAAAGAAGTAAAAATCTAACAACCAACAAAATTATGTTGATCTTGAAAAGATCGATTTTACTCGAAAACATATATAAGTATACATATAAATATGATACAACTAATTTTTTTTAATAGTAATTCACACTTTTCATATAAACCCACATACAGACTATTGTTGTAAACCGTCATGAACAATCCCTTTCCCCATCGCAACATTTCCATCAATCGACCCCAAACCATTGTACAGAACAAGTCCTCTTAAATATTGCCTCCTAGACGTGAGGCGTAGGCCTAAGTTTTGGTCGTTTCCCGTTAATCATTGTTAGATACAAATTTTGTCATCTTAATATATTTGAAATAAACCGAAACACATAAATACAAATAGATATTTTTCACAAAGAACTACAACATAAATTAAGCATTTACTGTTACACGAAATTTAAAAAGTCACGGAACAAAAAATGTCAATAACCCTGCAATCAGTTGTGCTAAGTTTTAGAAACGATAAATTTTAGATATGTGATTTTCCTAAGTAGTTGTCACTTTGTATATGCATCCGCAACTCTATTTCAAAATCAATAATCTTTTATCCAATCCTCGGTTGGCAAGGTAGTTAATACAAACATTACAACAAAATTGCGTCAAATTTGAGAGTTCTTGGCTAATATCGTTAACTATTAAGCCGAACAAAAATTCATTCATGCAATAAATCAATACGCTGATTTTTATTAGTATTATAACCAAACACAATCGTTAATTTTACAATTATCATCTCGTAAAGGATACTTGTTTGAGGTAACATCTTCTATGAAAATGTGACTTGCGTTTACCAGCCAACTCACTGTCATACATTTCGTGCACTCGATCAAGCACTTTTCATCATGCACCTTTCCTGTTAATTATAAAATTGCTCATAAACATCACATGTTCCAAAAACAAATAAAATCAATCAAAGTGCACATGTCAATCCACATACCATCTGAACCTTGATCATTCTTGTCGCAAATATGGTGTCATTGAAAGCAGTGGGCATCCTAAGAATCCAGATTTCAGGAAACCATCTAGATAGACGATGATAATGCTACTGAAACAACGATCATGAGAATGGTGACTGTGATCTATAGAAAATACATTCATTAAAAAGAAAATGTGTTTCAGACAAAATTATAACCTTGATGAAAGCCACTCAATGTCCCTTGATTCAAAATACACCTAATACCATCGTCACCGCTACATGCTTCCTTAAATCTCTTACTGAAACCCGTTTCCTTTTTGACAAACCTATTTAAATATTATTAAACAACAATCATTGCGGCCGTTGTCATCAGTAGCATCGTCATTGTCTACCTTAACGGTATGCCAACACCCGCTACTCAACATGGTAGAGGACTCGTCGCTCTATCATGAGTTGCTTAATCTGTTGGTTCCAGTGCCACTGACATCTTCGACTACCTGTTGCGACGCTCATGCTATTCCAAATGTTGTTCACAGTCCGAAGTGTTGGGATTTAATACTCATAACAATTATATAAAATCAAATAACATCATCAAAGCATGCAGCGGAAGTAATTAGGAATAATACATGTAAGTAATTAACCGAACAAGAAAGTGCGTACCTTTTAGCAATTCAAGAATCAAACGATGATTAGAACAAGAACAAAAACCCAAAACCCTAACTTGGGGTTTATTATATTCGACCTAACACAAAAGTCGACCACCAAGATTCACAAGCTCAAGCGTGCTTGTCCTTCGCTCTTATACACGCATTATTAGTGATTTGATGTGAAAAGCTAGTTCCTTGAATCACAAATAAAACCAAACACTTGTTTCTTTAGTTAAGCAAAATCGAAACCCTTATGGTGAGGGGTATTCGACCGCCACAAAAGAAAGAGGAAGAAGAGGAGAAATTAGGTATATTGGTGATCCAAGGTTAGGAGAATAATGAATACAAGGATTGTATTTATAGTTTCTCAAAACTTGGTGACCAAGAAATCCCACCTCCTTGGGTTGGGTAGCCCACGATCGCCATGTTCCCCAAGGGATTCTAGATCCTTCTTGTCCACTAATTTCATTCTTAGTCCTCGTAGTTTATATTTAACGATCGTTAACCAAACCTCGTTAAATATTTAACTATCGTTATGTTTTATTTCGTGACTAATAATTAATAATAACATTTTATATATTAATTATTAACATCAACTCTCATACGTAATGTGTGCAATCCCAAGTCTCGAGTTCGAATCGGTCATACTAATATTAATAATTATCCATAAACCTTCGGCCCCACTGATATTACTTAATATCAAGGTTGTAAAATCGCTCGGCGATGCAGTGGCGGTTGACCCCCCAGCGCCATAGCGCCACAATAGCGCTAGGCGCAACACCATGGCGGTGACCCTAAATTACAAAGGAATTTATTAAAGAAATGAATATTAGCAAGATTAATTATAAAACTAGCTTAAATTAGAACAAAATCAATAAAATCGAGTTAATTGCCGTGAATTTGAAAAAAAAACCCAGATCTGAAGTTGACTGGCGTTGACCAAACCGCCGCCAAGGCCGATTTTGACCGCCAAGCTCCGATTTTGACCGATTTCGACCGATTTTGACCAAAACGCCATGTTAGACCGATTTGAAATATCGTGGCGGTGGATCATCGATATCCGCCATGGCGCTTTAAGCGGCCGCCATGGCCGATTTTACAACATCGCTAATATAGTAATGACATTGGTTAGTCTAGCTTCACACGCCAATGCCCCTGGATCAAATCGAGTATGGTCTCTGGAAAACCATTTAATGATTCATCATTTTACTTATCCTTTTGTTACTAATACTACATTAACTATGAATATGGATCAAGTCATTTCATAAGTTAATATTCTGCTTTCGTTGTATTCGATTGAACAAGATTACCAAATCTTCCGAACGTATTCGAGATAGATCTTGGGTATGGCCATACAAACATCTTGTCAACCCTACGAAGGGCCCAAATATAGTATTATACTTTGAAACAAATTCAAAGGAACAAATTCTCTTGACTACAAACATAACTCATGAATTTTGCAACACTTCCAAAATAGCCCTTATAACTACCGATTCTGGATAGCGTTAGACTATCTTACACAAATGCACTACATTCATATCGCTTATATGGTATCTCAAGTCCGGGATAAACACTTCATGATATACTTAATGACAAAAATCCAAAAGTATCATCATGTAAAGTTGGGATGAGTCATATATTCAATTCATTGAATATCATGTGAATCTGGTTTGTCCCACGCATCAATATACTTTAAAAGTATATTCTACCAAAACTCAGATTTGTCTTAATTCAATGACATTCCCACATCATTGATCGACAACGGACTATTTAGAATAACATAAGTTATTCACGGATTAAACATGCAAATACAGGATATAATATTAAGAAAATGAAAATAAACATAACCAATATTTTATTTCATTTAAATAATATTTGTTCAAAACATCCCTTATCCAAATACTAAATAGATCAATGCATGATAATACTGGTTAATGAATTATATCTCAAGTAATGACAATCATACTTGTTGACAAGGCATGATTTCAACTAACTTTGATCTATCGGAATTTTGAGAATACTTATCTTAAGAATTCAACTAGCGAAGTTCTTGTATGTGTGCATTCAAAATATTTTGATATTGCCACATAATATTTCATAAAGTGTGTGACATCCTCAACCACCAATTTATGACAATCAAACTTTCAAACAATTTTAAAGTTTAAAGCATTCTAATTCTTTATAGTATAATGCAACTATGCTCTTCGTTGAGCACAACTAGTTCACATGGCCATTTACAAGGATGAAATCCTCCCATGACTAGTATTGAGTGTCATCTCAATTAAACCAGCATCATTGTATACAAACAACAATATGCTTTTTAAAAATTTCGTAAACTTCAATATCTATAGTGTAATGTTTGATGCCTTCCAAACTTTCAAGTTTGTTGGCTATGACAATTACGCAACAATTGTTGTATTGCTCATCTATAGAATTTTGAGAGCAATTCCAGGCTGAGGAATGTAATTCTAGATTCAAACATATTCTATTAGAATATTCATTCTAATAACTTCATTAGATATCAATGTTGTCAAATCATCTTGCCTTCAAGCATGATACAACAGTAACATGATGTACATGAAAAATCCTTATGTCAAACAAAGATTTATTTCATGTTCTACATATCCATTTTCCAAATGATATATCATGTTCTATTAGACTCATTTATTTTACCGCACATGTTTATTAATTATAAACATATATTCCAAGGTTGTATGTCTTATTTTCTAAATCTTTCAAGTGAAGTTCCATTCCAAACCAGAACTTAACATTTTATCTTAGACGGAATGTTACTACTCACAACAAGTAAGATTTTAAATAAAATAAACATAATACTCCCACTAGCTTTCAGGAATACTTAGAAATTATCTTATTTTAATTTTTAAACCAAAACTTGGATTTAATAGTTAAACATAAGAATCCTTTCCTAGATGCATGCATATATCCATTAATGGATTCTTGCCTTTAGTACATTTCCAAAGATTATGTGAATTCATAAAACTCCTTTGTATTACTTATCGTCCTCGCAAAAGTAATCACACAACAAAGAGTTTTTGATATTCATTGTCAGATTTCATATAAATGAAATTAAGTATGACAATCATAATCATTATATATTTAATGTGCCAAGGAAAGAATATTCAATCACAGTTAATCGCTTAAGTGTGATTAATAATCTTGTCACAAGCAATGCATTAAACACATGTACAATTTTGTCCATATGATTTCTACACAAAGAATTTAAACCGCTAGGGTTTTCCTTCCTTTGAAGAAACTCATCTTTATTAAGATAAACCAAGTTTACAAAGTTGATTATCTCTTTGGACAAAGATCTTAACATTCATAGTATGAATAATTTACCACAATTCAATGTTAGGTAATATATCATTATGATTAACAGTTTACCATGATCCCGTAATTCATATTTCTCATCATATCAAATATCTCGAGATATCCTTGCGGATCTATGAATGAGAATTCCATCATTTTGAGGTATATCATATATGACCTCATTATGATATTCACTAGTGTGCTTTAGAAGATTATGTGTTTTGTAATTGTAATTTAATCTCTTCAAGATCTAAACAAAACTCCCACTTGCTTTTGTAATTTAAAGACTATCTATAAATACTTTAGCAATTAGAACAACACTAAATTGTTTTCTTTTGAGATATTACAAATCACATTAACAGTTCGTAAATCTTGTTCAATAATAACCTACTCCATAAGTAGTTTTAACAAATCGAACTTCAATATAAGACTCAATGTGATTCATCACATTCCATACTAAAATGGTGTCTTATTAATCTTCTAGGTTTGAGTTTTATTAAGTATATCCAATCAATACTCAATTTTCTAACCTTGATAACTTTTGGAAGAAAAGAAGATATAGTTATCTTGAATCAAACAATATAACAAATATTTGATTCTTCTAATCGAACATTCCTTATACATACAAGATTTCATTAGAATTAATATTGTAAGACAATCTAACAATATTTAAGATAAACATATTCCTTTGGCCTACCTATTTACCAACTAAGTCAACTTAATGGTATAATAGAATATCCAAGCCAATTGCATGTTTTATAACATAAGTATTCTTTGACCAAGTCAAAGACATAATGATTATAATATCTTACTTTATATTATAAGTCTTTAAAAGACTTCATGTTTGTGAGTCTATACGTAAACACATAACCATGTATAATTTAAAGTTATTATGAACACCACGCCATGGTTTCAATTAATTAATTTTCAAGTTAATAAACTATTTATGTCATTCCAAGAATACACAAATATTTAAAATAGCATTAGATTACTTTAATTTTAATTATGTCATCCGTTGAAGTGTTCAACTTAAGAAACTGTAAAGCATCCACGCCCGATCTCACAACAAGTGGAGATTTACCTTGAGATTACAATTTAGCCAAGATCTCACTTAACCTAAAATGTAACTTCAAGTGTTTCTATAATTTGAATGACATAAGACATAAAAGTAGTCTATGCTATAATCTTGACACATGTTCTTTATGCAAGACAATCTTATTAGAACGTTAATCTCTTACCTTACGATCAAGAGAATCCATTAATCATATTTGTATGTGTTGTTCCTTTGCACACAATAAATGCTTCTCCTACTTGTGCATAGAACAACACCATATAGCACACAAACAACACGACTTGCATTTTGTTTATGTGAACAATATGATAGTGCCATAGATATATATAAGCATTACAAGTAGATGTAGATCTTGTAACTCCCACTGAATTAGACAACGTTACAATAATCTCTTATTCAGTAATACACCATACTCCCACTGGATTTGACAACATTGTTAGTGTTTCATTAACCAGTGAAAATAGCGTGCTATTACGTTGCTACCCCTTTGTAAGACCATTCGTAACAATTACTTAGGTACTAAAAGAGTGTATTCTACTCTGTAGATGATGAATCATCCATCATACTATTAACTTGAAAAATTGAGCATGCAATTTCTTCCTCAATGGGTCTACCATCGCCATAATGATGTATAGCACCTTCAATTAGTCAAAACAAAACAACTAGATAAAATATACTAGTTTGTCTTTTACCAATTTTGTGGTAATTAGTCTAGCTTCTAATTTAATAACTCATAAAATGTCAAACATGTTTTCTAGTTGACCAAAATGTCATATAAGAATTCAATCACCAAACAGAGGGTAATGAAATCTCTTAAGGAAAACATTGTGTGCAATTTTCTTAACTATTAAAGTTGCTATGAGTTATATTAGAATTTAGACAATTCTAATGTTCCTAACATACCTTTCTCAATCATGAAAAGGAATAGGATTGAGTCACACTCTTCTTCCATGGAAAGAGTTTATGTTTGTCTTTAGTAAATTTTTCTTGATCAAACATTCGCTTGAAAACGTAACTAGATCAATTTACCAAAGCCCAAACTACGCTTACGGTTTAATGTCGCATTAATACAATCAAAAGAATTAACAAAATTCAATTTTTAGTATTTTTGATAATTAAATCTTTCAAGAAAATAAAATACCCTTGGTCAATATTCATATTAACCATAGAATTTTCCTTGAATCTAGGACCCTCATTATCATAGTTTCACCACATCAGTTGATCTGCTAGTGATGAAAGTATAGAATAGGTAATTGTCGAAGAACAATAATTGACAAACAAGTTTGCAATTCCTAGAAAATATGGGATTTACAATTTTGCCAAACAATTATGCAAAATGTAAGCATGTTTCATCCCATCTTATGCCTTAAGTCATAGGTCTCACTAACTAACTTAATTAAGTTGTCTAACTTAGAAACCGCAAATCATAAAGTCGAGGTCTCACACAACAAAATAATTCACCTTGTCATTGTAATCTAGATCAAGGTCTCACATAACTAAATTACAACTTCAAGTGTTTCATATCATTAGATGGCATAAACTTAAATTTAAAGGGTACAATTTTGACGTAATCAAAACTTATGTATAAAGAAGCATGCATACAACTTTATAGCATAATATTTTCGAAAACCTTACATAAGATTTTAATTGCTAAGATTAAATTCTACAAAGTTTTAATCGATGCGTTGAGAAACTTACAACTTTGCACTAAGATGCTTCGTACATAGAATGGTTATACTAGGTAGCTCCAATCGAACTCACAGGGCGAGAGGACCGTAAGCGTAAAGCATAACCTTAGACATCCAACAAGGAGACTGCTCACTTCTTAAACAACCCTTTATAGTTTGTTCTAGTGGGTGAGCCGTTCTAACCATTTAGTACAATGATCAATCGATTAAAAGTTCAAGAATAATTTTAGATAACAATCAATTTCGCCATTATTTAGTCCATTTAATTTTCTATTCATAAAAACCCTTTTGCTTACTAACATGTCAAACAATATATAAACAAAAAGCATTTTAATAAAATTAAACACACTCAAATAATATAAACATATAACTAAACAATTTAACATATGTAAAATCAATTAGCCACATGCATAATTATTTCAATAAACTCTAATAACAATTTAGTCGAATAAATGCATACATTAACTAGGACTTTCATCTCGCAAGAAGATGAGCTACATACATCGACAAGTCGATTGCGTAAGTCAAGTTAATAGTATACCAATTAGCACATAATGAATTTTATTAGTTATAATTGAGTTCTTCCCCAATTCAATAATTATTAAATAAATAAAACATGTGTGTATCACTTAACAATTAATCAATAAACAAAAAACAATACTCCATGGCAAAACATGCATGTTCCACCATGGATTCCGCATAACAATTATCACCCAAGATACGCATATTACATGTCACATAACAATTATTCATTAATTAACCACATAAAATTAGCATGCAATCCTAGGGTTTCTACAAGTTTTACAAAATTAAAACCTAATAAAATAAAATAAGGGTAATCGACCCATACATTAAAAAATTAGGGTTTCGAATTCAAAACCCTAGAAACCATAAAAAGCATGCATATAATCATAAAGATCCAATTTTTATGTGTTTCGGTAATTAATTACATCATATTAACGGCTAGTGATGCCACTGTTGGGATTTAATACTCATAACAATTATATAAAATCAAATAACATCATCAAAGCATGCAGCGGAAGTAATTAGGAATAATACATGTAAGTAATTAACCGAACAAGAAAGTGCGTACCTTTTAGCAATTCAAGAATCAAACGATGATTAGAACAAGAACAAAAACCCAAAACCCTAACTTAGGGTTTATTATATTCGACCTAACACAAAAGTCGACCACCAAGATTCACAAGCTCAAGCGTGCTTGTCCTTCGTTCTTGTACACACGTACTATTAGCGATTTGATGTGAAAAGCTAGTTCCTTGAATCACAAATAAAACCAAACACTTGTTTCTTTAGTTAAGCAAAATCGAAACCCTTATGGTGAGGGGTATTCGACCGGCCACAAAAGAAAGAGGGAAGAAGAGGAGAAATTAGGTATATTGGTGATCCAAGGTTAGGAGAATAATGAATACAAGGGATTGTATTTATAGTTTCTCAAAACTTGGTGACCAAGAAATCCCACCTCCTTGGGTTGGGTAGCCCACGACCGGCCATGTTCCCCAAGGGGATTCTAGATCCTTCTTGTCCACTAATTTCATTCTTAGTCCTCGTAGTTTATATTTAACGACCGTTAACCAAACCTCGTTAAATATTTAACTATCGTTATGTTTTATTTCGTGACTAATAATTAATAATAACATTTTATATATTAATTATTAACATCAACTCTCATACGTAATGTGTGCAATCCCGAAGTCTCAAGTTCGAATCCGGTCATACTAATATTAATAATTATCCATAAACCTTTCACGAAGGGACATAGTGCGTCTATGAAAAGGTAACTTGGTTGTACGTCGGGCAATCAATCTTGAATCACAAATAGAATCTATCATTGTTTAATGGCCAAAAGGAAACTGAAATATCAGCTAAGCTTCAAAATTGCTCACCAGTTTCTATTGGTGTCAAAACTCCATACCATTAACTTTAAGTTTAATGCAATTACTGATGCGGATACTGCAAACACACTAATTTTTTTACGATCCTCCTAGGCAGAGTACCTAACCATTGTAGTGTAGTATAGGTAAGACACGGGGGATTGATCATTCTCTAGGGGAATAATGAGGTAGGCTCGAAGTGTACGTTGAATTGAGTCTAGGGTTGAGGGATGATTATTTTTTGTTCTTTTATGTTTTATATGAAAACAAGTAAAATTTCGGGGTTTGAAAGAGTTTGGTTTTTAAAATAAATAATTAAAGTTAATCTAACCTAAATATGTAGAAAAGTAAATTGATGAACTTCTTATATGAGTAAAATGTATTTACTTAAAATTCCATTACTCCCTAGTTATCTTTTATTGTTTAGTCGAACTGCCACGTCCTTGTGTTGATTAGAGCGTTGTATTCCTTAATATCAATAGAGGGTTGGTTATTCCCTAACTCCTATGAATTCCGTCTAAATGGGTGGCGCCTAAGAATGCCATGCCCATCTTTCGCGTTACAACTAAGAATTCACGCATTAAATACAATAACTACGCGTTTAGTCGGACGTTCAAGCTAGTGTAATTTTACCTAGCCAGTTTTTCTACTCCTAACACAAAATCAACTAATCAAACAAGAGACGACACACGATAATCAATAACTAGGTTTCATGTAATCCTAAGCAAATACTAATAGATCTAGCCTAGTATATTAATGAAAAGAAATGCAGATAAAGAAATCAAACAATCACATGTACACATAATTGAATGAATGATTAAACAACTTATCTCTTCAATACATAAGGAGTCTTGGGGACAAAAGACCTGAAAAACTACAGAAAATCATTATATGGTTATCTCTCAAGTTGCCAACAAAGTTCCACACTTTCAATGAAACGATACGAAAATATATATAGGATTACATTTGTGACGGCGTAACTTGTTAATTGTGACGCCGTCAGCTCGCCGTCATTAGGGTTTCAAATCTGGCACCGACTTATTGTGACGGCGTCAGCTTATAGTTTATAACGTCGCCGCTATTCATAATTCTGGTCATGACACCGTCAGCTCGAGGCCGTCTCCATCTCCTTAGCCGTCACTTGTAAATTCTGAAATTACGACATCTTTAATTTATTCAAGAGACAGCTCCGGTTAGTAATTGTGACACCGTCCCAGATCCTTTCTTGTGACGCTTTCCCGATGTTGTCGTTTTCTTTGTTTTTCAGTCCAATCGAGTCCAAAACGTACCATTTTCCAGCATTTGCTTCCCAAGTACCTAAAACTCAAATAGAAACGATTTAGGGTAATAAATGATGAAATATGTACAGATTTAGAGGCTAAATGAACCATTAAAAACGTATAAAATTACACCACATCAATTACGGTTTCTTTCTCCATAACACTGTGCGCGGTTTCTAAAGCAAACGAAAACAGGTATGAGAAACAACATGCAACAATATATAAGAAACATTTCAATGTCAAGAAAAAAAACAAGGAATATTTCACTACATAAATTTTTAGTTCTTCTAGATTTAGAAGCCACGCAACAATTATTCTCGAGAAGCGTTGAATGTAATAAATATAACCCTAGGGAGACACACATAAAATATAAGATTATATCAAGCACACCCACACGTCTAAACAACAGGTTGGACTAGGATCCGTGCAACAAAATTTAACCCCTATTAAAAAAACATATTATCAAATATCTCAGCTCGGATATGAAATCGCCTGCAAAATACATCCACATTTTATGCAGACTGCCTTTTTCCATGGTTAAACCACGACCTAGCAGGTCACCCAATCATCATAGCTAGGGAAGTGATGAGCAGAAACACCATGGTTTGATATGATCACGGATCTAATATCTCATATAAGAATGAACATTAAGTATCAGTAATTCAGAAATTTCACATACCCGATCGATGATACAAATAACCATCCATATTCCGTTAGTCCACCAATATTCAAAGATGATGCAATAATGGACCAAATTATAGGATCATAACATCCTCAATATCCGGTGATGGCTCCCGTTATAATGCTAAAGTGAACACATAACAACACAACAAACCTTAATAATACATCGATCTCGCAAATTTCCTTAATAAGCATTGAAGCTGCTCGATATAAATCAATATTGGACATGAAACGACAAATCAAACCTTAAGATTTTATAGAGCCGACTCACACTCCTCAAGAACCGACCACAACATGTTTTTTGCACCCCAACTCAAGCCCCTTCAAGGATTTGCTTTGGCATTGATATTTTTAATTTTTTATGCCTTCCATTTTTTGTGTACTTCAAAAACCTACACCCAGCATGGCTGCAACCATGCCGAAACCAAACACATGGGACCCACAAAAGAAAACATTCATGTCAAAATTCCCATTTTTGTCATCGCCTAACAAATATTTCCTGGCCTACATACGAAATGAACAATTTGTTAAAAATATATACCCCGTGCACAATAAAAGATCTACACTAAACAAAGTGGCTACCAACATTTAAACCAATAAACACATTAGAAAGAAATGTATATAAACATTTTCAAAAAACATTACCGACGCTAGATCTAATTCATACATCGCACACACTAAACTCACATTCTTCAAGTGTGAAACGTTGGCAACAAATGCTTCCTAAGACCACTGATTCGTTGTTTGTGAGTGGTGAAAATAAACACAATATCAATATATCAAATGAACCGAAAACCAGACAAATCAACCTTTTAGGAAAAGGGTTAATGTGCCAAATCTTACAGGTGTGATAAAAGTGATACCGGAAAAGTGATTTCCCGGGTCGTGTCCCAACGAGGTGTGAATGGAAGGATTCGTTGAGTTTCGTGATTTATAACTTGAATTGGTTTTAAAGAATTTGGATTTGATTACGTATTCTACAATTTAAAGCACAGGAATGCAAATTAAGCACGTAAATCAAGGAAAACACATATTTAACATAACAAACACTAAAACGAAGCTAAATTACGGTCTAGGGTGCTAAAATGCAAAAACATGAAAACCCGGGCTAATCCCGAGCTCCAAAAGTGAAAATTATGCAATTTAAGGCCTACGGGTGCGAAAATAATTTTCCTACGTTCTAAACTACTAAAAATAATTTTAGGAAAAAGCCGGGTATTTTTTCGACGTTTAATTTATTAATTATGAATTAATTACTAATTTAATTATAAAAAATACTAAAATATTTCAGAAAAATCTAAGAAAATCACTAAAAGTACTTTGAATATTGCTGGTTCTAAGGAAAATATAAAAATACCCTACTGCTTTTTGAAATCAGCTCTTAAAAAGCAAAATAATCTAATAAGCTTAAAACTGTTTTTATTTTATTTTTTATTTATTTTCAATTTTTTATTAAGAAGCTTAAAAAGTATGATGAATTAAGCACTTTTGTGAAAACCAACTTTGCAAAGCTTAAATAAGTGAAAACAATTTTATATTTTTGGACCGAAGCAAAACAAACCAAACACCCTTAATGTGTTCTTTTTAAGCACAATTAAGCAATGATAAGCAAAGTTCAGATTGAATAAGCTAACATGCATTTGTAAGGAACTAAATAAGCTAATGAGCGAAGCTAGGGGGAAGATAAGCTGTTTTGGAAATGAGATAATCTAAGGGAGCTAATGCTATATTAGACTAAATAAGCTACAAAATAATCACACAAGCTACGTCCTATTAATCCTAATCTATACTAACTGAATAACTGATATTAACTTAAAATAAGCTAATGAGGAACAGATAGAAAAAGGGAATAAGTAGGAAAAGCAGTTGGCAAATATATCTACTAAAGGAGAACTTAAAGCTAAAAATGAGCAAATAAGCTAATAAGCTACAACTAAGCACTATTAATCACTAAATAAGCTAAAGGCTAAGGAATCCTAATCTAGTATATCTAAGAAGTTCCTAAAAGTCCTAAATAAGTTGTTACTAACCTGAAATAAGCTAAAAAAAACTAAATGACTAGGTGATGGTCAAAAGGCTGCTACAATGAAATGACCTAAGGGGGCACTTTGGGGCTCCTAAAAGCTACCAATAAGCTAGAACAAAATTCAAAAAATGTGCATTAGATAGATGAGCAACCCAAGATTTAGCATACCAAATTTCAATCAATAAGGACTTGTAATGAAGAAATTAAAATCAAAACCAAAGGCTGTTTGAGCAGATTTTGGTTTTTTCAAAAAAAATTCTCAGACAAGCAAATCACTTAAATGAGTTTGAAAGATTTTGGACAATTACTCAAACATTCAAAACAGGTTAAATGGACTATATTGAACCTATTTTTGACAACCAAAAACACTTTAAACTATAAATTGCTCATAAGCTGTTTAAAGGAGTTTTAAGAAAATGGAATTTTGGAAATCAATATGAAAGCTATAAAACTTTAAGAAAACACTTAAACTGACTCCTGAACTACTTATATGACTTAAATAAAGCTTAAACGAATTGACTTTTAAACTAAAAATTACCAAACCAAGGAAAAGTGGTGTTATGCCAAACGCCTTTATGGAGTGAAAACTTAAAAGCGGCTTTTTTTTTTTTTTTTTTTGAAAACAAGCTTAGGATTTTAACTTATAAAAACTATTTTGCTCTTAGATTAAGACTTTAGAACTGATAAATATGGAACAATGAGCTAATAAGCACTAAAGTACTTATTTGCTTGATAAGCAGAAATAAGATAGAAAAGTAGAAAAAAGCTTTTTCATTCATAAAAAGAGAAACATTACAACTGAAATTAAAACTAAAACTAATTTTAAAACTAAATTTCCTACTGCCTTTGAAAGGCTACAAATGATTGCTATTTATACTAAGTCTAAAAGCTTCAAGGTCCACTGCTTGTGTGCTAGTCTACTGAGACAGAAAGAGGTCTTGGCTTGTTTGTGTTTCTTTGCTTTAATCTCCACCACTGATACATCTTGGAGCCCAAGGATAGCAATCTGAGCCGTCCATTTTAATGAGCTCAAATGTGAGTTGAGGATTGCCAAGTTGGCATGAGACCCATGTGGGTTGTGGGGGAGGGTTGCTTGGGAATCAGTGGGGATTGAGAGTGGGTTTGGTGATAACTGGGTAAAGGATGGGAGGGAGGTTGAGTGTTTCAGAGAAAGAAGAAAAGAGGAGGGAAAAGGGTCGTCTTATCTGGTTTGTGATGGAGGGATTGGGTTAGGTTTATTTGTAAAATGTTTTATTTGCATTTTTTATTTTTAAAAGTTTTTTTTTTTTGAAAACTAAAAATGGTTTTAGGAAAATGAGTTTTAACAAAAATGGTTATTAAGGATGAAATGGGATTTTTGGATTTTTGTTTGTGGGCAAATGGTCATTTTTGGTTTTGGTGAAGGTAATTTGGTAATTTTGGGTTCTTGGTTAGGTTTTAAGACGGTTTCCCAAACCCACTCTAAAACGGGTTCGGGTCTTCAATTGATCAACGATCGAGAAAATCACATCCCAAGACCCCATTTCTCAAGACTTTTCCGATTTCATTTCGATTTTGCCGCTTTCGCTCTTTTCAATCCTTTTGTACCTGCAAGACATAAAACACACTCCGAGGATATTTGTTACATATTTTGATCATATTTGGGTGTTTTTGGTTATTTTTGAGGTCTTAGGTGGGTAAAAACGATGAGTGAATAAGCACTCATCAAATTCCCCCACACTAAGCAATTGCTAGTCCCTAGCAATCAATCATATGAAGTAATGAAAGAATTAAGATTACCAAGAATACCCCGTTTTGACTTTGTTTTTCTTTATTCGATGCGAGAAATTTGAACTAGACTAACATGATTGATTAACAAAAAGTGGTATCATGGAACGGGATCCACACAAAATGGGTGTCTCCATGGAATTGTGATCGTCATCCTCTTTTTTATACTCTCAAACTAAGTCTAAACTTATTGTGCAAACGTTTTGGCAAAATGCTAACACTACTTATACCAATAATCTATGTAAGCCGAGACTAAACTTTTTACTCCCACAATTTATGCAATTTAAGTTCATGTGCTCATTTTCAAAAGTTTGACCATTGAAACCGACCTTGTTATGGTTTTTATCCACTAAACTAGAATCTTAACTTCCCGGAAACTACGAAAGCTAAGGATCGAAAGGGCCTCTTCCATGTAGCGGCTTTCTTCTCGGCACATCCCAAACCAGTTGGCTTTAGGTGACCGGGCTTTTGACACCTCACGGAGAATAGTACCGAATTAGCGAATTGATTCCAAAGATTTACGAGGCTACCGTTAAGTTAAAACTAAACCTAAATGGACAACAACCGACGATAATTTAGAAGTTCGAGATTCAAAGGTGAGATCACTCCATGTAGCGACTTTCTTCTCAGCTTGTCCATTTAAGGAGGCTAGGTTTTCACCCTCGAGAATAGTATCGGAGCTTTCGGGGTCTTTGACTTCAAGAATTTCTAAATCACCGTCAAATTTTTAAACGACTTTGACGAATCCTAGTTCAACTTCCGATTTAAATTTAAGAAAAAGCAAGTTTCGCACATTTATTCCTAAGTAACATGGTACTTTTATTTGAGGACTCATATTTTTCACTTTTAATTTTTCAACTTTTTTTTTTTTTTTTTTTTTTTTTTTTTTTTTTTTTTGACTTGCAATTTTACTTTTGCATCATTCAAGCACTTTTACGATACTTTCATTTTGCAATATTATTCCGACTTTAAGAAAGTATGCTTTTCCAAAAATTTAAATAAAAAGTTGAACTCGGACTCTAAATCAATTTTGCTTAAAAACTTTTTATTGTAACAAGACGATTTGAATGTTCAAAAGTTTGACAACGAGCACGTATTTTAGTCCATTTAGTTAGCTTCTGGGAGAAAAATCCATAGATTACTTATATAAGCTCTAAAGAGAACCAACTACTCCACACTTAGCATTTTCATTTGCACAATGCGTAAAACCTTAGCCTAATGTTAAGAGAGCAGCTAGATCAACACTCTAGCAGAGTCGGGATTCCCTTTGTTCTAACATAATCAAGACTAAACTATCATTAATACCGAAGCATTAACACTTTATTTTCGTGCAAAATTTTTTAAATTTTGGCCAAGGCGGGGGTACTAGGGACTAAAGGGACAAATGTGACAAAATTCGACAGAATTCCCCCCCACACTTAGAATTGAATATTGTCCTCAATATTCAAAGTCCCGGCCGAAGCCGATACTATCGAACGGAAAAAGGTAATACCACTAACAAAGTGTGTGGACGAAATCTATCATTTTACACAAAAAAGGAATTTTGAAAACATATCCTTAGATAAACATTAGTAAAATTTATCGGATATTGGGCGGCTGGATTGAAAACAGACGCATCAATCATCACGATCAAAGGGATTCCTGAAAACATGAGCAAACACACAAGAAGCAAACACTGTGGAGGTTTCCCCCCACACTTAGTCGTTAGAAAATAGAAAGAAGTCAAAAACATGGGTGGACACCCATGAAATGCTAATGTTTTTGTTAACCGAGTCGCTAGCTTGACTCGACCCCGAATTCATTGGTCCATGGGGAAGCAAGTGGAAGAGAAGATCTTCATCGGACTTTCATTCAAATGGTTTGGATAAACATTGAATGTGTTGAAAGTTCCACTCCGATGAGATACAAACGGCTCCAAAGAATGATGAATGGAGATGCCGGGGTCAAAGATGGTATCTTCATTCCCGTAGGAGTTAAGACACGGAGAAGAAATGGGAGGAGAAGGCAAAGTGTCAATTACTTGACAACGGGTGGGTCGGGTGGGCAAAAGATTAGATTGAGGAACATTGAGCGAATGTTCAGAAATCTTATCCACCACTGAAGCAATGAAAATATCCGTATCGGGCTTAGAAGAGGTTCCATCATCTGGCGGTTTAGCAGGCGGACGAGTGGATGATAGACCTAAGCCATAATCATCACTTTGAAAACCCGAAGGTATCGAGTCATTCGGAGAAAGAAATGGGTCGACCTCTTCCATACGAGTGTCACTCGACGAGTTATCAGAAGACCAATTGTAAAGAATATTTTCAAATTCGGTAAGATCGGCTTCAAAGTTGAAGTGAGCATCATCATCTCCCGGTGGAGAATGATCAACGAGAGCGAGTTCATCGGCGAACTCCTCAAGAAGGTCTAACGTCGAAGTGGGATTGCCACTATTCTTTTCTTCGGGTAAAGATGGAAATGTAAAAACGTCACTATCCTCATTCTGAATATCAAAGGTGGGGTTATCCGAAACTAGAGTGAATTCAGAATCGAAGTCAAACAGAGGATTAGTGAATGCCATAGCAAAAGGCTTCTCAGACACAACAAGAATATCTTCATCATCCGTCTCAAAATCAGTGTCCATATCAAGATCATCGGGATCAACATCTCTCACTTCTTCCAAGTCGACGAGCTCGAAGGTATCTCCTCAACATACCGATGTCTCCATGATAAGGAATCATCAAATGACGATAATCATTTTCGATTCGGACATCACCTCAACGTAAACTTTGGGCGGGAGAAGAATCATCATCGAGAGGCTCATCACACATATCATCGGAGATAACCCGGACTCACTTGGGGTTGGGACGAGGTTCTCAACACAAGACGATTCCGCTTCGAATAGTACTAAGATGCTCGTCCCCATTAAAAGGTCATCCAAGGTTCTATGGTAGATAGGCAATATGAGGGGAGAGTGGACATGTGCGGTACTTTGTGGGCTTGAGATATGCACCTTGTCCTTTGTCGCCTCCCAATCCTCCTCATCCTTGTCATCAAGACGGCAAGCCTCGTTAAATAGGAAACGCATCGCTGAGCGCACTCGCTCATCGGCTAGTAATCTTTCATCACACATATCACCGGAGATAACCTCTGACTCACTTGGGGTTGCGAGGTTTGTTCTTGAATAGAAGTTCTCCAGGTATCCGTTCTATGGTAGATCGATGAGACTCTTCTTTGTCGCTATTAACCAAGCCTCGTTTAAATCCTCTAATACATCTAGAAGACTCCTTGGGATAAGTTCTTGAGGATTTGGTGGAGAGAAAGTTTGAAACGATGATTGATCATTGAAATCTTGATAGTACGGTTGTGGTTCGTATGAATTTTGTGGAGGGTAGTTGAAATTGTTTTGAGGATAATTGAAAGGGTTCGGGTTAGAATCATAAGCGAATGAATTCTCGGCACAACTCGAACAACATCCATTGACAAGATTGTTTCCACACCACTCGCACATACATTTGTAACAACGAAAACCTTTCGGTAACAAGTCTCCACAACCGTAGCAATAATCTTGATCGCACGAAGATATCTCGGGTTCAAGAATAGGAATCGAGGGCTCAACAACATCACATATGGTAGGTGAAACGGTATTTCCCGAAATTGAATCTTGACGAAATTCATTTAAGCAATTTTGAAGCATGTTCAAGATTTCGTCCGAAAAAGGTTTTGAAGATTCCGGAGGTGGGACAAGTGGTGTGCTCTCAGAGCTAGCAATTTCCACCACTTCGTTTTGGTCTCCTGTTCTTGCTCTTTCTCTTAACCTTAACCAGAATCGCGAAAGATTTTGATCAAATCTAGATGGTTTAGGCTCGTAAACAATAGAACAAATCTCGGGTTGTGGAGGGTGGTCGAAAAATTGGAGAATCATCGAGAGTTTTTATCGGATAATTCGCACCAATAGCAATATTTGCTTGCACCACCCTTCCACATCGCTTACATACACAATTGTGATTGAGACAATAATCCTGATCCTCTTCCATACGGCTTTTGCAATGGAAACAACGACGATAATCGATCGTCGCCATAAGAATTAAACATATAGAGGGTTGAAGAGATAGAATTAAGTGATCGAGAGGATAACGAAGAATAGAATCAAACGGTGAAAGAGGGTAAAAGAAATAGAATCAACGAATAAGATGAATGAGAAGAATATTTTTGGGTTTTTGAAAACGAGTGCACATGCACAAAAACAATCAATCAAAACGAGACCGAAGAAAAAACACAATGAACTTAAACCAATAATCACAAGCGTTTTCACGCAGTGACACAAAGGCAAGTTGTGAATCTTTGGTTTGGGAACTTATTATGATAACAATCAAGTTGAGAAGTGTTATATTGATTGATGTATTCTATTTATTTAAAACAACAAGCAAAATATTTTTGTATTTTTATCTTTTACATATATACAAAGAAAAGAAAAATATTTTTGTATTTTTGTATTTTTCAAAAACAATAACTTCACGAGGAAGGTTCTTCAAGTCACTAATCGCCAAAAACTTAACGATATTGTCGCAACACCTCCCCGGCAGCGGCGCCAAAATTTGGTTCGATTGTTGTGAGTGTGGTGAAATAAACACAATATCAATATATCAAATTAACCGAAAACCAGACAAATCAACCTTTTAGGAAAAGGGTTAATGTGCCAAATCTTACAGTGTGATAAAAGTGATACCGAAAAGTGATTTCCGTGTCGTGTCCCAACGAGGTGTGAATGGAAGGATTCGTTGAGTTTCGTGATTTATAACTTGAATTGGTTTTAAAGAATTTGGATTTGATTACGTATTCTACAATTTAAAGCACGGGAATGCAAATTAAGCACGTAAATCAAGGAAAACACTTATTTAACAACTAAATAACATAACAAACACTAAAACGAAGCTAAAGTACGGTCTAGGGTGCTAAAATGCAAAAACGTGAAAACCCGGGCTAATCCCGAGCTCCAAAAGTGAAAATTTTGCAATTTAAGGCATACGGGTGCGAAATTAATTTTCCTACGTTCTAAACTACTAAAAATAATTTTAGGAAAAAGCCGGGTATTTTTTCGACTTTTAAATTATTTATTATGAATTAATTACTAATTTAATTATAAAAAATACTAAAATATTTCAGAAAAATCTAAGAAAATCACTAAAAGTACTTTGAATATTGCTGGTTCTAAGGAAAATATAAAAATACCCTACTGCTTTTTGAAATCAGCTCTTAAAAAGCAAAATAATCTAATAAGCTTAAAACTGTTTTTATTTTATTTTTTATTTATTTTCAATTTTTTATTAAGAAGCTTAAAAAGTATGATGAATTAAGCACTTTTTGTGAAAAACCAACTTTTGCAAAAGCTTAAATAAGCTGAAAACAGCTTATATTTTTGGACCGTAAGCAAAAACAAACCAAACACCCTTAACAGGTTCTTTTTTTAAGCACAATTAAGCAATGATAAGCAAAGTTCAGATTGAATAAGCTAACATGCATTTGTAAGGAACTAAATAAGCTAATGAACAGAAGCTAGGGGGAAGATAAGCTGTTTTGGAAATGAGATAATCTAAGGGAGCTAATGCTATATTAGACTAAATAAGCTACAAAATAATCACACAAGCTACGTCCTATTAATCCTAATCTATACTAACTGAATAACAGATATTAACTTAAAATAAGCTAATGAGGAACAGCTAGAAAAAGGGAATAAGTAGGAAAAGCAGTTGGCAAATATATCTACTAAAGGAGAACTTAAAGCTAAAAATGAGCAAATAAGCTAATAAGCTACAACTAAGCACTATTAATCACTAAATAAGCTAAAGGCTAAGGAATCCTAATCTAGTATATCTAAGAAGCTCCTAAAAGTCCTAAATAAGCTGTTACTAACCTGAAATAAGCTAAAAAAAACTAAATGACTAGGGTCAGAAGGTCGCTACAACAACAGTAATGACTAAGGGGCACTTTGGGGCTCCTAAAAGCTACCAATAAGCTAGAACAAAATTCAAAAAATGTGCATTAGATAGATGAGCACCCAAGATTTAGCATACCAAATTTCAATCAATAAGGACTTGTAATGAAGAAATTAAAAATCAAAACCAAAGGCTGTTTGAGCAGATTTTGGTTTTTTCAAAAAAATTTCTCAGACAAGCAAATCACTTAAATGAGTTTGAATAATTTTGTACAATTACTCAAACATTCAAAACAGATTAAATGGACTATATTGAACCTATTTTTGACAACCAAAAACACTTTAAGCTATAAATTGCTCATAAGCTGTTTAAAGGAGTTTTAAGAAATGGAATTTTGGAAATCAATATGAAAGCTATAAAACTTTAAGAAAACACTTAAACCGACTCTGAACTACTTATATGACTTAAATAAAGCTTAAACAAATTGACTTTTAAACTAAAATTACCAAACCAAGGAAAAGTGGTGTTATGCCAAACGCCTTTATGGGTGAAAAACTTAAACTGGCTTTTTTTTTTTTTTTTTTTTTTTTTTTTTTTTTTTTGAAAACAAGTTTAGGATTTTAACTTATAAAAACTATTTTCTCTTAGATTAAGACTTTAGAACTAATAAATAAGAACAATGAGCTAATAAGCACTAAAGTGCTTATTTGCTTGATAAGCAGAAATAAGATAAAAAAGTAGAAAAAAGCTTTTTCATTCATAAAAAGAGAAATATTACAACTGAAATTAAAACTAAAACTAATTTTAAAACTAAATTTCCTACTGCCTTTGAAAGGCTACAAATGATTGCTATTTATACTAAGTCTAAAAGCTTCAAGGTCCACCGCTTGTGTGCTAGTTTATCGAGATGAAAGAGGTCTTGGCTTGTTTGTGTTCTTTGCTTTAATCTCCACCATCGATACATCTTGGAGCCCAAGGATAGCAACCGAGCCGTCCATTTTAGTGAGCTCAAATGTGAATTGAGGATTGCCAAGTTGGCATGAGACCCATGTGGGTTGTGGGGGGTTGGGAATCGGTGTGGATTGAGAGTGGGTTTGGTGATAACTGGGTAAAGGATGGGAGGGAGGTTGAGTGTTTCAGAGAAAGAAGAAAAGAGGAGGGAAAAGGGTCGTCTTATCTGGTTTGTGATGGAGGGATTGGGTTAGGTTTATTTGTAAAATGTTTTATTTGCATTTTTTATTTTTAAAAGTTTTTTTTTTTTTTTTTTTTTGAAAACTAAAAAATGGTTTTTAGGAAAAATGAGTTTTAACAAAAATGGTTATTAAGGATGAAATGGGATTTTTTGGATTTTTTGTTTTGACGGGCAAAATGGTCATTTTGGTTTTGGTGAAGGGTAATTTGGTAATTTTGGGTTCTTGGTTAGGTTTTAAGACGGTTTTCCCAAACCCACTCTAAAAACGGGTCCGGGTCTTCAATTGATCAACGATCGTAGAAAATCACATCCCAAGACCCGGCTTCTCAAAGACTTTTCTCGATTTTGATTTTGCCTTTCAGCTCTGTTTTCAATCCTTTTGTACCTGCAAGACATAAAACACACTCCGAGGATATTTGTTACATATTTTGATCATATTTGGGTGTTTTTGGTTATTTTTGAGGTCTTAGGTGGGTAAAAACGATGAGTGAATAAGCACTCATCAACCACTCGCGGCAGAACATAACTCCAGTCATTTAATTCTGATTAAGAGCGTCGAAATCATCATAAGTAAGCAAGCACCACCTGAATTATATGTACAAACAACCACCATAAACTCTGAATTCTATAAAACTATAACATCATAATCAAAATTATTGCAGCAACCATCATCATATATCATACTATATAACAATTTACACATCAAGGATAACCTAATATTAAAATCGCATAGAATAAGCACACACAACAAAACATAACATTATATCAACCACCGTCACACTCATCAAGAGTGAAAAGTTGGTAAAACATGATTCCCGATACCAAATGCAGATACATTATAACCACAAATACCAACCTCTAAAGAGTGTCAAAATCATCATAGCTCAGTAATCACCATCGAGATTACATACACAAACAACCAACAGAAGCCCTAGATTGTACACAATTACAACATCCTCATGCAGAAACCATAATAAATTATCAATGAGCACACGAAGGGGAAATGATATTGCAAAAGGAGTAGTCAATCATATGTCTCGTTTTCACTTGAACATGATGCTTCTTGCCTCTTTTCTTTGCAGCTTCTCCTTTATAAGAGTCATCCAGATCAATACAGTTTCGTTTAGCGTTTGATCCATCAAATTGTACCTTATTCATATTTCCAATGAAAGTAATGGTGGTTGTTTCGTTAAGAAAAAATGGTATGTTGTTATCAGCATAACTAAACTTAGATACGTTACCATCATCTTTCAGACTGAAAGTATGAGCCTCAGTTGACAGATCCAAATTCACTAATTGATCAACCTATTATGATATATTTTGTTATATACCCGAGGATGAAAGCAAATATGATTTCATAATCAGCACACCTCTATGTTTTCTTTTTGGATTTTGAAGAACTCGATGATATCTGATGCGTTTCATTCTCATTAGCCATTTTGTTATAACGATTGCATGCATTATACATCCATCCTTGCTCAAGATGGATTTTATGTATCTTTTTTTGGGTAAAAGGGAGCTTCCACCCTGGTAAAATATATTAACCAAAAAATATTTAAAGTTCAATGTAACGTGGTTGAAATGCCACATTAACCTCAAGCAACCGCTTGAACAACCACTAAATCATTTATGACAGGCCATAAATGAACAACTAGCTATCAACAACTAGAACAACCAATAAACAACATAAGATGACATGCCATTCTTATGAAAAAAACAAAATAAAATGTTAGTTCCTAGCATGACCTTGGAGCTTTAAATCATAAAATTGTCTCGGTAAGTCGAATAGCTTAGCCGCATAATCATCTGAAAAATAATCCTCAAGCTCGTTCCCTCCACCTGCTGATGAAAAGTAACTTCCCATATTATCATTAGCTTCAAACACCTCATCTTCATCACTATCCGAATCAACCACTTCACCTACCTTACAAAATGGGTTACCCCTCATAGTTGCAGAAGTACTAGAAGATGGGACAGTAGAAGGCTTAGAAGCCTCACCCTGCACCTGCAGTTCCATGTTACTCATAGGCTGATCTTGTGACCCCTTACCATTGTTATCAAAACCAAGAACGTCCTCATCCACTAATGGTTCCAAGACACCAAAAGAATTAGAAGACTTTGAGTTCGAACCAGATTTAACATTAGAAGTAGAAGCCTGTGTTGGATCCTTAGGATCTGAATCTTTATTGGTATCACTTTTATTAGTAGTTGTCGTCACTTTAGGTTTTCGATTAGAAAGCTTAACACCTCCAATTGGCTTAGGTTGAGACGAAGAAAGCACATTCTTCCTTTTATTCTTACGATTCATTTCCTGTGTAAACCCCTCATCGTTTTGATCCACCAGAGCCGATGCATTACTAGTCACATTAGAATCCTTACGAACCCCCTCTTTCACTTGTTTTGGACATTCTTTGCATGAACAACACGTTTTTTCTTGAATTTTACGATATTGTATGTTGTTAAACACAATGTTATTAAAAATAATAATTTTTTACATTTTTTTCCCGAATTTAGAATGAACAATAACGAATTTGGGTGTGTATGTGATTGTGGATGGGATTTGGCTTATTTTTATAGAGATGGAATTATGTTAAACCATATAATTGTTAAACTATAATTAAAGAATAAATATGTTTAAATTTTAAATTTAATTGTATGATTTAAGATCATTTGAGGACAAAAGATTATTTACATACCAAGGGATCAATATCCACTCTCCATTTTTATTCGATCTAATGGATGAGATTAATTTCAACAATTTAAAACCCATTTTCATCATTTTTTTCAAATATTAATATCTTTCAAACCGTTAATCGTTAAGCGAAAAAAAATAACATTACGAAGATTTAATTATCTTTCTATCGATAAGACTTTGATATACTTTGACAAAAAATTTTTTCAGATTTTTCACGTTTTTTTATAATTTTTCGCTTTTTTACGTTCATTGAAATTTGCATTAAAATCATATATGATAAAACACTAATTTGAATATCACATGTGATATAATTGTAATATCATATATGATATGTAATATCACACGTGATATTAGTGTAATATCACATATGATATTACATATATATGATATGTAATATCACACGTGATATTAGTGTAATATCACATACGATATTACATATCATATATGATTTAAAACTAATATCACATGTGATATTCAATTTAGTGTTTTATCATATATGATTTTTTCACTAAATTTCAAGAACGAAAAACGAAAAAAAAATACAAAAAACGTGAAAAACAAAATTATTTTCTTTTTTCGAAAGATATCAAAGTCATTCGCCTATGAAAGATAATTAAACGCTTCGTCGCGACGTGTAAATATTTTCACTTAACGATTAACGGTTTAAGAGATATTTAAATTATAAAAATATGTGAAATAATAAACGCTTAATCTCATTTATTCATTTATTTTAAACGAATTAAAATGAAATCCTTCGATATGTGGTAAAAGTTTAGTATGTAAAATAACTTTCCTCTAATTGTATTTATCTATAAGAATGGAATTTGTGTTGTATTTATGTTATTTGCGAATTGAGTAATTCCTTTATTTCGGAAGGCGTCAAGGCGCCATGTAGATGGTAAGGTTGATTTTTATCATTATTACATTTATTTAGGTGATGTTTAGTTGGATGTTTTACATGATATTCCTGAACGTATGGGTATCATTGGTATCAGTAATATTGTTTGCTTTGTAGGTATAGTTAAACTAGACTAGATATATATAGAAATATAGAATGAAGCCCTCATGATGGGTATCTGAAACACCGAGATATTTGTATTTGTATATAATACTAAAAGGCGTATAACTTTGTACCCAAAAACCTTGCATTAATTTCAAACTTTCTCAACTTAAGAAAACAGTCCCGAGGTCCAAGTGGGCGTTGCAAAGTAAGTTCAAACATTAAAAGTTTCACAACTGGCAAAAATAGTCCCTAAAGTTTAAGTATCGCCGCAGCAAGTCTTTTAGTTTCAATCCATTGCGATCGCACGGCCCACACTCGTTTTTTCTAAAACATAGACTTAAAAACGCTTCACAAATGACCTTTTTGTAACCTTTGACTTTCAAACTTTTTTAACATTAACAGAAGTAGTCTCGTTCATTATTTTACTAAAAGACATACTTTACAAAATGCCATCGGATTCACTTTTAACCCATTTCATCAAAACATGTTTACTTTTCAAAAAACTTTGACCATAAATGGGGTACAACAATATCTTAACATGGTTCTCAAGACATAATCGCGACTATAAGCATAAAACACGAGTAACATTCACTTTCCCTTATAATTGTCATAAGCTCCTTAGATATACCTTAGCATACTTGAGAACCTAAAAAAATTATAATAAAAGAATAAGATTTCACAAAATGATTAAATGAAAATAGATTAATAACATTAAAACTACTAGTTAACACATTTATTTCTTTAGAATTCCAAACAACTTCTACATAAATTTACAATACTCATTTCAACGATTTAAATATATGAATAACACAAATAGTGATTGATATACCACATATGATATTTCAACCTTATTATAACTTACCACGAAGGGTGCTATACGCCACCCGGAATGGTACTTTCTCTTACCCCGAAGAGTACATTCAAGTTCCCCGAAGGCTGCTATTTACTTACCCCTAAAAGGCTAAAAGCTGGTTCAATCACTAGCTTACCCCAAATGGTTCATTTCATTACCCCGATGGCTGTTATTCCACATCAAACATTCACCGCTATTTAACTTCACATTATCATGCTTTATCACTTCAGCTATTACACATATATAAATTGTGCAATTAAAAACTTCAGCGCTTTAGTTATTCACATCTATAAACTTCACACATTATCTCTTAAGCATAGGCGTACATAAATTTCACACTTTGGCACTTTAGCACTTTTAATATTCACATATATAGTCTTCACACTTACTAATTAATAACACATTAAGCTATTTGCATCTCGTAAGTCACAATGCATTCCGTATTGTATCAAACTCGCAATAAATCTAAACTTTCTCATTCTTTAACGTATTCGCTTGACGTAAGGTAAGTACGCTCCATTTTAACTACTATTTGATATAGCACGTTCACTCACATACTGATGATTTACTTTACCCTTTGATAAGTAAGGATCAAATAAAAAATATAATTAAGATGAGAAAAAACTACAACAACAAATTTGAGATACATCTACAAAAATATATGCATTTCTTTATTATTTCTCTTTTTTTATTTGAAATTTGTAGCTAATATTTTTTCTCATTTTTCTCATTTCAATAATTATTCTCACTTGATCCATTCCCTTCAACATTAAACCAGCTACCCAAAGGGTCTATATTTCACGTAGGATAATCACAACTTTCTTAATACATCAACTTAACAACTACCTCATGTAGGTACTAATGAACTTATAACATGCTCCCATTCTTTACTATAATGCTTATACATGTCACAAACATTTAACTCAACCACATCTCATGTAATACATTTACTTCATACAGAAAATCTGTCTTCAGACTTTACTAAGCATAACATGTAAAGCTTTACACATAATATATACATAACCTCTTATCTTGTACAAGTTACCATAAACATTAAACAATCGTTATTCATCCTTAATCATATAATTTATCTATCATAAACTCAACATGCATGTTAAGTTTGCATCATCACGCTTTATTAACTTCTTCTTTTTTTTTTTTTTTTTTTAACGGAAGTTAGAAGTTAGTGATCCGTAGCTCACAGATGACATCCAATCGAAGACGCAAGCCACTAACCTTTCTCCTGGGGATAAACCCCACACCGCTTCTATTTATTTCGGCCCTGGGTCATGGTGAGACTCGAACTCGAAACCTCTATGAAACCTCCCAAGGTTATTTTTGGCCAACCGAAGCAATTAGGTTGGTTTTTGCAGCAATATTTTTAACAACTAGCGTAGTATCTCATACGGCATGGGCGGGTATCTTGTAATCAAAATTTTTGGCGAGCAATATTTTTCGATTACATTTTTTCGTGATAATGAATTTACGCATGCCAAAAATTTAAGGGAATATTTATCGCACATTATTTCATATTAGAATGTCAAATACTTATGCATCACTATGCAATGACGATACGGAAAAAATAGTTAGTAGTATTACAAAGTTGTAATGGATGAAGGTGAAATGTATTTGCTAGTTAGTAGATGTTGTGTATTAGTCCCAATATTATATAATATGTAAACATAAAGAAGTATAGATTAGTTCTCGCAATATATGATTAATAAATCTATATATAACATTGCTTATATATGATGTTAATAAATTATATATTTTTACACTTTATAATTTACCTGAAAATCTTCGTATTTTAACATAACCAATTATTTTCAATCTAATTTATTAGAAAAAATATTATATGATTAATAAATAGGGATTGAGTCGTAGAATAGCAATGTATTTTTTCAAGTGTTTCGTTTTGGTACGTGTACTTTTTTTAAGTTGTAGAATAGCAATATACTTTTTCAAGTGTCTCGTTTTGGTACGTGTGCTTTTTTTAAGTTGTAGAATAGCAATGTATTTTCCATAAGTGTTTCAATTTAGTACGTCATACTTTTCATAAGTGTTCCAATTTAGACGTCATTAATGTACCAAAATGGAACACTTATGAAAAGAAATCGCTATTATACAACTTAAAAAGACACGCACCAAATCGAACAAAAGATGAAAGTACACTACATAAAGTGGAACGAAAATAGTACACGTACCAAAATGGCACATTTAAAAAATTATATAGCTATTTAACGGCCAAAACCCTAACAAATATATATATAACAATATAACATTGCTTATATGTAATATTAAAAAATTACACATTTTCATAATTTATTAGATAATAAATGTTTTTTGAATATGCAATTTTCAAATTTTTAAATGTCCATAAGAAAAACAAAATTCCGCATTTAACTTACATTAATGAATTTATGCAACTAATCATATGTAGGGGTATGTTTAAGAAAATAGATTACTTGACGCTTTGGTGTTGCTTAAAAAATTATCAAAGAGATTATTTTATAAGTTACATGAAGTAACCTTTATTTTCGTAGATTATGGAAGATTATTTTTTATAATCTCTTATAAGTTATGTCCGCCAAACAAAGATTATTTTTAAGTAGCTTATTTTTCGAAAAAATAAGCATAATCTCTCCATAATCTTATGTGCCAAACATAGCCGTAGAAGAATTATTGTTTAATGTATTATGCATAGTATTAACCATTTGTACATATTGCATATTAATTTCTAAACTTACATTATAGATAGTTGGCAATGGCAACATTCATATCAAGTTTTGTAACACACGTGCTATATTAGTTTGTAAAATGTGCATATAAATGTGTATTACTTCAATTTAAGAAATGTTTAAATAATTAATAGGAGAAAAGGGTCTAACTACATTATATGTAATCAAGATAAGTCTCATGATCACACATGTGGTACCAATAAATAAAATTTTATGTGAGTAATGTATCTGATTATATGTTCTTCGTGACGAATGATGATAATATTATAGAGTTAAGAGGTATTCACCTATTATTTCTTACGATGATACATATATCAAGGAGCATTTAATGAAATAAAAACATGGATATGAGAAAGGCTGCATATACAACCATTGTTTTGATATTTGACCCGCCTACCATCCAAGAACTAATTACGCCCATTGAACAGACAAAACCACAAAAATCACCAAAAATTGGGAACCATTTGGGAAAGTGGTTCCTTGCACATCCAGTTTAAAAAATCATGTATACAAGATAAAAAGAAAAGTTATATTAATTGTATGAAAGTTTTTATGTTTGATTAGCTTGTACAATAAGTATTAACATGTATCTTTTATGTAAGGGATGTTTTTTCAAACACTAAATGGGAGTTGAAAAGTCAAATGGTAGAATATTTATTGCATTAGATGGTTGTACTAATAGTTTAGCTTATTATGTTTGCTTAAATTCTATTTTAAAAAGTCTTAAAATTTATTAAAAAAGAGGGTATTAAATGTTTTATAAATAATATAAATATAGGTATAAATAACAAATACATCAACCACTGTATTTACTTTTAAGAAAATATATTACCACGAATTTGTATCATAACAATCATGCTTATTAAATTAGTATTAAATACTTACCTTCATCCATAACTACATGCTATCATTCTTTACTATATCTATCTACTAGCCGCAGGCCCGCCCGCTGGGCGGCTAGCTTCAAGAAATCTTCAAGTTTTTAAGATATCCCTAAAATATAAAAAAGAAAAACATGTTTGCAGTTTAGAAGTATAAAAAACAATAACACCAAATGTTTCCGGTTTATAACTAAAAAATGCACATTGTGTCTATTAAATATGAAGGAAAGAAATAAAAGGTTGTTTATTAATGATAAGATGGATGCAAAGTATGTGATGCTGAACATTGAAGAGAACATAAAGATTGCAGCTGCAAGATCTAAAATTAAAGAGTTTCATTCAAGTGAAAATGTGCATTGTTAACAAAACCAGAATCCTATCATATCCTATAATCTGTTCCGAAATGGAATCAATCTACATCAGTTATTGTTTTTTCAATCAGCAAAATGACTTCAACAAACCACAAACAAACAAATATACATGTACAACACAAAACTACACATGTTCCGTTTTAGTTTTTGTACAACTTTACCGGGCCAAACCGATGAATCTAACTACTTTTAACTGTTAGAATCCCTCTTTCTCTTATTTGATCTGGTTTTAGGTCTTGAGGGCTCGGGAAGTTTTGAATCAGTGACGGGTGAGTTGCTTGACCGTATATAATTTTTCGGGATTGGCTTTTCAAAAGATTCTTTTGCATTTGACTTTTCGGAAGTCTTCTTTTCTGACTTGGAAGCTTTAGGTGTTACGGGTTCTGTGGGCTCCACATTGGATGTTTGTGGTTTGTCGTAATAAATGGCTGCATCAAGAGCAGTTGCGGGTGATGACCAATACCACCATTCTTTTTTCAAGTACTTGGTTTTAATCATGTCGTCTAACATAATTGTTGCTTGTACCATCTGAAAACATAAATCATGTGTCAAGTTAATTATAATAATAGTAAATTACAAAAATCACGGAAATCATCCATCATCAATAATATTTAATAAAGTCTAAGTTTCCTTTTATATATATGTCTGATCTCTAAAGGGTGAGAGACGAGAGACCAAAAGTGAAAGCAAATAGTATAAGGAAGACAATTCCGTTATTCACCAAATGACAAGGACTATTTATGTAGATTACTCATGAAATTAAGAGAATAGATAAGAACTTACGTCGTAAATTTATTGTGCTGATTTTACGTCGTAATAGATAAGAATTTATGTAGATTACGTCGTAAATTAAGAGAATAGCAGTACACACACGATTACCGCAACAACCATTGCTTCATTAACCCCGCTAGCTAACTGGAACAACCCCTTGGATTTTGAGAACCTGGAAGTGCAACCTGGTATATCAATTTAGCGATCATGAATAACAATTAGTAATTTACACACACCACAGGTTTCATATCGGTGTCATTCGTGGTTGTAATATATAAGAAATTCCAAAAAATGAATGCAAGTAAAATTACACACTATTAAAACTATTAATAATCTTTGTTACTAATACTGAAAACTATTAAAACTATTAATTCCTTAGTCAAAGGGTTTACCTGCAAATCATTCTTTTCATGAGATTGACGATCTATTTCATTCGAGCTTCATGTTTCGTTGCATTAACTTGTTCGATTCATAGTAATCCCAAGGATTCAGATAAGATTGACTATAAGATGATCGAAATAAATTACATCAAGAAATTAGTATTTAAAATACTATCGACCTTTATACAAAGTGGCGCCAGGAAGCTCGTGTGGTGCCCGCACGTCCTCAATCTCACCAATCGGGATATCCTATCAAAACGCTCTTGATGAGCATTGCCATTAGAAACTTGTTTCGAACATGACCGGTACCACCCAAATGTGATGTTTCCATCAGACCAGGTTGGTTTTGGCATCCAACTGAACTTCCTAAATCTGCAACAGACCTACTTGAATTATACTACAATTCGGTAGTCTTTTACTACTAAATGTGCCTCTTGATTTCATCAGGTCTCATATCTGAAGAAGACATTAAAGTCTAAAACTACCATCAACAAACCCAACATATCATCACCATTTGCCATTCCACAATTTATGAAAAAACACCACACCCTTTAGAGATCATATAAGTTTCTGTATTTTAGTCTTTAAATAGCTCAAGGCAGTAATCATTCCTTTTTACAATTATAATCATCTAGACATTCCTACTTGGAAGTCAAGTCACAAGCACTATGGTCACAACATGGTTAAAATGCAAAGTGAGCCACAACACAAATCGATACAACATTGATCAACCTTGACCCACTCATATTATTTACCCAAATGACAGTTTTGACCCACTCATTATGAGCTTTCCTCACTCTTATCTTTTCCATAAATTAGCATTTTAAACATATGTAAAGTAAGTTAAGAAATGGGAAAGACTTATCCTAGCAATGATTGTAGTTGGCAACTTTCCCACGTCTGTGATAAATGGGTCAAAAAAATAAACTAAATACAGAATGGGTCAAATGTGCTGAACATGATAACCAAGTCAAATGTGCTGAACATGATAACCAACTCTTATTGTAACAAAATGGTTCAGTGATCATATATGTGGATCTAATTATTTATGAAATAAACTAAAAGGACTAAAATAAGGGATGTGACTAAACCCAACCCGTAGGAGGAAATAGAATAAGAGGAATGTCTCGAGTCAAACTTGCTACTTACTTCTTCGACTCAGGCAGAGTTGCAGAAATTTATAAATATTACTATGTAATTCGAAAATAAAAATAATATTTGATTCGACTAACGTTTGCAAACTACACAATGACAGACTTGCCCGTATGAGGGTAAAGAGGGTGAAACTAAAATGTTTTCTTCCATTGAAATAAACTTTAGAGTTCAGTTTAAAAAAACATAAACTGAAAATTTGAGAAACAAACCTCATCATAGGAAGCATCTTGGTGTCCATGCCGATTCATAGCAACACAAAGGCATGAGTATACGCTAATTAAATTGGTAACTTCTCCTGGAGTATAGATGTGCAAGGGCCATTTTGAGATCTAAAATCTGTCAAAACTAAATAAAAATATACTGAGATGTGGAAAGATGACTGCACGTAAGCTCCCCAGCAGTTTTAAAAGCATACACTTATGCTCCCCAAACACAGAAAAGTATAACGGCGATAATATAATTTGTATGTATATTAAGATAAAATAGGGGCAAAAGAAAGAATGGAAAGTTTGAACATTTAGAGAAGTAACATAAACGACATAACTGGATCTTCGCGTATGTAAAATGGAGGTAACCTATGTCTCCTCCAAGCGAAATACTATTGGGTCAACATTGAAAAAAAGTCCATCTGTATCTTGAAAAAACAGCACCCATCTCAAACCAACAACCTTACTGCAAAGATAGTCACTTATTTTAGAAAATCTAACACCAGATGAGATTTAGAAACTTTAGACAGAAAACTGGATTAATAAGGTTAACATTAACTCTAAAATCTAAAAAGGCTATAAAATTAGTAAAACAGAAAACCAAGAAATAAGTGGTTTTGCATACAGTTCTTTAAGAAGGTCACTTGAATAAATAATAGCATGAACATCACCGTGAACATAAGGCTTTTTCTAATAAGAAAACATAACATGTATTTATTGAAAAATGAAAAACAAAATTTTTATCATGAAGAAACTAAGGGAGCAATATGTTTAAATTAAATAGTCACATGTATTATGTATTTATTGTTTGGGTCTAAAGCAAGTCTAGCATCATTATCAAAAAACCAAGTAACCTTTTCCTGCAACAGGGTTAAGGCTAGTTGTCAATACATTTTACTATATGTGGATGAGATAAGTACAAAACTACCTTGTAATAACCTCATTGGCATAGTCATGACATTAAAGAACACAAATTTTTTTTTGTATTTGTATCTTTCGTTTGTAATGAGTAGAAGCTCTCGTGTTTCACCATTCATAAATCAAGAACATACATTGATAAGATAAAATGAGTGACAAAAGAGATCTATTTTAAGTTGAGAATTTCTTTAAAAAGCACATTCGGTTTAACCGTTTAACATATTTTGTCCAGCTTCTAATAAATTAAAAAATAGCAGATGACTACTAAAGTTACGTAACAATTTTACAAAGATAGTCAAGAGCATAATGTATTATGAGGTTTTATATATTAAAAGATGGAACCACTTGACGCATTTACAAAAGAACAAAAATTCAATCCATTTATATAAAAAGGAAGAGATTGATAACATTATACAAATGATGTAGGCACTTACCAGATTTATAGTTGCGAAAATGAGTAGAGGACCAGACCAGAGCACGGTGAGGAAGATTAGCTTCGAGATGAAGGTGGATACTATTCTGTTAGCTTGTAACAGGGGACACTCATATCATCAAAAAGAAAAAAGGAAGCTAAGCCGGTCTCATCAATGACAAATACAATTACTTTGAACCTAACATACAAAAAGTAGACATATTTGAGTGGCAATGTGTAAAAAAATTGACAGAAAATGCACAAAATAAGATTTTACTTGTATCATACTTTAGCCCAACACCAGTAATTTTTTGCTGCTGCTTGCATGTCCAAACCTTGTATCATCTAATGTATGGCCAGCCATGTAATCATCCCCTGAAGACACCCTACACGAAGAAATAGCTATAATGACCGGTTTTTCCATTGCTTCAAAGCCTTTTATGTCAAACTCCATCGCCATGTCACTCCATATCAGGAGCTCAATTGATTACCACTGCACACAGAATAAGTACATCGGTAAAGGATTTTGTAGTTCTATAATAATCACGAATTATATATAGAAACTTACTTTAAATTTTCAATCTCAATCACCCTTCTTATAGTCCTCTTTGTGTTATGATTTCCAAACTCTATAAGGTACCCAACCCGTTGAACACATCCCATATAATCTATCAACACAACACATATGAGTACATATTTTGTTTATAAAAAATAAAACACATAAAAGCCTCTATATTGCCTGCAAGAATGCCATTCGTGAACATTTTATCGCATCCAGTTCATTGTACGCCTCAAACATGAACTAATGGTTAGCGAATTCATCATTCTTCAAAGCTTAATTACCTTTCTCATTTGGTTTCTCAAGTTTTTCCTTAATTTGAATTCTACATTTTTCCGGTCACGACTAATAATCCTTTTGCCAAACACATTTACGGGGTCTTTCGATTAGCTTACTTTGTCGGCTTATGGACAGCTTATACGAATTTGGAAAAGCTCATAAGTTCAATTTTCAGCTTATGAGCCTATCAGTTTTACCTTATGGCAAGCCATAAGCTGAACTTAACACCCTCATAAATTGCAACACGATTAGTCCCAAAGCTTAAAAAACTTACATATCTTGAGCAGTGGTGTATATATTAAATTTTTCAATCGCTTTTGAGTATCGAAATAGTAGGCCAAACAGTGCTGAACTTAACAAATTCCAATAAATTCTCTTTAAGAGAAATTTCATCAAACACATGTTACCTAAATCAATACAAACTCTTACCTAATTCTTGATTAAAATGATAAATTACCTCCATTAGATGATTCAGTGATACACGAATTCAATCCTATATTCAAGAAAACATAAGGGTTATTGAAAACCTCCAAGAATAATAAAATTAAAAAAATTAAAAAATGAAGGAAAATCAAATGATTTATCTTACCACAATCAACTGTTCTTATCCTTTGTGATTGATTGAAGATGAATTGATGCTTTAATCCTTTGTGATGTTTTAATTTTTATGTGGTTATAAATGATTTTGGATTGAAATATCATTTGACAGGATTTTTGTTATTCGATTAAATTAGGTTTAGGAGGATTTGGGCGCGGGTGATGATTTGGGGGAGGATGATTATTTTGATATGATTCTCCAATTTTGGTAACAGATTATAATTATGAGCATTGAATTTGATAGACTTTTTCTTGAGGGGATGTGAATAATTTTGGGGGAAACGGTTTGTGTTTAATGCTTCTCTAAATATTATTGATCGGACGATGGAGGTAGTTTTGGGAAAAGAATGCCACGTGGCATTTTCTTAGAATTTTGGGGGAGATCATTTTCAAACAAACCCGCCCTTATATAGGGGAGGGATTTATGCATTCTAATAAAATGAAGTTTTGTACCACCTTTTGAAAGAGTATAATTCAGACGATGTGATTTGCACATTCTTATGATTGATTGATACACTCTAAAATAAAGTATCTTGACATTTATATTCTCACATTACCTTTACTCATTTTTATCCTGTGAGGGTATAAATGTAAAAACACTATATTTTAAAGTGTGTTAATCAATTAAGAAAGTGTGTGTTAATACAAATAAGCCGTAAAAACGTTTATTTATATTTTACGATCTTCTAATGTTTTGTCGATAACAAACGTAAAATCATATTAACGAAACAAATAAAATACGTAAATGGTTTGAACTAATAGTTTCTAACATATTCACATTTTCACATAAAACACTAAAAACAAGTATATACTAAAATGGGTAAAAACAAGTATATACTAAATAGGTAAAAACTAGCAAATGGTTTTGACCCATAACCCATGGTTTTATTTATACCACTTAACCAAGTTCATTGTATCCTTAAGATACATTGTATCTAGAAAGAAAACCATGGATCAACCCATAACCCATGACCCATAACCAAAAATACCCATGGGCAAAGAGGATGCACCACGGATCCCAAGCTTTGTCTAGCCGGATCCTTGTGGTAGGGATCCGTGGGATCCGGGAATGATGAGGTTTTTCCTCTATAAATAGTGAGCCATTTCTTCATTGTTGCTTACCCCCTTTCAACCACTTTCTAACATACTTTCTCCCCTGAGTTAAATCTCACTAACCTTAGATCCAAGAGATCTATGTTTGTAGTTTTGTTTTTGTGTGATCTTCTAGGTTCCTCTTAAAGGCAAGATCACCACCTTTGAAGTCGAGCAAGCTCAAGTCCATGAGTTGCCATGCTTCCTCATCATCAAGGCTATTGAAGTCCTCTTGTTGATGATCTCTTTCTTTCTACAAAGAAGTGTAGTGTTGAAGACATTAGTGAAAGATGTCTCAAGTGTCAAGACGAAGATATTAGTGAAGGGTATCTATCGTCTATAGGATAAAGCACTTGTGGTAGGTGCTTAGAAGTCAAGACAAAGAAGCATTAGTGAAAGGTGCTTAGAAGTCAAGACAAAGAAGCATTAGTGAAAGGTGCTTAGAAGTGAAGACACAAGACATTAGTGAAAGGTGTCTTGTAGATCTAGTCAAAGGCATTAGTGAAAGGTGCCTTAGATGTACATTCGATATGGTGTGTTTCAATGTACAAGATAGACTAGTATTAGATCCAAGGATATTGATATCCTTGATGATGTTGTAAAGGAGTAGATCTCCTTTGGGATTAGTCGTTGGTGTAGTGTGGTAGTAGTTCCTCCATTGCAATGGAACTAGGTGCTTAGCCTAGTACCTAATAAAGCGTGGCGACGCTGTGAAGGTGTAGTTCACCTTGGGTGAAAGAACTAGGTACTTAGCCTAGTACCTTATAAAGGGTAGGCGACGTTGTGTAGGTGTGGTTCACCTTGGTTCACCATAAGGAGATTGGTGTAGTGATTACGAACTCTCGAGTAGGTGACTGGGAATGGAGTAGGGCAAGGAAGGTGTCCTTGTAGCCGAACCACTATAAATACTCGTGTTGTGGTTTTGTGCTTCTTACTCTTATCTTTTATTACTTATCTTTATATGCTTGTTTATCAACATCCAACACACACATCCAAATATATTGACATAAGTCGGTCTAAATAGATTAAAAGGAAGTTTTAATTGGCAAAACTATTCAACCCCCCCTTCTATTTTTCCACAATTGGTATCAGAGCTTCGTTACCAAGTTTCTTGAAGTATATTGTACTTTAAAAACTTGATACGATCCATGGTTAATTGAAAACTACAAAGAAGGTTTTTCATAAAAACAAACACCATGTCTTTTTAAAAACTATGTGTTTGGATGTTGATTTGATAAACAACATTTTTCTTATTTACTTTTTCATTTAATTGCACTAATCTTCTTTGTCATGTTGATTAGTCAAAGCTCATACCCACCAAGCTGTAGGAATCGCTTGGTAACAAAAATACCTTCCTTAAGAAGATATCTTAAACGCAAAGGAGCGGGAATCGTCTTAGTGACATTTGCTGTGTCATTTTGTAAAGACATTCCTAAGTGCGCTAAAGGTATGATTTTTTTTACTTTGCTTGATAATTAAGTATACCTATTTAAGTATTTATATGATTGTCTTTTGTGCAAATTACATGTTTTACATGAAGCTTCATTAGAAGCTTTTTCTTACATACGTGTTTTATTTCTCGCCTAAAGTCGTGGTATATAAAACTTATGTTTTATTTTCTTTTAATCCAATAATAAAACAAAAACACAATTTCAAAAATTCCTCTTTCCTATAAAACTCCCACCACGACCTATCTATCAAATCTTCACTTTTTCAAATCTTCCAATTTCAAAAATTTCCTCTCATTCAAAAACTTCATCTTCCTCCTCATTTCATCTCAACCGAAACCAAGAAGATCCGTCATCAACATGGTTTACATCGCACTCGTGCTCATCGCCCTAACACTCATCGCACTTGTGTTCCCTATGATGAAGTTCACATACGGAGACATTTACTTTGTGTTGTTAATCTATATTGGGGTCATATACCCAATCCTTTGTATCATCCTTAGTATTGAAATGCAATATTATTGATAATCTAGTTTATCTAGGTTATTATTGTTATAAGGTGTTTGTCATTTCTTTTGATTTATATGTCTTATATTCTTTTGTGATACATTAGAAGTCATGTATGCATGCTAAAAGAAAATGTAGGATAAAACATTTTCGTGGTATAAAACCGTAAAACCTATGTTTTTATCAAATGCTTTACATACTACAGATCCACGGATCCGGAAGAAATACTAGCCGGATCCTCTTGTAAAGGAAGTGGGATCCGATCCTCTTGGGAAAGCAGTTTTCATGCAGATTAAAACCACTATCTTTCTAAAATAATAATCCACTAGAATGTCAAAACCATGAGTTAGTTAAATGTTAAAAACCATTGTTAATAAAAATATAGTAAAAACATTAGATAATCATTGGTTAATCTCAAAACATCACTTTCTTTTAACTCATCTTTTCTATAGGTTTCGCTATGTCGCATATATATGAGTTTGATTTTTCATTCTCTAGCGTCTACACTCCGAACATCTCTCTTGAGCCCAACACCCCTGGCAATCATGTCCGTGGGTTCAATAATCTCGAAACCCGTCGCTTCCATGAAGGACGTATTGTAGACACCTCTCTACAATTCGAAGAAGGTATCAATACCTCCTTCCGAACCATAGGATTGGAATGTCTTCTCGAAATTAACGAGAAAATATGTCCAAGGTTTGTATTGGAATTCTTTCGTCAAGTCGAACTCGTTCGTAACGAGGATCGTTCTCTATCTATTTGGTTTTATATCAAAACCAAAGTTCACTCTAACCCTTGGGCATTTTGCTCACATCCTCCGGATTCCAAATCATGGACAATGTGCCTTCACCAAGATTGGTCTCTTGATTCTCTCTTCAACTTTCGTGAAGAAAATAGTCCATATTGTTCACACATACCCTCTAGGAAGATTTAAATCGCATAATATGCAAACCTCGACCATATTACTCCGATCCAAACATTATCTTTACAAGGGATATCCGAGAAGAGTACAAGCCTCTTGCACTCATCCTCACGTGAAAATGTTTGGAGTCTTAGGGAAATCGAGAAATTCTTCCGCTTGTTGTGCTCACATGTTGTCTTGTTTGCTAACACAACAACCATACAATCTCGCCTACTTCTTCGCAAGGCGATTGCAAATCTTCAAGGCTCCAAGAATAAACTCATCCCTTATGGAATGTTCTTGACACGCCTCATCAATTATGCACTTCCATCCTCAAGTTCAAAGTCCGTTATGCGTGCTTGTGAACAAGATGATGGAACCGCTAAACATATCTCTCATGAAGACTTTCTTCATTCTTGATTCCACCAACACTCATCAATCACATAATGATCCTCTAGCGAAAACACTCAAGGAACCTAGTAGTATTCCAAAATAGGATCAATTCTCTTGTACTAGTGCTTTATCAATGTAATCCAATTTCTTTCACGAAATAAATCATCTTACATTTGATATCTTAGTATTAGAACCCTTTTTAGACTATCCTTGAGATATAATGCATTGTCAAGATCATTGCACACCTTTAGTAAAGGTCGTCGTGACGGATAAGCGGATCCCAAAGATTGTACTAGACGGATCCTACTCTTGGGAACCACAGGATCCGCAAGCGAGAAAATGCAATTGCAAGCATTGTATTTCAAACACATCCTTGGAACACCTCACACACTAAGCTAAACATAGTATCTTAAGGCAAAATTAAGTTCTTATCAAGATAGGTTGATCTTTCCTACTCATACATAACTCACCTAGATCACACTCTAAAACACTTGTAGATCTACCGTTTCGTTTTTTAATCCATTACTCTTCCGCTCTTAAACTCACACTTCATTTTTTACTTGATCCCTCACATCTAGTCTTAGAAATCTTTCGATTATGACAAAATTTATCATAAATCATCCTCACCTCAAATTTGATCAAAGTTGATCAAAATCTAGTTTTCCCATTTCAAAGCTTCTAGGATATTCTTCAAAACACTATCCTAAGACACAACCTGATCTTTAGGATCGTCTAGCTTCAATTGACACTCGAAATCTTTAAGTGTCATCCTTGCTCATCCATTGGTACTCTTGAAAGTTCCAAATCCTTCCATAAATAACAATCATTAGCTACATCATTCATTACCTTCAAGTACTCAAGCACCCCTTCATTTAAAACACTTAGGAGGATGAAACACTCAAGATGATATAGGTCTTAGATCTTAGAAATATCATTTCCACTCTTTCATAATCACGAAAGCGGATCCCTAGGATTAGCCTAGACGGATCCTCGAGGAAGGAACCGTGGGATCCGGATACAGCTTTATGTCAAATCTTGCTAAAACAATCATTTCAACTCATCTTCCTAACTCAAACACTCCATCTCATCTTAAATGAGTTCCTAGATCAGTCAACCTCACGAAGTTGACTCTTGTGCATGTCAATCATCACATTCCAATGAATCCTAGTGGCTTAAGGCTTAAATGCACTTGCCAAATCTCTTAGTTTATAAACCACCTTGTTAGGACCTCCATAGTCATCACTCTCATCCTAACTTTCAGCTCTTGCAACCTCTTGAAATCATCTCATCATGAGGCAAACCCCAAGTAGTAACTTATCCACCAAAGAACCACCCATGAAAAAGGCTCGTGTTATACATGAAGTTTCTTCAACCGAATCATCTCCCGTCAAGCCAACAAATGATAGGACTCTTCCTCATCCAATCAAACCAATTCCTAAAAGGATAGTACCCACAAAACTACCAATACCAAACACCACCATACCTCCTAGGCCAAACAATATTATCTCCACTAAACCATCACCATTGGTTCCTAGAGCTATTTCATTTACATCCCCACTATCATCACCACACCTCTACAATTTATAGGACTTGCCTCCTAGGCCGTCTCATCCGCTTCCGTCGACAACATTTTCCTCATTATGAGGAATAATGGTACAAAATCAAGGTGTTGAGTCAACACTTGCTCCGGCTTCCTTTTCGCCGTTTCCATCATATAATCCCATTTGGATTATGAGAAATCATCAAAGTCAACCACCCGATCATATGGATGTTGACACTTCTACCACCACCATCATTCTTGGTTGAGTCATTTTCAAATGCACTCCACCAATTCCTCCATCGTTTGAAGCTCCATAAGCCGCTTCACTGATCCTTCGTATCAAGCCATTTCACTTCTTCCACCACCACTACCTAGCCATGACAAAGATTGCTATCATTGTCAACATGTTGAAAGTTTGATACATGAAGTACGAGAAGACCAACGTTTCATGTTCTATCATCTCCTCGAACGTTTCGACGAGATCAAACCTAAACAAAACTTGAGCTAGAAAATTTTAGTGGTGTCCTAGCATCAAGCGATAGTTGGTTTAGAAATTCCTAGTCATGTATTGTCTATTTTCTTAGTTTTTAGAGTCATGTATATTATAACTCTAGTTTTATTAAATGGAATTACATGCTACTTGTTATTTTCTGAGCATATAATTACCTTGTATTCACATCTCATTTTTGTGATAACATTACTTGTTTTATCACCGTTCTTTGAAATCAATCAACTCACTGATCCCACGATTGCCTAGGCGGATCCCTACTAGGAGGGCTGTGGGATCCGTGAGATGTAAAGTTTTCTATCTACTAACTTGAATCACATTTGCAAGAAATTGTGAATTATACTTGTTTTCTAACCCTTGTTTTCTAACCCTTGTTTTGTAGCTATTCAATTAACACATGAAGAATTTGACACCCTAAAGCTAGGGGGAGCTTGGTGTCAAAACAATACGTTGCACAATTACTTGCAACCTTAGATGTATATTTCATGACTTCCCGTTGCAAAATTGCAATCATCTAAGGGGAGCACACCCGTCACATAGACGTAATCTTTTACAAAAGTTAGTTGCAAATGAACTAGATTAGAATTATTTTCTTGATGCCCTTACTTAGGGATGGACTCGTCAAGGGGGAGTAAAAGACGAGATCCTTTCCCATTATTTGCTCTCTATTTCTTTTTACTTTTAATTCTTTCACATGTTTTTCTAAAAAACAATGTGTTGCCTTCCTTCAAACACTTTTTGTTTCGACAAAAGGGGGAAAAAGTAAAAACTACAAATTCAAACTTTTACAATTTTAGCTTATCCTTAAAATAATTTTATGTTTTGTCATCAACAAAAGGGAAATTGTTAATACAAATAATCCGTAAAAGCGTTTATTTATATTTTACGATCTTCTAATGTTTTGTCGATAACAAACGTAAAATCATATTAACGAAACAAATAAAATACGTAAATGGTTTGAACTAATAGTTTCTAACATATTCACATTTTCACATAAAACACTAAAAACAAGTATATACTAAAATGGGTAAAAACTAGCAAATGGTTTTGACCCATAACCCATGGTTTTATTTATACCACTTAACCAAGTTCATTGTATCCTTAAGATACATTTATCTAGAAAGAAAACCATGGATCAACCCATAACCCATGACCCATAACCAAAAATACCCATGGGCAAAGAGGAGCGTACCACGGATCCCTAGCTTTGTGCTAGCCGGATCCCTTGTGGTAGGGATCAGGGAACGATGAGGTTTTCCTCTATAAATAGTGAGCCATTTCTTCATTGTTGCTTACCCCCTTTCAACCACTTTCTAACATACTTTCTCCCCTGAGTTAAATCTCACTAACCTTAGATCCAAGAGATCTATGTTTGTAGTTTTGTTTTTGTGTGATCTTCTAGGTTCCTCTTAAAGGCAAGATCACCACCTTTGAAGTCGAGCAAGCTCAAGTCCATGAGTTGCCATGCTTCCTCATCATCAAGGCTATTGAAGTCCTTTTGTTGATGATCTCTTTCTTTCTACAAAGAAGTGTAGTGTTGAAGACATTAGTGAAAGATGTCTCAGTGTCAAGGCGAAGATATTAGTGAAGGGTATCTATCGTCATAGGATAAAGCACTTGTGGTAGGTGCTTAGAAGTCAAGACAAAGAAGCATTAGTGAAATGTGCTTAGAAGTCAAGACAAAGAAGCATTAGTGAAGGTGCTTAGAAGTGAAGACACAAGACATTAGTGAAAGGTGTCTTGTAGATCTAGTCAAAGGCATTAGTGAAAGGTGCCTTAGATGTACATTCGATATGGTGTGTTTCGATGTACATGATAGACTAGTATTAGATCCAAGGATATTGATATCCTTGATGATGTTGTAAAGGAGTAGATCTCCTTTGGGATTAGTCGTTGGTGTAGTGTGGTAGTAGTTCCTCCATTGCAATGGAACTAGGTGCTTAGCCTAGTACCTAATAAAGCGTAGGCGACGTTGTGAAGGTGTAGTTCACCTTGGAGTGAAAGAACTAGGTACTTAGCCTAGTACCTTATAAAAGGGTAGGCGACGTTGTGTAGGTGTGGATTCACCTTAGAGTGAAAGAACCCGGTGGTTAGCCTAGCACCGAAAAAGGGTAGGCGACGTTGTGAAGGCTTCTCCGCCATAAGGAGATTGGTGTAGTGATTACGAACTCTCGAGTAGGTGACTCGGGGAGTGGAGTAGGGCAAGGAAGGTGTCCTTGTAGCCGAACCACTATAAATACTCGTGTTGTGGTTTTGTGCTTCTTACTCTTATCTTTTATTACTTATCTTTATATGCTTGTTTATCAACATCCAACACACACATCCAAATAGATTGACATAAGTCGATCTAAATAGATTAAAAGGAAGTTTTAATTGGCAAAACTATTCAACCCCCCCCCCCTTCTAGTTTTCCACAGTGTGCAACTCACTTCCCATAATTTAATGCGATGACATGTCTGGATGCTCAAGGCCTTGATACTTTTGTCAAGTACAACTCCTATTCAGTCAATGCTTGAATCTTCTTCAATATGCTACTTCTTCACAGTATTTTTGTTAAGCCATTAACACCACAGTTAATACCGTAACAGTTTCGTTCTATTCCGATTCATAATCACCTCTTATCAATTCAATTCATAACAAATATTCAAAAACACCAACTCCATTGAGGGTTGCGATCATTTACAAAGTAAGAAAAATTAAAAAGGCTAGAAAGCCACTCACAATGTGACAAGTGTCCCCCATTCACTCCCTCATTTTTTTCTTATTAAATTCGGTTAGGGGGTATTTTTGTCATTTCAACCCGTTTTTTATATTCCACCCCAAATTTCAAACGCAAATAACTTTCAAACGACAAACTTTTACGAAAAACCGATTTCACCATAATTTTTAAAATTCGATTATCTTTAATTTGGTAAAATCTTGATAAATATTTGAACTTTTTTACATATCAAATAGTTCTTGATTTTCTTGATTTTTTTGGCATTTTGGCCCTATTTTTACTTTCATAAATGTCAAATCGTGAAAAACTTAAAACATGAAAGTTATATATTTTGTTCACTCTTTACCCGAAATTTAAATTACTCAAATTCGATATCATATGGGTAAGATATCACACGTTAAAGATGGTGTTTTACTCATATTTGTTGCATCTGAGGTGTTTGATGAAATGTCTAGCTTAAATTTTATTGTTAAAGTTGAGCTAAATCGCTAATTTTGTCCCACAACGCATCATTAATCATTTTATTAATATAAGATTCAAAAAGTGATGTTTTTAATAGTTAATGTTTTAACTATTAAAGCGATGAATGATGAACCAAACCAAAGCGATGAACCAAATCAAACTGTTTAAAAAGCATAAAACCAAAGCGATGAACCTAACCAAGCGATGAACCAAACCAAAAATGATGAACCAAACCAAAGCGAAACTATGATTGATGAACCAAACCAAAGCGATGAACCAAACCAAAAGCGATGAACCAAACCAAAGCGATGAACCAAACCATAATCGAAACTATGATTGATGAACCAAACTAAAGCGATGAACCAAACCAAAATCGAAACTATGATTGATGAACCAAAATTAAGCGATGAACAAAACAAAATAAACACCAACATGTTAGTGAAACTATGATCGATGAACCAAAATAAACTAATGAACTATGTTTGATTTGGTTCACCGGTTTAGTTTGGCTCATCGATTCATCGATTTGGTTTGGTTCATCGATTTTGGTTTATTCATCGGTCATCGATTGGTTAATCGATTTAATAGTTTAAAACTTTAAGTTTTAACTATTAAAAACATCACTTTTTGAGTTTTACATTAATAAAATGATTAATGATGCGTTGTGGGACAAAAATTAATTCATTTAGCTCAATTTTAACACTAAAATCAAAGCTGACATTTCATCAAACACTCATATGAGAATAAATACGACTAAAACGTCATCTTTAACGTGCGATATCTCACTCATATCATATCGGTTTGAGTGATTCAAGTTCCTTGGTAAAGAGTGAATCAAAATCTAAAACTTTTGTGTTTTAAGTATTTTATGATTCGGAAATTTTAAGGTAAAATATGATCGAAAATAAGAAACATCGAAAATCGTACTAAATGAATATGTCGAAAAAAGTTTGAAATAATTAAAAGATTTATACCAAATTAAAGAGAATTGAATTTTAAAATTATAGTGAAATCGGTTTTTAAAGTTTGTGGTTTAAGAGATATGCGTTTGAAATTTGAGGTGGAAAAGAAAAATGTCGAAAAGACCATATTACCCCGGACGGATTTATGTATAATTTAAAGTAGGACGCGTGTCAATGAATGAATCTTTTACACTTTTTAATTTTACCCACTTTCGATATATCCCCAACCACTCAATTGAATGTGTGGTCTCGAGTTCAATTAAAGCTGGTGCGAATAACTTTAAGTGGTAGCGCCAACTTCGCGAAAAGGAGAGGCTTTCTTGGTTTGAGTACATGTGGCGGTGGGTTCAAACCCCGTGGATTAGTCGGCCAAAAAATCGGAAATCACGGTTACCAAAAAAAAAATTTGTTTAATTACTGCTTTAAAGCAATATTTTTCATCTGGTTAAAGCCTGAGTCGTTGCTAGCTTGTGATTAAACTAGAGACCGGGCAACTTTTTTAAACCAAGGACCAAAGGTCGGAAGCGATTGGGCGCAATCCAATCTTGTGAGTCGTTGATTGCTTCATCACAAACTGGACAACGAACCGAGTCTAAATCTTTTTCCCCGATGACCAAGGTTACAACGAGTTGGTAAGCGATCATTAACGAAGCACCATGTATGAATATTAACTTTGATCTGGATAGAGTTGTTCCATCAGATTTTACTTTTCACCGCCGATGGTGCATGTAGCTTCAATAATGATTGATATGGTCCTATAGGATGAACAAATTTTATTTTATTTTTATCATAAAAGATGAAAAATAAAAATTTAACAACATATTCTTTTCGCATATAAAAGAACGACGCTTTAATGATTAAAAAACAATGGTTATTTAATCTCCTCATGTTATCACCAAAAAAAAGTAATCAGTTAATCATTCCATTTCGTTCTAGTTAGTTTAATACATTAGTTTATCAAAATCAAGAACTGTAGTATATATTTATATATATCAAAAGCTAGATTTTGTTAATTTGAATCACAAGTCGATATTTGAATCACAAGTAGATTTTGTTAAGTGAATCAAAATTACAAATTGCGTTTAAATATGACGTAAATCAAAGTGAACTCGGTTTTCAAAACGTCAAATAATCCAAGTCGTTTTGTGAATAACAACCACATCGAAAACTTTAGAGTTTAGATGAAGTGTAAAGAAAGAAAGAAGGTGACGGGTGATGACACGATGCCTAGTTACACGTAGACCCACATGTATGTGTCTATCTATATATGTGTATACACATATATATACACATGTATATATAGATTCATCTATAAAAAAAAATATAAAGTAAATAAAAAGATGACTCGTTACACGTATGCCCACATGTGGATTAATACCTTTTTGTGATTTGTTAAATGAATAACGCCGTCAAACCATGATGGAATGTCACCTTCAACTTTGACCCCAAAATATGACCCCATTAAACATCATGGTAATGCGGCGCACCGTGGAAAAGGTATTATATTACAGTATTATCCATATTGGTTTCAAAAGCAAATTAAATAAAATTAGAGCATTTGCATTCATAACTCAAATTATTCTTTAACCTTTTGCCACGTCAGCGTCATATCAAATTTTAACATTTCACTTTAACTCATTCAAAAAACACCCACTATCATAACATCTCAAGTTAAGGTTTAACATTTGATATTTTCGAATTCGACCCCTAAACTAAAACAAACACTTCATTTATTAAAAAACATATCATTAATTTGAAAATATATTACAATACGAAATTAAAAAAAAAAAAAAAAGTTACAACGAAATAAAAAAAGACACTGAAAATTAAACATTACAACATAAAGGAAATGGCGAGAATACAATCATTGTGAGGTTCTGAGTTATATTTTTGATGATTCGGTTTTTATCATTGATCCAAGCCACGACATTTGAATCTTTGCCATCGATGTCAATCATCAAAACTTCATCTCTTCCAACCTTGTTATTGTTTCACCTTTGAGTTGTTGGGCCCGATACGCCGCTTGGCGGTTTCGCGTTGATCGATCTTTCGTTTGCCATAGTTTCGGTTAATTGACTTGACGAGCTTGTTCCTCCGGTGCTCGCTCCCCGATTTGTCGTGCTCTCGGATCTTGCTTTCTTGGAAGCACGTTTTTTTCCTATGGGGCGTGGTTGTTCATCATGACCAAACAAAGCCTCGTTTTTTTGGCTTTGGACATCGTCGATTAAATCAACCGGATCCGGCGTGTCCCACTTCTTATGCTTACGCAAAATCTCCCAAGCATCATCGAGAGCAAACGCGATTTGTGCTCGTCACGATACATTTGCCGCGCGGTTTCATGACATCCATCTCACTTTCCCACCTGTTCCCGTTGCGCGCGTTTGAAAAAACCGTTGAACTTTGTGCAATCACGGTTCAACGTTTTCCACTTGCTTGTCATCATATCCTTGTTGCGTTGTTGAAAATTGAGTCTATTGAACTCATTTCGACCCGTATCCAAAGCGTATCTTTGGGTTGTGCCGCCGACTATCGGATCCTCGATGTGACTACATAACACGGCAAGTAATTCTTCCTCGATGGTTGCCAGCGCCCGAGAACGCATTCTTCTTCATCATCATCATCGATTGGTTCGGGGTCTTTAGATTTTTGGACTTCGTTTAATCGACCTTTGGATTTTTTGGAGGACGTGGGTGTTTCGGGAATATCATGTGTTTCATTTGTAAATGTTGTGAGTGTTGTGAGAATTGTAGATTTTGAAAGTTGGTGTTTAATGTGCTTTGTTGACTTTGTTGCCAATCTGAGATATTGTTGATGTTGTAGGTACATTTCTTGGCTCGACAAGCCTAGTGGGTTGGGAAAAGAGGCGTTGTGGTTTGAAGATGAACCGCGTTCGGGTTTGAAGATGAACCGGGTTTGAGGTATTCCACCCACAGACAGAGAAGATTCATGAATGTATCATCGTTGTTGCCTCCCGACATTTTTTAGTAATTGGAAGTATAAGATTGAGAGGATTGAATAGTGAAAGTGTGAAAAAATGTTGTTTTAGTTGGTATTTATAGTGGTAAAAATGTTTTGATTTTTTTTTTTTTTTTTTTTTAAAACTAGTCGTTAGGTTCGGGGAAAATGAAATTTTTTAAAACCCAACGACTAGTAGCCGTTAGGGGGTAAATTGATTTTTTAATTCGAATAACGCCGTTATTGGGCTAACACCGACGCGCGTTAGCCGGAATAACGCCGGCTTCGTTGTGGTTAACGCCGGTTAACGTGGCCTAAAGCGCGTTTAACGTGGGGGGGGGGGGGGCGTTAACCGTTGCAAATGCTCTTAGGGTTTTGTCAAAAGCTATATTCAAGAATCAAGAACATATTTAAGTTATTAGTAAATTTAAGATTAAAATGGTAAACTATATTGAAATTTTGACAGTTGATTGTTGCACTTTTATTAATATGCAGAAAAAAAATTATCTTTCTAAAATGATACTCTATAAATTAATTTTGGTTAGACGGAGGTTAAATACATGAATACGACTCAAATAAAAACCAACATGAAAAAGCTAGGTAGCATTGAAACAGGAACTCGGTCGCGGATGCAAGAAAAACGGATTCACAACTTACTTTAATTGTGACTCAATATCCGATCAAGAGATTGTTTTTGGACATCACTACAAGAAAAACCACCTATAGTGACAAAATAGCTTTCGTCACTAACAACAAAAAAAATCGTCATTGAATCATTGGTGACCAAACTTGAGTCGTCACTAAAGCTCGTCACAAATTCGGTTAGTGACCAAAATAGAATTAAATCACAGTTAGTGACGAAAAATTAAATCACCTATGAGTTCTGATGACAATGACTTTAAAACATTGAGTGGCGAATACTTGGTCACTATTTTTCATTTTAGTGACGAGATAATGGTCACTAGTGAGTATCGATTAATGACGAAATGAGTGGTCCTTCGATGGGTTAAATACCAACCACTTAAAACCATTAGAGGCGAATGCGTGGTCACTATTTCTTGCATTAGAGACCAAATTGGTGGTCACTAAATGTACCTTCTATGTCAACTAAAAGGGTTGCCACATTTACAGATATGTCAACTAAAAGGAAAGTGAATACAATATTAAACTAAAAATGAAAGATGTGTCAACTGAAAGTCATCTGCACATAGTATAGAAATGAAAATCCATAATATTGATTCCTTATAACATAGCATCTAATAGTTGATCCAAGATTAAACCAAACATGTAGTTATAAAAAGAGTACGAACATTAGAGTGAATATAACACAAAAATAATGCACAAGCATGTTGCATATAAGCAATACTTTGTCTAAAAATCCTCAGGCATGCACAATGTCCCATGGCCCGATCTTTCTATCATCCATAAGCTAAAGGTGAAAAGGTCCTTGTTAGTCTCTTCATATTTCTCTCTGAAAAAAAAATAAAAATAAAAAATGTCATCAAATGAAACAAGCGAAACAAAATTACTCTCTTGTTGTACAATTCACAAATGATAGCAATCTCTTATTTGTACTAAACTCAAGTACATATCTAATTATGAAACAATGAAACAAAATTATAGCAAGAATACAAGGAGTCATTAGGTGTCGAATCAAGAAATCATAAACAAAAACCAAAAGCAGTTAGGCCTAGTTTTCTTAATACAAGAAGTTGTTAGGTGGCATAACTAACTTTATATTTTAAGCAAAAGTAGCCTCTCATATAAACACATCTGGCATAATAGTACGTCTTTGATTATTTACGGATACATGCAATATTTATCAATCTAAGTTATCTAACTACGAGGATGTAGTTAAAGCGTATGCACAAAACATGAAATATCCGTGACAAGACTCCTCTCTTACAATTTGTGAACTCGTTTAACTCATGAAATTGCGAACTGTTGGTAAAATAGCGAGCTTTCTTTATATTTGAACCTGGCAAATCACACACATTGATGTTTTAGGGGGCTTTCTTTTTTGCCTTAACAGAAGTATCTGTAGCTAGGGAGGACTGATCACTTCATTTTCTAACATTCTTTGTGTTCACAGATGTTTTTCATTTGGTTTACTATATGCTATGATTACTTTACTTCCAGAATTCACTCGAGAATCGAAAATATGATACCAACAGATACCAGTATCTACAAAATATATACTTGGCGTGATTTGATTTTAGTGTGTGTTTTCAATATTAGTGACATATATTTGCTTTAACTAATGACGCTCTAGACATCGATAAAATTTTCTGCCTAAAACGAACCCTCCTTAACGATATTTTGTTGAGGAGTATGTGCCATAAATTAACCACTAAAACAATTCCGATTTCGCTATCTCACTTTTTGTTTCTTCGCACTACTCTTAACCACTAAAACACCAAACTAGCAAAATTATCCACTAATAACACTTACACATTTCAATAATCAAAGTTTCATTCGCTTAATCAGTTTATAAACAAAGTTTCGTTCCCTTAATCAGGTTACGGTTATCAATAACATACAATTAAACAACCAAGCCCTAAATTTAACATAACAAGCCCTAAACTTAACATAACAATCAAATTAAAGTAACAGAATAGTGATTATATAAAAATCCTTACATAACAAGCCCTAAATTTAACATAACAAGCCCTAAATTTAACATAACAATCAAATGAGAGCTTGAGATCCGAACCGTAACACAAATGAGAGCGATGAGATCCGAACTGTAAAACTGATTTCAACCGAGTAATATAAGTGATGATGATGATGATGATGATGATGATGATGATGAACGAAGATAGTGAATATAAGTGGGATGGAAGAAACTGATTTCAACCGAGCTTGAGATACATAGTGATGATGATGATGAACAGTGTTCGGATAATGAAACAGCTTATTTTTTAGATCTAATATAAAATAGAAGTGTTATTCCAAACGAGATCGGGTCGGGTCCAAAATAGAAGTGTTTTTTATAAGTTATTTTTTTAAATAGTTGATATACAACATATTGAAATTTGAAAGTTTATGTTTCAACCGGTCGGTGTGGCCAAAAAGACGGGTAAAAAACCATGTTTTTTAAAACGGATTAACTAGTTAGACTCGTCGGGTTTTAAGTGACCCGGGTCGACTCGGTTCTCTAAACCCAACCGGGTTTGGTTTTTTTTCATCTTTTTTTATAGAAAACCGGGTTGACCCGATGGTTGAACCGCTTGAAAAAAATAGTGTTTTTAATAGAAAACCGGGTTCACCCGGCGGTCAAACCGGTAACCAGGTGATCCAGTGACTTGACCAGGTCGATTAAAAAACAGGGTTTCAAAACATTGGTTTCAAATAATATGTTTAGGGGAGAATACATCAAAGAAAGTTAAATATTTGCAATTTTGCATATTTCTTTATAATACAAGTTTTTATCGTAACGTTTGATAGTGTTTACGATTTTGGATTAATATACGAATATGCAAGTTTTAATAAGTACATATCTAAATGCCCCCTTATTCTTAATCATTTTATAGAATTAGCGATATGTGAAATAGTGACCAAAATTTTGTCACTAATACTTAATGACGAAATTTCTCGTCACTATTCATGTAATTTAGTGACTAAATGGTGACCACTTATAAGTTTCGTCACTGACTTTCTACCGATGACCAAAAATAATGACGAAAAATTATATCGTCACTATTTACATCTAAATAGTGACCAAAAATATTTCTCGTCATTAATTTCTCGTCACTAAAGCTACTTTTTCTTGTAGTGTCACAAAAACACAACTAAGAATTAGGATTAATTCCAAATAAATATTGTACGGTACACTAAAGTTCAGTATGTGAGCTCAAATGATCCAGATATTACAAAACGAGGGCTTGCAACTTCAAAATGTATAGGGTGTGTTTGGGGAGGGGCTTATGGGGCTTGGGCTTCTAAAATAAGCCGGCTTATAAAGTAAGTCTCGTTTGTCATGCGGGCTTATAAAATCATAAGCCCTTAAAAGGGCTTAAAACTTTAGCCCCATAAAAGGGGCTAAAAACTTTAGCCCGAGGCTTATGAACCATAAATTACATATTTACCCACAAAAATATCTAACATATACCATAAAACTCATTTAATTATATCATTTTAGTAATTTTGCAATAATAAGCCCCATTGACCCATTTACAAACAAGTTTACAAAATACAAATTTCAACTTGACATAATAAAGCCCTAGCCCAAGCCCATTAAGCCCAACCCCCCCCCCATTTCGCCAAACATACCCTATGACCACAGGGATCGTCAAGTGACAACAAACTTTGTAATTATTATCGCTAAAGTATGTCAGGCCTCGTGAGTAAAAGTTAGAGGGGTCTCCGATTGATGTTCAATAGGTGTTGTCGTACAAAGCTTCCACTTAAAAGGGGCCACATTTTTATTACTTTTGCATATAATTTCGTATAATATTAAACATATATGAGTTATATAATTGAAGTTTATATGCAATTTATTTTTAGTTTATAAGTGTAATAGGGTATTTTTATTTTTATTGCCTAGGACCATCGAAAATCACGAGAAATCCCGGGTAAATGTAGTTGCCCGATAAAAAACGCTATGTACGTAGTGGTCACACCAATCTTCCCGAAAAGTAAAAATTTGCGTAGTTTAAATATGTGCAATGTGTCGATGACTCAAGCCCTATTGTTCTTTCACTTGGATGTCAAGTGGATGTATAAATCTTCTCTTGATGTAGTTTAACAACCCTTGTAACACTCATTTTCAACTAGCTCCTTGTTAGTTTCTAATTGCAAATTATCGTTGTTGGGCAATTCATAGCCCAAGATCCCTTGGTATAGATTTAAATAAAAAACAACCTAAGTGAATACAAGTCCCTGAATGTTACAAAACGTTCATGGAGTAATCCTCAATAAGTTATTCAGAGTCTGAAGATTAAGACTCATCACAACCTGAGGCGAAACTCAGAAAGTGAAGATAATAACCAAGATCATGATGAGAGAGTCAGTGTGTGATGATAATAATACACTAACTCCCTGAAGGTCTCCCCAAACTTTGAAAGCATTCTAAAGATATAAATATTTCTGGTAGGATATTTAATTCTTTGAAATATAGGAGGGAAACTCCTTGAAAAAATAAGTTCAAAGTACTTATGAAAAGTCAATGAGTACTATAGTTGGTAAAAAGTACAACTAGTTGTCACATTGTTCCAACAAAAGTATGTTTGTAGCATATTAGGAATATAAGCTAAAGTACAAAGTGAACTTTAGCCTGTCACATGTTGACACGTACTTTTTACCTCACGGGTTTTCACTTTTTCTTTGCCTATAAATAAGAATGTTGTAACGAATGAAAAAAAAACATCTCTTGTATTAATAATATTTAACACTTTCAAGAGCTCATTTTATTTCTTCAAAATAGAACTAATTCTTAGATTTGTAATCTATTGGTTTAACATAGTTTTTACTTAAACATTTTTTTTTGTGCAAAGATGAAAATATATTATTTCAATCAACAGATTTTACAAGGTTATAATCATGAAAACTGTTTTGAACATGCTCAAAACAGAGAACAACACTCAATTCTAAACTATACCAGATATCAAACAAACTATGTCCCATATTAGACATTGCTAATCAGAACATATCTCATATACAACATTCATTTTGCAGACTTGATCACTGCAGCAACAAGTCCACAACAGATAGTTACTTTGTACCCAAAGAATCAAGGTGCACTATAACATGAACCATGCCAACTAGATTGTAATTTCACCTATTAATGCACCTACCATCTAGCTACATTTCCACATCACTCCCCATCAAAACCATTCAGCCAACATCCACAATGGTTAAGACAGGAGAAGAGTGTGGCTTCACTAGGGACCCATAACCCATCCATTGGGGGCTCTGCCAAAACAATCTACATTTCTTTCTCTAGAAAGGCTTCAATTGTTTGGGAACACTCACCCTCAATGATGTCCAACCATTCCTCCTATGCCAAGGTATTGAGAGGACCAAGCAGGTTCATCTTTCACTCCTCGCTATTCCACTCATCATACATTGGCCGCCCCAACTATATACCATTCACAATAGGATGATCTACATTATGGTACATTCAAAGGAATTAGACCTCTCACTGTAGCATCAAAGCCTATCATAGTTCCCTCCTAAGGCCAAACTGGATAGGAGAATGATGATCCAATGAGTACAGTCACACCCAATGAACTCCAAGGTACTAGACACAATCCTACTATTATGGTTTACAAAATAAGCCTCGCTGTCTTCAAATTGTCCTGTTATCCCACCTAGATACACAAAAGCAATATGAAGCTTGTCCAAAAGATAGAACTGTTCCAATATACTAGTCATCTGCACAAAATTGCTTGACCCAAACACCTTTTAAATTCTCGAACTTGTCTATTCTTATCAAAATGTATCACTAGAAATTTTTAGTAGTAATGATTCATCCCTTTATTGATATTTATAATAACTTTCCACTTTACGCAAATTTGACCACATGAGTAGAGTTTTTAACATGTAGGCTTGACAATTTTAGTCTTAAGTGGTTCACAATAGCATTAATCAAGTCATCCACATCTTTTTCTCACTAGTAAACATCCTTTATTTCTCTCATTCCATATGAAGTAAACACAAAAAGAAGACCAAATCTTCTCAAAATGCTTCTAATTGACTTGTTGCACTTTTGATGGATCATATGACTTACAATATCCTCCCATCATCGGTGAAGTATTCTGTTCAATCTTATTTTTAAACTCAGACCATATCCTTTTAGAATATGGGCATTCAAAGAAAAGGTGGTTGAGAGAATCAGGGCAGGCTTCACACAAAGAACATACCATTTGTCTATCGGTACCATTTGAGCAATATGTCCTATGTAGACAGTCTTCCATGTAATGCAATCCACATAATGAAAGGGTGCTTAGGTGTACAGGTTTGAGAACCATATAAGATCACTCCATTCAACTTTATTGCCATTGGGCCCCTAGTCTTTCAAACTCATTAGTTGAGTAATTAGTACACTTTCCATTATTAGAACACTACGGATACTTATCCTTAGCCTCTTCACGTAAATTTGGTATAGGGATTGTGTGAACAATGGGAATTTAACACTCCATTCCATTGGTGAGTTCCATTGTCCATCTTGAATCATATCCTTGAGCTTCACATTAAGGTGCAACCGCTTGTGCCACAACTTCCATAGAGATATAGTTACTTAAAGGTTGTCATGCCAAAGGAATGTGCTTTTCCATTACCAACTATGCTCATAATGTGAACTCTCGACTTATCTCGAGTTTAAGAATCGCTTCCACCCATATCTTAAATTCTTATCACATTTAGCGATCCATACACTAGTGCCTTTCAATCTAACCACATTGATCCATTTCACCCAAAGAGACTCCTTATTGCTAGCAACATTCCATAGATGTTTTGACATAAGAGTTTTATTCCACATCCCAAGATCTTTGATTCCTAAACCTCCTTTATTTTTGGTTTACAAACATATTTCCAAGCAATTTGGCCTTACCTGGACAACTCTTCTTGGCACCATAAGAACCTTTAAGAAATTTGTTAATGTCATTGATCACTGATTTAAGAAGAATGAAAATTGAGGCCCAATAAACTTGCATAGAGAATAGGATAGAGGCAACTAACTGTAATCTACCAGCGTATGACAACATCTTATTCTTCCAATTACTCACTTTCTCAATGATATTTTTGCAGTCAGTGAAATTGAGATGTTTGGTTAAGAGTGGCACCCCAAGATATGTGATAGGTAAAATCCCTACTTCAAAAGGTAGAAGAGCTATGATACTCTGCTTGACCTGCTCCTGAACATTGCCAAAGAAAACTGTACTTTTTCCAATGTTTGGGTGTAGACCAGATATAGAGCTGAACTTGTTTAAGGCTGTTTTCACCACATTGACTGAATTTAAATCACCATAACATAAGACAAAAAGATCATCAGCAAAACACAAATGAGAAATTTGAAGATCCTTACACCCCCAATGATACTTGAACCTCCCATCTTCATTGATCTGTTTATGCATTAAGAGGCTAAAAACTTCCATGACCAGTGTGAAGATGTAAGGGGAAATTGGCTCTCCCTGCCTAGCCCTCTTCCTCCTTTGAAATATCCAACTCTTTCATTGTTGACATTGATAGTAAATGCAACAAATCTTATGCAAACCATTATCCACTTAACCATTTGAACTGGGAATTTGAATGCATGTAAGATACCTTCCAAAAATCCCAATTAGACCGTATCATAGGATTTTGAATGTCTATCTTTAAAGTAACTCTTCTAGGACCACTGTTCCAATTATACCCTTTGAGAAGCTTTTGTGTTAGGAGTATGTTATCATTAATTTGTCTTCCCGGTATGAAGGTACTCGACAAGGGACCAATTTGCATAAAGCATTTTTGATCTGTTAGTCAAGATTTTACTAACGATCTTATAAAGAACATTACAACAAGGCTATAGGTGCATGAATCGAAACCTTCGTTGGGGTTTTGATTTTAGGCATAAGAGTGTGAATGTAGCATTTACTTCACCTAACATCTTACCGATCTGAAAAATTCCTTTATAGCATCACATACATCATTTCCAACAACATACCATGCTTTCTTGTAGAATCTAGTAGTATAACCATCAGGATCAGGGGCATTGTTATCATTAATATCAAATAGAGCTTCCTTAATTTGCACATCTTTAACCTCTCTAGTCATGATCTCAACATCTGTGTTGGATACAACTCTTGGGTTAAGGTATTCCAGGTTACAATCTTGAACAGGAATTGCAACTCCTAAGAAGTTTTAAAAATGATTCACAAATTGCTCTGGCACATGATCACCTTCAAATCTATACCCATTCTCATTGTTGACAGCTTCTATTCTACTTTTGTGAGCTCTACCTTTCAATATAGCATGGAGAAACTTAGTATTCTTGTCCCCATCACATAGCCATTCAATTTTAGCTTTCTGAAAGAGAAGTTTTTTTCATCTTTGATAGCAATGTTGTACTCCTTGAGAATTCTAGCTTCTTCTTGCTTTAAAACATCATTATGAGGATCTTTTCAACCTTTGTTTGGATTACTTTCACTTTTCCTTCCATTCAATGACTTTTCATGGAGGTTATCAAATTTCGGTGAGGGCTTTCATATGGAACTTTAAAGCTTTTAAATTCTTTACAAGTTTATACATACAACAACCTTCAATTGGAATTTCCCATTCTTTCTCAAGACAACACATAGAAATTTGATTTATCGGTAATAAAATTTGAAAATCTAAATGCCTTATGTTTTTCCTCATCATTTGTAAGATAATGAGGACATCGGAATTGTGATCGGATGTGAGGTGTGGAAGAAATAGAGCATGAGAGTTGGTGAAATTGCTCATAAACTCCACATTTCAAGCACTCTATCAATTTTCTTTTTGATTCCACTGTTTGGATTTAATCTGCTTTGGACCCAAGTGAAATGTATTCCAGTGCAGTTTAGATCTTCTACTTCAATATTATCCAAACACTCCTGAAAATCAATCATATCACCAGTCTTGCAGGAACCTCCCTCTAAATGATCATCAATATTCAGGCTAACATTCCAATCTCTCAATAGAACCCATGGCCTGCCATGAATAATACTCTTATATATGACCAAAGTCATCCATAGATCTTTCATTTCTCTTCCTGTATTGGTAGCATATACAAAGTAGCAAAAAAACTTGTGTTTATTGTTTATTATCTCAATTTCACATAACAATGCTTGTTTACAAGAGTGAAGAGGCATAATGTTGACATGATCCTCCTTCCAACCCACAATGATCTCGCATCCTCTATCACTATCTTTACATTAGAACACTTATTCCGGTCCCCAATACAAAATCACAAATCTTACCCAACTTTTTCTCTTTTATGTGAGTTTCGAACAACATAGATGCTTAACTTCTCATCATTATTAAACTTCTTCACCTCCTTTTGCATTTCTTTGTTACACAACCCCATTACATTCCAAGTAACCATCTTCAATTCATTAGTCATTATTGTCATGATATGCTATTTTCTAAGATCCTTTATTGACATATCGGATCCGACTCCATTCAATTCATTATATGTCATACTTTTAGCTATTCTATTTTCTTCATCATCAAGACCTTCCTTATTCCATAGTATTTCCATTTTCTCTTTATAGTACTTATGCATATCCTCATTCCAATACTTACAATCCTCTGCTTTGAAGGTTTCCTTTGATACTTCACAAATTTGTCCACACTTGCCTTTCACTTTTATTTATAAATTTCAGTGTCATCAATTTCTTCAAGTACATCATACTTATTAGCACTCCTTCTCAATTCCTCAACTATTTGTTTGTCAACATTCGATGGACTTTTAGGACAACTAGGACTCTTAGATCACACCGCAATACCAATCTCCTTGTTTGCTTTCGGATCGGTTTGTGGTTGGTTACTCTCATCGGTGGGTTTTCTTCATAATAGGCTTAAATTGAACCTTGGCTTAGAAACTTTATTTCCATTGATCCCTTTATTACCTCTGTTTCCACCATTATTTATTTTCTTGTTACCATGCTTTACCATTCTAAATCCATCAACGTCTCGATCTACTTCATCTTTATTCTTTGTAGGCTCATCGGTTTGGTTGTTTACTTCATCTATTACCAATCCACAATTCTTGTCATTATGTCCATACACTTTACAATAGCGCATCTAGGTGGTGTCCAACTATATTCAACATTCAAAACTTTGACCCTTTAATCATTTTATCATCCCCTTTGTAGCAAATCTCAAATTTCTCTTTGAATCCCCTTTCAAATTTTATTTTAACTAAAACTCTTGCAAATCCTGCATTACCAATGCCTTCACTACACATTCTAGCAGCAACTTTATCCATGATGAGGGGGTTCCCAAGGCTACTTGCAATAGAATTTATCCCTTTCACTGTCCAAGCATCCATTGGCACATTATGTAGCTTAATCCAAGCATGGTAAAAAATTTGGATCTGTCCTATCAACAATAATGCTTGGTGATAACATCAAATAGTCCTGAATATTAAGTGTCAATTTCCCCCGATAATGCTCATATTTTATATCATTTATATGGATTTACGCTTGTTTTCCTCTATATTTCACTTTCGGGTAAATTACGAGCATTGGAGCTAATGAGGCAGCGGATTTGGAGAGTTTATTGAAGATATATGATAGTATGCCCATTTTGAAGATGTTACGTAACTCTCCTCTCACATTACGCCGTAATGAGCGTGGCTCGAAAACCAACTAAGCGAAGATTACGGCGTAACTCCTCTTAGGATTACGTCGTAACTAATTAGTTCAAATGATGTTCCGCATTGCAAGCTCGCCCGCAACTCATTCCACAAATCTGGCGTAACCATGATTTATTGAAGATCGGCGTAACTCATTCCGGATGTTACCGTAACCGGCTTTTCGAGCAAAATACGAAGAAATGGATGTTCTGGCGTAACTTTGAACTTAAGTTACTGCCAGTAACGATCAACCTATAAATACCGCCCAAATTTGACATTTCTATTCATTCATTCCATACACCAAATCAGAGAACGTGGGTAGAAGGTTGAAGGCAGGTCTTGAGGAGCATACGGAGCCATCTCCAAGGGAGAAATCAATCCCCTACGATAAGCATTAGCAATTTATCATTTCTTTACTTTCAATTCATGTATTTCGATATGTTAAACATTGAATCGATTGTTTTAGTTAATATGAGCGGCTGAGCACCTCTGGTGCTAGCCTAGTTATGATTCCTTGATTGTTTTGTTTATGTTTACAATGCTTCCGTATAATTGTTTCTAATGTATGCATGCATAGTTTGTTGGTAGCTACCCTTGTTTCGGTAGTTTTTGTGGAAAACTAGAAGGGGGGGTTGAATAGTTTTACCAATTAAAACTTTGTTTTAAAATATTTAGATCGACTTATGTCAATCTATTTAGATGTGTATGTTGGACATTGATAGATAGATATATAAATGTGTAATGAAAGATAAAGAGTAAGAAGCACATAACCACGACACAGTATTTATAGTGGTTCGGCTACAAGACACCTTCATTGACTACTCCACTCCCGAGTCACCTACTCGAGAGTTCGTAATCACTACGACACCAACTCCTTATGGCGGAGAAGCCTTCACTCGTCGCCTACTCTTTTTCCGGTACTAGGCTAACCACGGGTTCTTTCTCGAGGAGAACCACACCTACCACGCGTCGCCTACCCTTTATCCGGTACTAGGTTAAGTCCGAGTTCCATTACAATGGAGGAACTACTACCCAACACTACACAACACCTAACCCCAAAGGAGACCCACTCCTTATTACAACACCATCAAGGATATCAATATCTTTGGAAACAAACTATCACTATTTGTATAACGATGCACCTCATCGATTATACGACCTTGGTATCCTTCACTAATGCCACTTTATTTGACTCTTAGGCATCTTTCACTAATTCCCTTGACACAAACGCTTTCACTAATGCCTTCGTCTTTAATCCTTTAGCATTCTTCAATAATGCTTTTGACATGGACGTTAAGCACCTTTCACTAATGCTTTCGTTTTGACTCTTCCAGCATCCTTCACTAATGCCTTGGACAGAACACTTCTATTGAGGGAGAAAGAAGTATCAATCAAGAGAACCTCGGTAGTATTGATGATGACGAAGCATGGCAACTCATGGACTTGAGCGTGCTCGACTTCAAGTGGTGATCTCGCCTTTAAGAGGAACCTAGAGAATCACAAAAACAAAAGACAAACTACATAGAAAGATCCTTAGGATCCGTGGTTAGAAGGTTACAATACTTGGGAAAGTATGTGTGGAATGGCAACCCAAAAGGAAGAAATGGCTCACTATTTATAGAAGAAAAACAACTCTTGTTCCACGGATCCCACGGATCCCTCACTGAGGATCCGTCGATCTATTCTTGGGGATCCGTGGGACGCTCCCTTTTGCCCATGGGTTTTGGGTCATGGGTCATGGGTTATGGATCATGGGTATCCAAGTAGATACAATGTATCTATAAGATGCAATGCATCTAGTCCATGGTTCATGGATTAAAACTATGGGTCATGGATTAAAACCATGGGTCATGGATATCATCCATATATGACATAAGCATGATGTCATGCAATGGGTTATGGGTCAAGCTCCATGGGTATGGGTCATGGACTTTGGGTTGTACTCAACTACATTCAAATGTATTTGGTTAATGGGTCAAGTACTTAAGTTTCTACTCATTAATATTACCCAATATAATACATACTAGTTATGTATATATTTACCCAATATGTAAACACTAGTTGTTGTACATATGTATTAATAAATCATAAAATCACTTATACTTGTTTTATGTGAAAGCGTAAGTGTGTTAGAAAACTATTGGCTCAAACCATTTACGTATTTTATTTATTTCGTTAAAATGATTTTCGTTTGTTATCGACAAAACATTAGAAGATCGTAAAATATAAATAAACGCGTTTTTGGCTTATTTGTATTAACAATCTCCCTTTTGTTGATGACAAAACATAAAATTATTTTAAGAAAAACTAAATTAAGTAAAAGTTCTAATGGAGTTTTTAATCTCTTCTCCCCCTTTTTGTCGAAACAAAAAGAGCGTTGAAAAGAAACTAACACAATGTTTTAATAAAAACATATAAAAGAAAAAAAATATATATAGAGAGCAAGTGACGGGAAGAGTTCTCGTCTTAACTCCCCCTTGGCGAGTCCATCCCTTTGTGAGGGCGTCAAGTAAATAAAAACTACTAAGCTAATGCATTGCAACTATGTTTGCAAATGGTTTTGTCTTAGTGACGATAATGCTCCCCCTTGATGATTGCAACTTTGAAAAGGGACGTCATGAAATGTAATCCAAATGAGGATTAAATTTCAAATGGTTTTGCAATGTATTATTTGACACAAAGCTCCCCCTATCTTAGGGTGTCAAAGTCTTCATGTGTATTTTGGAAATCTACAAAACAAAGGTTAGAAAACAAGTATATAGTGCATAATTTCCTGCAAATAAGACTCAAGTTAGTAGAAAATTGGTCTTCTGTTGCACGGATCCCACGGTTCCCTCCTTGAAGGGATCCGTCTAGGCAAATCTTAGGGATCCGTCTATCTGATGACATCAAAGTGAGATATGTATTCAAGCAACACACATATACTCAAAGCAATATGGCATATAAAATATCATTCAATAAAACATAAGAGATGATCTATAAATCTCTAAAAACTAAGAGAATGATTTAGCCATGTAATACATATTCTACTAGTACTAATAATTGACCAAAACTTAAGAAGCAACCATATGCTTGAGTCTAAGGATGAGTAGACTTGTTGATTTAGTCCAATCTTTCAAGAAGATGATTAAACATGAAATGAAACTCATTTCGTACTTCTTGAACAAGTCCTTGGGTGATTAGACAATTAGAGCAACTATTGTCTTGATTAAGAACCGGTGGAGATTGGATGTTTTGAGGAGGTTCTACAAATGATTGTGGTGGTACATTGAGTAATGTAGGATGAGGTTCTACTAGGAATGAGGGTGGTGGTAATGGAAATTCCTCCATATGATCAAGTCCTTGGTGGTTCCCTGTTTCCAATGATGGACTAGTTGGTGAGGTAGGTGATTCCCTATTTAACGAGAAAGTTGGTGAATGAGAAGTTCTCGGTGAGTGATCTAATGAATAGAGATTTGGGTGAGAAAGAGGCTCGGTAAAGGAGTGTATTCCATGCTCTAGGAATGAAGGCTTATACGTCTTACTCAAACTAGGTGCGTTTGGTTTAGAGCTTGATGAAGCCTTTTCTAACCCATAAGGTCTAATACTAATTCTTGCGGTTCTCTTAGCAATTGTTGATTGGGTTTGTTGAGGTGGGATTCTAGCACTATTATCTCTTACGGGTGATGATTCGGTGGATGAAATCTCATGAACCATATGACCATTCCTTTTGGATGAACCTTTGGTTGAAGAGTTGTTGCTAAGTGCTTTGGTCATGGTGAGGATGTAATAGAGGTTTCTAACTACTGAACTTCTTTAAGAATCTAATAAGAGTGATGACTTAACCTCTCAAGAGTGTTTGATTTATAAAGGGTGAATTTGAATTAAGGAATTAAATTCATGACCACTAAGGGGATTACACATGCACTAAGGTCAACTAAGATGTTGTTCGACTCTAGAAATCATTAAATGGTAACTAAAGGTGTTTAGATTACCAAAGGTGGCTTAAATTTGAAGGAAAATCGATTAAAGTCTTTACAGAGAACCACGGATCCCACGGATCCCTCTCACTAGGGATCCGTGCGGTTATAAACCAGGGATCCGTCTGTCAAACAGATATGTGATGAAATGATTATGCTTTTGTAAGGTCTAGTACCTATGAATCTTGAGGATTTGACTTTCCTTAGATTTCTTGAGTGGTGGATGTCTTAAATGCTCAACCATAAGGAGTGAGGATACTTAATGATGATTTTAGGTAGGAAAGTGGACTTTTGAGAGTCTAACTAAGTGTTTGAGAAGGATACCATTTGATTTGAGATGGGAAAGTGATGGTAATTAGTCCTAGAAATCGAGATGATGACTCAATAGAAATTTAAGAAAATCCTAAAAATAAAGAAAAATGAAAAACTAGTTTCAAGCCTATTTTGAGGTAAGAGTGGTTAAAATCAATTTGCTAAAATTGATAGAAATATCAAACTAAGTGTTTTGAGATGTGAGGAATAATTTGTGAGCGTTGAAGCAGAAATATGGTGGATATTGGTGAGTTTGATAAATCAAAGACACTTTGAATTTGATCCTAAGTTACCTACGGGTGAATGTGAAACCTACTGTGCTTAAAGAAGCCTTAAGTGGTATTAAAGAATCATGTTTAGCCATCATGATGTGATCAAGGGATAACTTAGATGTATAGTGATATGTATACGGTATACATTGGCCGGATCCCACGGTTCCTTCTAGGAGGGATCCGGCTAGTTATAATTCGGGATCCGACTCTGCGGATCGGAAGGCTTTTAGCAATTGTACAATTCTTGCACCCTTAGCAAATGATTTTCCTAGTTATTTCTAGAATGATTAAATCAAGCACACAACAAGTATAACACATAGCAAGTGTGGGGAACTAAAAGGTAGCTAAAGATGAGTGACGACGACTACTTGAATGAATTCAAGATGTCGTAAAATCTCATCGTGCTAGTTCCTAAGTTAAATTGTTCAATGCCAAACCATGGCAATTCCTACAAGCTACTTACTACTCTACATAAGTATTTTTAAGATGTTACAAACTATTGTTTCAAATTGTTTTCACAAACTAAGGTCCCATGACCTTACCTTACTTCCCCATCTCCTTCCATATCACTCCCGTCTTCATCCTCCCTCCACTCTTCATCCCACCATCCTACTTCTTTTCTTCAAGAAGTTGGCGAAGCATGAAGATCCCTTTGGTTTGTTGCCATTCTTGTGATGGGCTAGGGTCGTCCGACAATTGATTAATGTAATCCAAAGGGTCGAGATCGGTGTTGCCAAGGGAGTTGCTACTTCCTTCTCCTTCTATTTGTCTCTCCCGTTCATCCGATGAATCCATTGGTGGGTGAGGTCTTTTGCCATCCACCATAAACCTTGTAGTATTTCCCTCGGATAAAGGCACCATAACTTTATTGCAAAAGCTATGATCATAGGAGTACGGAGAAGGATCTAAAGCAAAGATGAAGCTTGCAAGACGGGTTAGGAGCATTACATATGGGAGCACCATTTTGTCCATGCTTTTCACACTCGCCATTCTCTTAATCAAGTAATATGCAATGTTGAAGCGAATCTCGGTCACAAGGCAATAGATCATGAAGCTTAAGCACGCATTGGGGTGATCCTTGTTCCCTCCCAAGCAAAGCACATTCTCCATTACCACCACTTCCCATTTCCTAGACAATGCGTACATCTCGGAAAGCTCCATTTGAAAAGGATCCCTATAGATCACTTTGGAATTTCTAGTGACCTCGATGGGGATGCCCTTTGCATGAACACGGTATCCACTTACCATGGTTGCTTCGGATTCTCATGGTAGACTTCATGATGATCAACCATATCGTGTAGCTCGCCAAAGACCATTCATTGGAAAATATGCAAACTCCTAGATATGGAACACGTAGTATTCTTCCAAATTCTACAAGCGAAAGGGTGTACTCATGTTCATTTATGATGAAGACAATTGAGATGGTCCCATTCTCATTCCTAACTATGTTCATTGTTTTGTAGAATTGATACGAACACCGAGCAAATTTGCTCGTTTATGTCCAAAAGACAATCAAAGCCAATTGTTTCAAAAACTTGTCGGATGTCGGTGTTAGCAAGGAATGATGGTTCTACCACGGCCTTCATGAAAAGTCTCTTTTCGAGCAACTTGAAAGCTTTCCTATCCTCGGGCTAAGTCCATCCTTTCGATGGTACATTGGGATGTAGTAGGCGGTATCATGATAATCTTGTTGTCGGTTACTAGGCATGATTGTTCCTATACAACAAAACCACAATGTGGTGTTAATTGTGAATAGTAGCCTAAAGGGTTTGATCACAATTTTGCTCAAATCATCTTTATTGAATTCAAGAAATGAGTTTAATTTGTATTAACAATGTTAATTCTTTGATTTAGATTATCTTAGAAAACAATGTGGTAACAAATTACGACAAACCCATTTGAACCCAACTTCTAAAGATGAAAATTGTAATCCTAGGAATCAAGGAATTAAATTAACAATGTAGTGAAGATTATACTTACACAAGAGATTGTTTTGCTTGAAGGAAATGATCAATTTGCTCCTGTGAGCGATGGTTGGGTTTTGTTCGTGAGTCTTTGAAGGAAAGTGATAGTGGAACTTCCACAGTGACCCTAAGTAGGTAGGCGAGTGGGAAGGGTAAGAATTGACCAATGACGACCCTTTTTCGCTTGTGCGATTTGACCAACCGATCACCTACCGTTTGGATGAACTTAAGAAGTTAGGGATGAGTGTTTAAGATGCTAGCGCCCGGCACTCATTGTTATGAATCTTGCATGTGGCGGAACTTAATGACTTGGCTTGGGGACTAAAACAACTGGACTTACAAGGGTAGTAGCTTGTTCTCCGATGGAAGCCTTTGCTGATAGGTTAGGACGAACGGACCAAATGTTGTCCTAGCGACTTTTACCCCCACTTGAAGCAATTGGAAGTAATTAAATGTGAACTTAACTTGATAGGATGAGTAACTAGGTTAGCACACTTCTCTCTATTGATCACAACCCTTTCCTTTATACGCTTTATTTTATTTTCTTGTCTTTAGTTATTAATTAACCATTTCAACCTTAAAATCGAGACACATAGACTTAGTTAAAATCCGCACACGTAGCTCTTGGGACGACCTCGGTTTAACCGAATACTACACTACACACGGCGAATTTTGCTTGCCTGTTAGTGCATTAGGTGACCATAGGTATAACGAGACAATATAAATATTAAAACACAGTCGATAAAACTGCATCAAGTTTTTGGCACCGTTCTTGGGAGTTATATTAGGATTTTATTAAGTCTTTCATTTACATTTTATTTTAAATTTTGCTATTTCTCACGATTTCTTTTCAAGTCTCGGGTACCATGGAAGTTGTTAACATTGATGACCTCACTCTTGAGAAATATTTGGCGTTGACAAGAGAAGAACAAGGGTCGGGTCTTGTAAGACCGGCAATTGGAGCTAATGTCCGTTCGAAATTAAAGATAAGTTTATGAGGAGCTTCGTGCTAACCCTTTTCAAGAAAGCAGGGGACGAAGATGCGTATGAGCATGTTGAGAATGTCTTGTACATTGCAAGCGTTTTCAACTTTCAGGTGTTTCTCATGTATTTGTTATGCTTAGGGTGTTCCCATGACTCTTTACGGGGAGCAAGAAGGTGGATCGAAGATTGCCATTTGCGCGGATTAATACATGGGCTCTACTAAAAACACTTCATCCAAAGATATTGTCCTCCGTCGAAGATATCTAATCGACTCATGGAGATCCATAATTTCAAGCAAGATGACGATGAAACGTTGTATCAAGCCTAGGATAGGTACAACGATCTCCTCTAAGTGTCCAGACTCATGACACGAATAGCCCGAAAAGGTCATCATTTTTACAAAGGAATTAACGTAACTACAAGACAAATGTTGGACTACCAACGACCAATTCAAAGCATGACCCTACTCTTGCCATTGAAGCCATCCAAAAATGGCGATCATTCCCAAAAGTGGCACGATCGAGGAAGCAGAGAAACCTCGTGAAACCTTGATGGAATTGCCGCCATCACTAACAAGCTAGAAAATCTTGGTCGGGACATGCTCGAGCTCGGAGAATGTGTTCATGCCATCCAAGTAGGTTGTGAAAGGCATGGAGGAGGACATCTCACCAAGAATTGTCCTCTCATTGGCGAAACAACAAGGTTGAAGAAGTTAAGTATGATGAAAATCGACCGTTTCAAGGGAATAATAGAAATGGTAATGGCTATCGTGGAGGACCTTCCCGTATTATGATCGTGGAAATTTTGGTGAAAGAAGAGCTAACTTGGAAGAAACAATCGACAAGTACCTCGAAGATTCAACTAAGAGGCGAAGGAGGCGGGAAGAATGGTGAAAACTTCCAAGATAATACAAACTTTGTGGAAGAAGTTTTGTTGTTCAACCACTTCGACAACCTTCGATTAACTAAGGTGATTCAAAATACTCTTCAACCGCGATATACTCATGTAAGTCGTGTTACTCTTAATGCGATTGCATGTCCATGTGGTAAAAGGCTAAAATTGAACTAAAAAAGGTTTTGAAAATTTAAATACAAGTGTAAACTTAACAATCGATGTTTGGTCGACTCCCATACCGGTTCGTACCTTTGTGTTACCGCACATTGGGTTGATCCAACAACTTGGCAAATGATGAAGCGTCACGATTGCTTTTGAAAACTTTGAGTATCCTCACACGAGTCAAAATTTATTTAATATGTTATGCTATGTAATAAAGAGTGTCATTTAAAACAAAATATGTTTCAATCTCATTTGATAACGCGAGTAATAATAAACGCTAAACAAATACTAAAATACCGTCAACCTTTGAATGACATTTTTTTATCATAGTCGATGTGTTGCACACATCATAAATTTGGTTTTATGTCTGGACTAGAGAAACCCGAAATAAGTATGCTAAAAGGCGCTTTTAAACATATTTAACAAGATATATTCTGTTTGACTAAATTTATATATAAAGAATATATAAAATTGTGTACGGATACGCATTCCACTTTTTAAACCCTAATTGGGACGTTCCTACAAGATGGAATTCGACTTATAAAAGGTTTAAATGTGATTTATGCCAAAAAAATATTTAACAAGTTTTCATGACGAACTTTGCCAAAGGCGTCAGCATATGACACCATTTTCGATCGAAAATTGGCTTATTATTGAAGAAATAACCAAATTACTCGGGGTTTTTAAAGCGCAACAACTTTATTATAAGGTGTTTATTATTCCACGAGTCATTTGGTAATCAAGCAAATTTATATGATGTGTTCAAAATTAGGCGGATCTGAATATAATGGTCTACTATTTGCAAGTATGATTTAACCCATGAAAGAAAACTTAGAAAATATTTCAAAGAAATTTCACCGGTAATTACTTGTGCCTTCATTGAACCCATGCTTTAACATTAGTGGGTGAAACTACTTATCGAAAAGAATTCTATTGATTTGGATTTGCAACAAAACGTTTTCTTTTCAAAAATGCAAAAGATTGTTTTAACAAATGTTTAAAAGCTTTATATGATTTTTATTTTGATAAATACGGTTCAACAAATGTTTTAATGAGTACGGCTTCTTCATCGTTTTTTATTTATTCTACCATGGATCCGATGGTTGGCTTATTTATATATTTTAACACAAAAAGCACTAAGCAGGCTAGAGTGACCAATCATCGATTAGCAATTTGAGAGATATATTGGAACCGATTGGATAAACATTATGGGACACGAATAATATCTAAATTTTTATATTTTGGCTTGGCGGAAAGGAAGGCAATCTCAAATTCCGTTCTACCCATCATGGCTCGAGATTTACTAAGCGTACAAGCTTCTATGCTAGCTTTGGAATCCGCTTTACGCTGGTGGACGAGTATCACTGTCTGAAGAACAAGACTCACACAGGCTTATTTGGAGATGTATATTTGTTTGAAGGATTACTTAGGCGCGGTGAACATTTACAATACGTTTCAAGTCTAGAATCTGAAGCACAATTACAAGAGGTCGAGGTGGAAGAGGGTTTAACAATATCACTTTTCGATGAAGAAATCGCTCAAGATGAAGGCGCTAGCGAGGCTAGGTCCTCGAAACCAAAGAAGATGATTAGCTTTGTGTTTCAAACTTTTCGATGAATAAATTGATCAAATGTATTAGCTTTGTGTTTCAAGTGCTTTATGTTTGATGTATTATGAGTTTATTAAATAAAATTTGAAGTTTAGTGAGTTTATTGTGTATGCATATGTGTATGCAATGCAAATAAAAGAAAAACCCGAAATCCGATTGTTATGCATGTTATGATTCAAAAAAAGGAAGAAGAATAGTTTCTAACCTTTTTAAATCGGTTTGAGCCCGAACCTAAACGATTTGGACTGGGCTGGGTTTTTTTCCACAAAAAACGAAACAGAACCCAACCGGTTTTTGGTCAAAACCGGTTGTTGACCGTTGACAAAAAACCGGTTCCGTTTTCTTACTCGAACCGGTTTTCAAAAAAATCCGAATATGTACACCTCTACCCTAACCTTGGTAATCATTATTTTACACCTTTTATTGATAAGTTAATATAATTTTTTATCATTTTCTTTTATATATTTTTTATTATATTTTCGGACCCATTCGATGGGTGAGATTATTCCATAATAAAAATATTCTTTTAAGTAGCGACATATATTTCTTATATCGATATAATGCATGAAACACAAAATAAATAACGATGTCACAAAATAACAATAAGTGTGTATATGTTACTATGGCTTCGTGGCTTAATGGAACATTCGACTTTTGGCTCTTTGGGTCCCAACGGCATATACTACATTTCTTCTTGGATTAATCCATTACACTTTTTGGCAACTTAAGATCCAGTGTGGATTGACTATCATCCCACTTGGGTTAGTCCATTGCTCTCTCTTGCTTCCATTGAATGCGACATTATGTCTCGACATGACATTATGTTATCCTCTACAACATCTCGAGACCTTTACCACCAACTTTTGACCAACACTTTTAAGAACTTTGGTAGATTGACATGAGTGATTCTGTTTCGGTCCGCCTCGATCCGACTTGGCTCTAGTACCACTTGTCACAGTGTCTTTCTTTCAACCCCTTGTGACGTTCTTAACCCGATAAGAACCAACCTTCCTTCCCGCGTATAATAGAGGTTCACTGGTTTTCATCCTGCCTTGGACTTATCAAGGAAGCGACCTCAACTCCTTACCAGTGTGGTGCCACGTACTCCACCTTCCCGTGGGGTACTCTAACAAAACCAACATAATAAACCATGAACCCTCACATTTAACACGCTTCCAAACAGAACCTACCTTTTAGAATTGGCCCGTGACACATAACTCTTTGTGAACAATACATAGTGGTATATTGTAACAATTCACAATTTCGGGTTACTATTCATTTTTACTATTCACTCTCAAAATTTTTATTCTACATTCTTGTAAGTCAACCTATTTTTATGATAACACGAGAGTTTGACACTCATCGGGTCATTTTTACAAGTTTTACAAAACCGTGTATGAGATTTACGTTTAGGTTTAAACGACATTTAGGCACCCCGATATGTCCATAAAAAACAAGATAAATATGTGTTTTTCACATCTTACGACATTTTCAGGAGTTTTGGAATTTTACATTTTCCGGTTTTGCGTTTTACGCGTTTTAGGCCTACGGTTTTAGGTTTTTACGACGATTAAACACCCCCGATAAAACTTATCACTCATTTAATATGCTAATATAGAGTATATTGATAAGTTTTAACATATTTATAAGTTTCATACTATTAGGATACCCAGTTTTAAGTTTCGTAACTTAACGGCTTACACTTAGCGATTAACGGGACCAAAATTCACTCTGTAAAACTAGATAATACCAAAAACTACCTAGTCATCTTATTTTAACCATTATGGACAAATTTCCTTATGATTCACCAAGCAAGGTGGCTTGGTGAAAACTCTTGTGCACATAGGATGATTACAATTGTTTATACACTTAACTAAGTAAGCCTAAAGATCAAATACTTGCACCTCATCGTTTTAATATAAAAGGGTAATTCATTCCTCACTTATTTCTCATCAAAAACCTGGACACCTTTAATTATTATAGCAATTCATTCTTTGATTTTCAAACTACAAGTTACACTACAAAGTTAAAGGCCTAAGTACTCTCTACATAATTATTGGTTTTATTTTATCATTCCATGGTCGAATTAGGAGCTACACAAGGGTGCTAGGGCTGAGTTAATAAGGTTTTCACAAGGGTTATTTCAATACTAGAAAAGGTTTTCAAGAGTTATGTTGAAGGATTAGAAGCTAGGGTTTTAGTTGTAAGGATTTAAGTTAGTGTTCTTAGTTCTTGTTAAATTTCATCACAAGAATTGTAAGAAATTAAAACTCCTATATTTACCTTTAATTTCTGTAAATACTAGTATTTCATGTATGTAATATATTTTATATGCTTATTATGGTTGATTGTGCGTGGATAATTGGACTAAAACACTAGAAATCGTCGAAAGGACTTATATTGCAAAACAGAAACTGTACAAGGGCTGTAAACGTAATTACTGGGCAAAATCCGTGGACTAAAAAACTTAGGTAAAAATATAGGATTGTATAGCTATATCTTGTGGTCATTTTCCGCTTGGCTCACCCTGTAACTCATCGGTATGAATAATTTAGAGCCAAAACGGTAACAAGTATCAAAATCTGAGTAACAGATTTCAATTGGGTAAAACTCATAAAACTTGACAAGAACCCCCTATTTGTCAAGGCATAAAAGTTTTAGCTAACATCATAACTTAAACGTGGCCAAACCCGGGCATAAAACGAAGTCGTATAGACCTACTTATGGCCATTTCCGCGAGACTGTGAGTTGCTGTAACCAACAACATTATATAAAAAGGGTAAATTAGTAATTTAACCTTATTTATGTAATTTATGGGTGGTGGGACCCACAAATCTGTAAATTGCATTTAAATACCTTTCTGAAGACATAAAAACTGAGTCGTGATCATTTATGGTTTAGAAATAACGGGAAGATTTAGACGGAAAAACTTAAATAAACGAAAATCCCAAACTAAACTTAAACACTTATACGACTTTACAAACGTTAAGTATCAAAGCATAATGAATGTAATAACTATATAAGGCATGTTTGTATATTCACTTCGTTGTTTTAGAACCTAAGACATGATATCATATTTTAGGTTGCGCTTAGAGGTTTCCCCGGCTTATCCATCGATTTGTTATACATTTAATATAACCTTTATTAAGGATAGCCATAGCCCCGCTCTTACTCTTTTAAATACTTGTTTTAAACTATTTGGGGGAGATACATGCTTAGAAATAATTTACTCGTTTATCAAATACATTTACATTTACATACAGATATAAGTGCGCAAAACATATACACTTTTATAATGTGCTACATTTTTCTACTTTTCAGACATGATGTGTAGTTTTATTGCGATATATGCCTTAATGTGTTAAACTCGTTTGCATGGTTCTTACATTATTCATAAGCAGCTGGTTAACTCCTGGAGGGAGCTGTTGGAGAGGTATTGATGGTACTGACTTTGGGTGAATATAATCTGGTGTAGGGTATAAGCATATGAAAGCAAGTCATGAGGTTCAGTTGGTTGTTACATTTTACATTAATTACTTGCATATATCGTATACACATATGTCTTACTCATACTATATTTTAGCGTGGGTTATGAACACATAGGCTGCAAGTTTTGTATGAGCGAAACTTGGAACTGAATGGATTTACAATACCATTGATGTGGAAACATTCTTTAAAGGCTTTACCGTTAAATAAACTCTATGAACTCACCAACCATTGTGTTTACACTTTTTAGCATGTTTCTCTCAGGTCAGTAAGGCGATAGCTGTTGCTTGGAACATAGAGTCGTACACCATATTTTGAAGACTTACGCTTTTATCATTTACCATTCGAAACATTTTATAATCATTTACGTATTATACTTTGGAACCTCGTGTTTGTAACTCTGAATTTATTAATTGAATGATAACTTTTCAAAACGTCTCATTTAGAGGTAGTTTTCTATAACTTTACTGTGAGCTAATAAGTAATACCTCAGTAACACAATCTTCCGCTGTGATATTTTGGGGGTGTTACATATATGACATTAAAAATAATACAAAAAGGTATACGTTTATCATATACTTTTTTTTTATTAGAAAGACAATTAACTAGATCACATTAATACATAACAAAACAATCTCACAATGTCCTAAGCATGACTTGAACCCACAACTATTTAGTTGATGAATATTCTCACACATAAATTATCATTAGGACACAAGCCCTTTGATCATATACTTTAATTCTAATGTTACTATTAAACTTCAAATCTGAGACATATAGATCTGAAAGTAATAAGTAATTGATGAATATATTTTCTATACAAAATTTGATAATCACATACAAAATTTCTCATTGCATCTAGCTCAACTAAAACTTAAAACCTAGAACTAATTGGTTGATGGCCGTGTCGCTAGGCTAAAAGATTTACATTTATTTTATTTTATTCACGTTATTCTACTTTAAATTAGGGTGAGCATGGGTCCAGAACGGGAACCGAAATCAGTGGATCCGAGAATCAAATTTTGTAAAAAGTAGGAATCGAGAACCGAGGCGAATATAGTTTTGGTTACGGTTCGATTCGGTTCTTTGAGTCTACCCGGATAGGAACCACTTTTCTGAAGAAAAAAAAATAATAACCTCATGCACTAATGATTTAAGTCATTAAAAACACAAAAAAAATAAAATAATAAATAATAAATAAATAATAATAATTTAAAGTACTTGCAACTATTTACGTTTAAACCAATAACAATTAACAACTAAAAGTATAAACTCAAATAAATAATCATTCTAAAATTTCACTTGTTCATATTTTTAACAATAATGCATAACAATTCTCAAAACAAAATAAAATAATTTAAAACTTTGTCCAACAAAATAACTAAAACCATTTATAGTTCTACAGTTTGTTTCTTTTTGTCTTTTTCGGTTAGTTTCTCTAATTGTTCTTCTGTATCCTTAACAATCTCATCGTCTTTAATAAGATCTTCAACATCATCGCAATTAATTTGTGTTCTCGAAATTATCACTCAATCTTTGGTATAAAACAATGAGACTCATATGCATTTGAGGTTGTTTCTTTCACTTAAAAATTGCACAGGCATGATCTCGGCATAGTACCACAAAAGATAATTTAGGAAATATATAGTGACTTAGTTAGATGGCTAAATCCTCAAACGAAAATCCTAAGATAATGATGAACATGTTATAAGCTAGTACATCGAATGCAAATAAAAATAAGATATAAAACTTACTTCCGTTGTTTTGATAATGATGATAGTTGTTTATGTGAGTTTTGAATGTTGAATGATCTTGGAATGTTATTAGGTTTAGATTAATTATTGATTTGTGGATTTTTCAATGAATTAAAGATTAGGGTTTATAGTGTTTAGCTTGTTCTTTTTAAAGAATGCTAGTAGGGTTTTTTATTGCATTAGTACGTATGATTTGAGACTTTGAGCATGGGAAAAAAAAACATGTTTTTATATATTATTGGGTAATTGGTTACGAAACCAGGTGGAAGAAGAACCAACCAACCCTAAGAACCGAAAAATCTCAAACTCAAAAACCAGAACTGGAACCTTTAATTTGGTTCTGGTTCCAGTTCGGTTCTTCTTGATTTCGGTCTAATTCTTAGTCCAGCCCGGTTTTTTAATTCTTTTGCTTATCCCTACTTTAAATAATTGTATTCGAGCTAATATTCAGTAATAGTTTAACTAAAACGTAATCATTACATGTTTTATTTATTTATCCTAATTAACGGCCTACAAGTTACTCTTCGCAAAATATAGTAACAGTTAATTGTTTTTTCTTTAATCATGTATCTAATTAGTTTATGTTTGATATTTATAGTTTTATTTTTATTGGTGACATTTTTGCGAACTTAATTGATTTATTATTATACTTTTATTTCGGTGTTGAACGATTATTTATTTATTTTTTTTTTGAGCAAAGTGTTGAACAATTAATTGGACACGCAAAATATAAACTTGGATAATTGGATAGTATAAAAGAAGTTGCACATGAAATGACAAAAATATTCCATGTAGGATGTTTTGTCTGAGTAAGTATATTAATAAAATCATTCTTAAACATGTTCAACCCACCACTGTCGGGCAACCACTCCGATCCAACGTTGGACCAATGTGGGGCGGCACCCAAAAATATAGATACTATATAAATTCAAGGAATTTGTAAATACTGAATACTTGATAATATAAAGGGTGGGGTTATATGCACGGTACTTAATATTTTAGATTAACGGGGTCATGGTCCCCATTTGTCCTTTCTCTTTCACATGGGCCCCCTTTATCTCCCTTTGTCCTTTCTTTTTTTTTTTAATTTTTTTTATTTTATTTTTAATTTAATTAATTGTGTATAGTTTATTTTGTGTGGTATATTTAATTTGTGTAGTGTTTTTATATGTATATAGTGTATTTATTTGTGTATTGTTTATAAAAAGTTTATAAAAAGTAGCGTAAAAGTTTATAAAATATTTTATTGTTATTGTTTAATTAAATGGAAACAATCTGTGAATAAATATTCTACGTATAAAAGCACTTCTGTGAATAAATACACTATATACATATAAAAACACTATCAAATTAAATATCCACATGAAATAAACTATCTGTGATTAAATAAAATAAAAATAAAATAAAATAAAATAAAAGAGACAGTGCACTACGCACAGGGGGCTAGTGGCGATCGGCGGCTGGTAGGGAGGGTTTGGGACGGGGCCAATCCGATATAAATACTACTATATAAAATTACTACTAAGTATAGGACATCGGAAATGCACTTTCTTGTCGTTTCACAAAAACGTACATGTATATGCTTATATTGAACAAAATTACATGACAGACTTTTTTTTAAACATATAAAGATACAGTAAAAGAAAAAAGTACATCATACGATAGTATTTTGATAGAGAAATAACTGAAAGGATAATATAATAAGCGAACTTATAAATACTAGGATTGCTACGCTCTGAAAGAGGCAGTATAGTGTAAATAATTATTCTTTTAAAATCGTGATTCTGATTCGACCTTTAATATAAAGTGTGTATTTTTTGAAATACAAAACGTGTGTGTTTTAAAATTAATACAATGTACATTTTTTAAATGTTGACAAGTTTAGAATCAATCAAGTTTAAAGTGTATTAAATGATAGTTTTAGCCAAACTATATTAATTAAGGTTTTTAAGATTTCAAAATTTAAAGAGTGATCATTCACTCTTTAGGCTACCCTCAACTCTCACACCACTTCAACTTCTACATCAATGTCACATCAGCTTTATCTCTCATTCATTACCATCTCACTTTTCAGTCACAACCATCCCATATCACTTCATTTATCACACATTTTTTATTGAGTTATCTTTATTTAGGCCTACGTCATGGCTAAATATATCACCAATCGTAAATTACTTTACAATTAATTAATCTTTTCTCTAAATTTCCACCAATCAAATATATCGTGTACACACACAAACTAAAAAACAAATAATAAAAAACCCACTATGCACGCTGCTTGAAAGGTGAAAGTTTCACCTTTGGCTATTCACTTTGTGGGCTATTCACTTTGTGCCTTTGCCAACACCTCACGCTCAACTCCGAATTCCATTTTGCCGCGTGAATATTGCTTCCCAACACCTCACGGAGGTGCGTTGGGAGTAGCCTTATAAGTATAACTAGCAGGGTACCCGCGCGTTGCGGCGGCGGGTACCCTGAAACTAAATTTTTTGGCGTGCAATGTTTTTCGGTTATACTAAAGTTTTGGTGGCGGAGGCCACCTAGACCATGTTAGGGTGGTGATCTGAGCACGTCACCGTTAGCGGTGGTGGCGGTTAGTTGGTGGCGGGTTTCTATTTAGCACAAGAGTGGCAATTCGTTTTTGAGAGAGGCGTGAGATATGATTGGTCTTTTGTGTGTTTATTTGTGGGTTTTATACGTTTTGTCTAATCAATACATTTAATGGAATTTGTTAAAGTGAGGTTTTAAAGAATGAGGTACATTCGATACATGGCTTTTAAAGTCATAAAAGTAGGTTTTGAAAATATTGGAGGGACTTTCAATTTTGTATTCAATGACTACTAATGTTACATGTATTGACTTAACTTTTAAGCTAGCATGTGTATGTATTAATTTAGCAAGAGACATTATATTTTCATAATAAGTAAATTACAAAGTATGAATTTTAAGCATTGCTATTTAGTGAATGTCTTAAATGCATTATAAGGTAGTAAAGATTGCAAAGATCAATCTACTAAACATGTGAGTCAATTTTGTTCGCTTGATAAAAGAGATAATAGCTCCCCATAAATAAAATTAGGATGTCAAATTAAGCCGACAACACTTATTTGATTGTTATATAAAAACTCACATACTAAATCCTTATAATTTACAAATGAGAGAATAAGTATTTCTTAGTTTTAATTGTAGTATTTAAAACTAATGATCTCAATCCCAAGTAACCCAAGTAATTCTTGAGACATGTTTTTGACTAATCTGTACATCGTCATTACTCATTAGATAATAATTAAACCTTGTTTTAGATGTGTAACTCATACAATGATTGAGTCTCACAAATTAAACGTCGAGTCCTAATGATTAATGTGGTTAATGCATTTTTATGCGATGCACAAATTTTGTTATTGTCCCTTGCTTATTCAAAGTTTAAGGTATTATACGTCATTTATATTGTTACATTAGATAATTTAAGTATCCCCGTTTAATATATAGTTTGTTTAATAAGCTAACATGTTATACTACATCAAGAAATTGGTTACTGATGAATGTGTTCATAGTATTTTATATAAGAAAAATATAAAGACCAAACAATAATGGCCATCTAAGTTCACTAAAGACCTATAACTTATCTAACTGCAATTTGAATTGTTATCGTGATATTTACCATTGACAAACAAATACGCTTAATAATAGATAACAAATATTTTTCAACACTTGTAACAATATTTTAAACAAATATACTTAACATAGGTTTTCTAATAATATTATAGCAAGTATAAAATGAGATGGGTAATATTTTTTTCTTTTCTATAAAGCAAATGACCTACAAAGTTAACCATCCTTTATTTTATACTATCATTCAAAAGTTCAATTTAATCACCTTTGTGTATTACTAATATTTCTAGGTTGTTGACTTCTTGCCATTTTTTTTCACCAATTTACGTAACGTATTGAATGGATTGGCAATAAAGGCAATCTTTTGTGTCACTATTCGACCTTTTGTTACTTACAAAGTTGGTAATGGGTAGCCCAATTCACAACCCGAAATACATACAGATATATGATAACTTTACCTAATGTATCTCATAACCCTAATCACAAACATGTCCGCCTCCCTCTTTCTTTTGCTCTCTATCTGCAAGAAGAAGAAAAAAAATCCAAATCGTCCCATACAATCTTTTGTAATATTCGAACACCAACAACACTAATCCGTTAGATCTAATCGAAGCTATAACGAACGCAACCCACTATGTTTCTTCTCTACTCGTCTCAATTAATCCACACAAATCAAAGCACATGAACATGAATGGACCTAATCACCTTTTAAATATCAAGAGACGTTGAAGAGTTGTTAAGGTTATTGGCTTCAAGATCTGAAATAAGGTCTCGGGTAGGTTTCTTTTGATTTCAAGTAGTGTAGTGGTTGTGTCGTTTGATGATTTTATCGTGTCTTGATTCAAGATCGATGATGGGTTTTGGTGTTTAAATCTTTTAAAGATTTATTACAAAAAATTGGAAACACAAACTTGAGATCTGCGTTATTTTTCTTTTTCTTGCTGAGTTCGTGAGATGGTGATTTCGGTCGAGTAGCTGACCCATTCTTCCAAATTGCCTTCAACAACCGAGACCGACCGATTGCTCACATGGCACATCACCGTGTGTATAAAGCTTCTGCCATGTTCATACAAATAATAAGAAATACCAGTTATGATATGGGATTTTGATCTAGAGTAATTATATTGCAACTTTAAAGTATATGTTTTATTAATTTGAATATTTGAATATAGGTATTTCCTAATGCATGGACATCAATCTTTAAATATAGGTAGGAGTGTGGAAAAGAACTGAAAATGGTATCTTGGTCAAGAAGAATCGTTATACATGGTCATTTATGTGAAGCAAATGTTGTACATCATGATTAGAGACATGTACTCTTTTGTGAAGGGGTGTTTCAAGTTGTGTATTAATTGTAGTTAGATTTTTATTTTTATTTGTGCTTTAACTATTGTAACTAATGCTTTGTAACTTGTATATTTGCTTAAAATTCTATATATGAAAATCTTAAAACATTTAATATGAGGGAAGTTCATCCCTCTATTATAAGATAGTTAGATAGATAGTTCATTAAAAACGCTCTAAGCAGATTAGAGATAAATGAAAACGGTTGCATGCTATTTTTGGATCGTTAATTAATCATCTCACAATTTACAATCTGATTATCTATTCCTAGAAGGATCCAATGAGTGAAAAGTATCACTACTACTTAATCAAATACAATGTTCTTTTCGGAAGAATCGTGTGTAAAGATGAAAAATATAGAATTGCAGCTTATCCATCGTGCGTTATTAGATCTTTCTTGCGACTCAAAATATTTCCTGAGATTCTAAGAGCATGAGCAATACACCAAGTCATACAAGACTTGATGCATTTAATACCGTTAATTTTTCCATAAATTGTATCTTCTTAAAAGTCATTTTATAAACACTCTTGAACGCACAAAGTCTTTTAAAGTCATTGGCCAAACATCATTAAATGAGAATGACTTGTTGCATTTGTATCAAATCTTGGTATATGTCATTATTCTAAAAAGTCGTTGGTAAAACTTTTATCATGATGGGTAAAGTCATCCAAATGACTTGATCAAATAGTGAAAAGCCTTTTGTAAACTTACCATTGCAGTTGCTCTAAACTAACGTCGCACCAAACACCATTTCTCTCTCTCTCTCATCATTCCAACTTTCTATAAATACTACGTGTATCCATGCAATCACTCATTCACATTTTCCAAAACAATTAAAAGAGAATCTAAAACAATCCCCAAACCCTAATGGCAAATACCTTCTCATCAAAGGGATTGTTTCTCATTATCATCATCTTCCTTATCACCTCAAATGCAAGTCAAGCCATGCAAAATGATGATTCAGGCCAACTTCTGTTACGTAAACTAGGGATGAAAGTTTCTGATCTTGAATACTACAAGAGAAGGTCACTAGATGCCAACCCTGGAAGGGTTTCACCAGGTGGCCCAGATGGTCAACATCATTTCGCGTCATCACCATCAGTTCACTGATTTTATCATGATCAAGTGGTGGTTCTTGCTTTAAAGTTTGATGTGTTGGATCAACTGCTTAATAAGTTTTTAATTTCTTGCAAGAGCATGTTACTATTTATTTGGTTAAATTCGGGTTTGGGGTTTTGGATTTTATTTTCTAGGTACGTACAACCTTGCCTTTTTTTTCTAAGAGAGCAAGCTTACATTCGTGTGACACTTCAATGCAAATTTTGAGGTTTATTATGTAAAAGAGAGTGATATGATATCGTCTCTTAATTGAGTATTTACTGTGCATTTGCTTCTGAAGGTAACCGGTTCAAATCTATTTTCAAGTCGTCTTCTTACTTCAAATACGTATGTTGTGTATGATATACTTGCAGTTTTGTTGCAATACGGATACTAAAATATAAACATAACCAAATTTGTAAAGAAAAATCTTAATATCTTTTACGACAAATAGCGACATATATAGTTGCATTATGTTTTTAACGACAAATTTATCTAATATTTAGAAAAATAGCGAAACGTAGAACTTGTAAACCACCAAACCGTAAATGATCAACACTAAACTGAAATGAGCACACCTAAACTAAAGAAAACTTCTCACAAAATAATACGGAGTATCTACATGTCTTCTTTTCATAGAAATTGCAGTTTTTATCCATGCATTTCCATAAATGGAACTCAATGGGGATATTTTAACCCATAAATTTGAATTTTGGTTTAACTAATCTAATCAGGTATTGGGTAAAGGGATACAACTACAGTAACAAAACTCTTTTTGAATACGTATAGTACTTATCCAACATATTTCAAGTAACAATTCATTTTTGTGACTATACGTCAAAACTGTCACATAAGTTGTGGTCATTTGTACCTCAAATAACGTATAGATAATAATTCGAACGGGAAATGTCATGTTTCTTAACAAAGTGTAAGAGAATCTCAAATAAAGGTTTATAAAAGAGGTTTATGGTGACTTGGCATAGTAGATGGAGTTTATATACAATTCATATACCATTAATTGCATGTGAAAGTTTATAAAAGTTCTAATTAAACTTCATCAAGTTTATAGCATTGCGACGTAATATTTTTATAAAAATTTCCTTTCTATAAACTTCTCTATTTAACTACATAAACCTACATTGTCTATACAAGGGAACCATTCAATTCTCTTAATTTTTGAGTGCAAATGTGAAATGAACCCGCATATTGTTCTCTTTCCTTAGTTAATTTATACATACACATAAACCTTCTAATATAAACTTCAATAAACTTTCACATGCAATGGTAAGTAATGTTTAAAATCCACCTACGATGCCAATTCACAATAGAGAAATCATAGACAGACCTAAGCATTGTGTTTAATTTCATGCCTAAACTTGCATAGCATCATCTTATTGGTCGCAACTAAAAGACCCACTATTTCACAAACCAATAAAACATTGACACACAAGTTTAGGCATGAAGTTAAACATCTTTAGTCCTCTCGATCATTTCTCTTCACAATAAACCTCCATCGGAGATGCTAGATAGTCTAAGAAGTTCTCTGTGTATAAGCTAAGGAAAGAGAAAGATATCTAAAAAATATCAACCTATGCGTTCTCCTAATGTGAGTACCCCATTTTCAAATGTTGGTGATGTGGTGGTCTCTGATAGTAAAAATGATGAGGTTCTTGATTGCCAAAATGATATGGCTAGTTTTTTAGCTTCTGGTAAACCTCCTGTTGCTAGTTCTTCTAAGAGTGCAAGTGGAAGCGGAGGTGTGGGAAAGAAGAGTTTATTAGAAAGTTGGAGGGAGAGTTATGGCGATGACCCTTATGATGATGATCCTTATGATGATGATGTCCACGAAGAGCTTTATGCTAGTTAAATTGCCTTTTGTGATTCTTATGATATAAGGATTTCTCAGAAACTTAGACGTTAGTTTATGTTTGCTTTTGTGTCAAATGTAATCTAGTGAGTAGTGGTTTGTTTTCTTGTTTTAAAGGATAGAAAGTGTCTTGTTATGTTAGCTTTACCGCCTAATAAACGGGCTAAGATATGGTACTTCACCCATATCTTTTGTTCTTAAACGTATTTTAAAGTAATACATTTACCGGGAAAACCCTTTAAAAAAAAATACTATAAACTTGATGAAATTCATATCTCTAAGTGGGTTACAGAAAGCTAGACTAAACTGAAACAAAGTATGACATGCACTGCATGCATGTTTTTATTTTTTTATTTTTTTACAATTTTGAGAATTAGCTAACAAGGTTTGATAATTATCTACATAACTATCAACTTCGTGACCGTAATTAATTACTCAAGAAACAGCCATTTTGCATCTGAGGTTTTAGGGTAGAAATTTGTATTTATAATCTTCAATTTTTATTTTATTTTATTTATTTATTTTATTTTTTTAAAAGGTTATAAATAACATATGCAAACTCACATTGGTTCGGATAAAAAAAAAAACTTTGACAGACAACAAGTGTGGTGGTTATTAACTTGCTATAGAAAAATTAAAGTCAAATGTGTATCTTAATAAAATACGGAGTAATAAAGTGGATAAGTCATCAAAATAGTTATACTACAAATGGACACATTGTTTTATCAAAAATAATTATCATCTTTTTCTTTTTGACTGTACTACTTATCTTTTTTTTTTTCATGGAACTTGATTCTCTTAAAAATGTCCGAAAATGCTAAAATTTTTTTTGACAGAGGTTATAAATTCAAGTATCATCGAAGAGATATGTGCGAATCAAGGTGTGAAACAATCACTGTTCTTACAAAGAGGAAGAATTACTCCAAAATAGGTATCACAATATATGGGATTGGTATTATTCATTTAAAATAATCTAGGTATTTTGAGTAATATAAATTCCATAAATTTCTCTAACTAAAATGAGGGCTATCCATATACTTTGACTATGTACGTTTCGTTAAAAGAAACCATTTTTGATGTTATGTTGAAAAAGTTGTGACTGTAAACAAACTTGCAGTTAATGTGATCGATCTTGATGAATGTGGTATTCCTCGATATAGTGGATTACGGTCGCTTCAATGGAAGCTACGGAGGTTGGGGTTGTTAAGACCGGGAATGTATCAAGAACCGCTTGTGGTGATTCAATGGAAGCTAACGAGGTTGACCATACCCTATTGTTGAGAAAATTGGGAGCTTGAAAAGCTTCTTATGGATGGGAAAGATACTCTTGTTGATGATCTTGGTAATCCTATTAAAAGGTTGATTATCCCGGTAAAAGGATCTTCCGTCTACTTCATCTATTAAGAGGGTTAACCCATTTCTAAGGTAGAGAGATTGTTGTCTCCGACAGTGATGATGAGGAGGTTGTAAACACTTTTGATGAGTCGAGTAACTTATTTGGTGGTGGTCATGATCGAGAAGATGACTTTGATGACATATGCGGATCAGGTTTACGATCTTCCAGGTAATTTGGATACCTATTACGACACATATGGTATCAAGCTCCAAGGCCTTGGTAGGAAGTAAATGTTATCTTCATAGGAGTCTGATGTTATATTTTGAGTAGTGGTTTATTTTCGTTTTTAGAAAATAGGAAGTATCTTGTTATGTAAGTTTTTAGCCTATGTAGCGAATTTGAGATATGGGATTCACCCATATTGTAACACCCCAAATCTCGATCAATGGAAGACTTAATCAAGTTTTCAGGCGTTACTATTGGATTGGTATCTCATAAGTATAGCAAAAGATGGCCATTTAACATTCAAAACCAATCCCAAATTTAAGTATTCAAACGTTTAATCCAAAAGTATAATTATTAGGCCCAAACGTGATTTCATAAAATAGGTCCCCAAAGTTTATCGAGTCGAAATGATCCTTGAACCCGCCTTCTTGCCAAGCTTCCACCGATCACGTATTCCAAACATCTCTCAAATACTTGAGAAATCATGCTAAAGGTCACTACGCCGGTGAGTTCATAGGTTTAAGTTCAACAAAATCATAGTGGACTGTAAGAGTTGATTTGCTATGCAAGACCTAGATAGATAAATACCGTTTCACCCACCGATCCTACCGGATCTCCAATCATATCCGCATCCGAGGATTACTCGGCCCGCGACTCTAGTCCAGCCTTGTCATGGCAAAATCTAGAACAATTGCCAACCCGGACTAGGTCGATGTAGAAGTCTATTCTTAGCTAGGCACGGTTAAACCTAGACTAAGGCAACAACTACCGCATCTATCTAAAGCAGTCAAGCATATAAGCAAATCCAAATAGTTTTAACGGTCCAAAACGAGAGCATGATTCTCACCCAAAATAGTTCAAAACGTAGTTAAGCGTAGATAAAAGTGGGGCTATGAAACTCACCTTAGCCACATCAATGCAAGAATAAATACTAGCGAGAAGATAATAGGTAATCACATCACGAGAATGCACTATTCACTATTGACACGTTGGCATCTAAAGTTAATCTCCATGGCATCCAAAAGATTGTACAGCGAGTACAATAGAGTAGTTGTGACGCAACCTAATGCGTATACGATATTTTTAGAATACGGCTCATACGATAAAGAAATCAATAGAAAGTAATGTGTTGTAGTTTTCGTTGATCATTCATGTCGTTACTTTCAAAAGTACATTATCGTTCCCAAAAGTTCATAATTAATATCTCAAAAGTTTAGTTTTAACGTTTCGTGGTGGTAAGAAACATAGGCGTGACATGACTCACGCCAAAAAGTATATCAAAGCATAACTCACACCAAAGATATAACTCATGCTAAAGCAGAGAGGACATTGACACAGTCGAGACGTACAGACCACAACTCACGCCAGAAGGAAAAGACATCGACCAAGTCAAGAATTACAGACATTACTCAAGTTAGTCAAAGACTAGGAATTGACGACAACTATTTATGTAACATAAATAGGTTAATTAATAAGTTTCGTCAATTTACCCAAAAATCCCCAATGCACATGTTTAATAATAAAAGAAAAGTTTCCATTTATCATTCAATCAATAAGGTTTCTCTATCGTTACTCATAATTATACAAGTTTACCGAAATCACTTCATAATAGGTATGGTAAATAGTGTACTATAATTGACACGTTCGTTTATTCCAACGTTCCCAAATCAATATGACTTCAATAAGTTGTATTATCAAAATAATATTTTCAAACAAGTTTATAAAAGCTAATCATGTGTTATAAAATATAAGTTATTATCGTGGATAATAAGGGTTTTAACTAAATAAAACCGTATTCGATTGACCATTTATATATCAAAACATCCCGTCATTAGTTGATATGAGAAAATAAAACATTTAAGCATATCACGAAACAAATATATTAAATCCATTTCAAGTCTAATACCTTATACTTGTTCAAGCCAAAACATTTAATATAGTCTAATCTATTAATCATTATAACTTACTAGAAATAGTTTTCCAATATTATAAACCGTATTAAATCTTATAATATATATGTAATATCCGCTACTAATTATAACTCGAGTAGTTATTTCTTTTATCACCCGTTGTTACTAGTACTATCGTTGATAACTCACATTCAATATCACTTACCCCGATAATGTTATACCAATATTGTTATCAATTATCCGATAAAAGTTACAAATTATCCCGATGTCGTTATATAGTTAATTCAATTTATATTTGGGTCGTCCATATCTTACAAGTTTATTTGTTGACCCATATTATTTACCGTTTCTATAATAATTGATATAACTAACTCGTTACATATTTCCATGTTACTCATTGACTCGATCCAAGTTAACCAATATACGATGAATATTATGCATCATTATTAACAAGGGTGATTATTAAACACTTGTTACTATAATACAATTTCAACCAATTTGTCCATAGTTAGGCTAAACACCATGCGCAACCACAATTGAAACCATTAATCCAAGACCCGATACAAGACCACGACAACCATACACATCTAGAATCGGACATGCCATTCATTAAGTGAGTTCACCCGAGTCACCAAACCAAAACCAAGACAAAATGATTCTAGATGTCCCTTACTCAACCCCAACTTTGTTAACCGATAACCGTTCAATTTACTTGTTTATTAACACAAAACTTATTAGTATTAGCATAATCTATTAATGTTTTTGTATACAAATATTTATACTTACTAATTTTGTCACCCCAAGATCCAAAATAACAAGCAACCCATCGAGTCAACTCCACTCGGTGAGTCGACTCGTATAACACATCAATCACAAACACCATATACCCAACATATATAGTTGACCCGTTTTCTATCGGTCCCGACCCAACACATACAGGTTGACCCGATCGATGGCGCATCTAGCACGCGCCCAACAACACTTACGGTTTTAAAAATGAAATCACATTTTGAACTACGCCCTTGAGTCGACTCGCTTCCGAGTTGACTCGGTGAGTTGACTTGTTTCCTTGACCGACCACGAATAAAACACCATTTTCATTGTTTTCTTAGCACACAAAGCGTTATATAAGAATCGTTTTAACCCAAGTTTTATCCACGAAATAAACACCTTAATATGTTCTAACACTTGTATCCACGAAGCAACACAACACGATAAAAATCAATGAAATATAAAATAAAGCGGAAATGGAATGGTTGTGCCGTGTTTACCGTGAGGACAAAATAGAGGCGAGGGTGGGTGTGTTACTAACACACGTCCGCCATTGTTGGTGGTGTCTTGTCGAGTACGACTCGTACTCCAACCAAGCTAGAATCTCTTTAAAACGTTTAACCACGAAACCCTAGAGATCCGAAATTAGGGTTCAAGATCTAGGGAGCGTGGGTGGTTCTAAAGCGCGTCAACCCATGGTTGGAACCACAAGCTCACAATCTATCTTTGGTGTTGAGTTTACATTTTCGCGGTGGTGGCGGCGGTTTCCATGACGGCGGTGGTGGCCGGCGGCTAGGAGTGGTGGCGAAAAGTTAGAGTGAGAAGGTGTGTTATGTATGTGTGTTATATAGAGAAAGTGGTGAAGTAAAATGAGGGAGGTGTGTGTGAGTTGGTATATATACTACCGGAGGGACTATTATTGTAAAGTTGAAAGTATAGGGCCGCATAAAACTATCACAAGGACCCTAAATGTAACTTTATAAAACTTCGATATATTTGACTCGGGGCTCGTTTTGACTAGCGAACGAAGGATTCATGACCCGAGAGTTACGCCATTATTCTTAAAATATAATTTCCAATAAAACGATATAAAATACGACTCAGTATCTCAATTTAAATCAAACGATCGCTCAAATCGACGTTTCTCTAATTCTGACGCATCGAGGAATTTACGAGTTGTCACACATATCCTTTGTACTTAAGCGTTTTTAGAGTAATATATTTACCGGTCATTGACCTTTACCAAAAAAAAAAAACTTGCGATTATGTTTTCAACGAGGATTTTAACTTGTGCATAGCGGCGGAGTGTTTGTATACGTTAGTATTGTATCGTTGGAAAATTTATTTTTCTAAAATAAACCATCTTGACACCTAAAACCTTTAACATGTACAAATTTCTAAAATTAACAAAAATTATAAATTAGACACAAAATATGAACCTTTAATCCGACCCTTGTTTGGTGGTGGGTTCGCCCGAGCTTAGGTTTGTGATTTTGATTAGTGATGGGTTTAAATTCATTTGAAGACACGTATGTAATGGGCTAGGCGATTTAAAGAGGAGTTGAAGAGATTTGCTTAAATGGCGTGTGAACAATAAAGATGGAAGATGGAGGGGAAGATAAAGGAAGAAGGTGGATGGCTCATCTTTGGCTCGACGTATAAACAAGATCTTGATGAAGCCACGACTCCTCACTGCTCTCATTTTTTTTATTATTATCTTAACTCTCTACAAATATCAAAAGTTGGCTCAATTTAAAGTAACGGATTCGCAATGGTATCGACCCATTCAGCCAACTTTAACAAACGGCTCCTCACGCTCCTTATTTTTTATTATTTCTCTTTCTACGAATATCGAAAGCTAGATCACTTTTGGTGGGTCTTCGGAACAATAACGACTCAATAGGTAATAATATGTATCTAACGATTATGAATAGGGTATGATGAAGTTTCACAATAATCTTGATAATAAATTACATGTATTAGCCATGCAATTAATCCTAAGATTTGTGATGGGTCATTGATGAAGAAATCTCTTTTGAAGACACATATCGATTTTAGTAGAGATAAAGAAAAAGGGTCATTTCGGTTTGGCGGCTTAGGAACAATATTACCCTCTCACAACCTTCACAAAATGTATTTTGGATGAATAGTAATGCTTCAATTTTTTAGTTGGTTCCCTTTTTCTCACATGGCAAGTAAAAATATACACAAGCGTGGATGTATATTTATTATTGCATGACGAAAATTGCGTGAACATTGGTTCTACGTTAAAAATGTGGCAATAATGCATGTTGTAGTACGAAAACACAACTTATCGCAGCATGTAAAATTACTACTTATGATCACATATTAGACTTATCACAAAGCTTAAACAATCACAAACACATATCCATAAATCCTCGAATAGCATACAAACCAAAAAGAAAGCGAAATACTATCCGTTAACCAATCGGATGAAACCACTAAATGTCATAGCTCTTTGAGCCAACGAGAATATGTGAATTGTAACTTGTTTCTAGGAAGTGCACCAACTATAAATAAAGTACCGAGCCTTTTGATCAATTGAGAGTAAATAAATCATAAATGGAGTTCGATAAAGGTCTAAACATGATTGAAATCCGCTAAAACCAAGAACTCCGACCAAAGAACAACAAAGTTCTTTGCATTATTGTGGAAGAATGATTGGCGCATAGAAAAAAAACCCCATGCAACATGAGATGATAATGACAATGATGGGTAGGGTTATTGTGATTTAATGAAAGTATCTTCATAAAAAAGAGAGCGTTTTTAGATCAGATTATAAGAGATGACAACGATGATGAAAATGGTAAATGTATTTCGATTTTAAGAAAAAGTACTAAATCCATTCTTTGATAGCAGTTCAAATTCAAATGATCAAAAAACCAATATCAATGATAAAATGAAATTAGCCAAAGAAAGATGAGAAACACTAGAGGATGGGGCTAAAGTGCATTTTCACCACATCATCTTATCGTCTTATGTTTGCTATCTTGTTTTAGATAAGTTCATTTTATTAACGACATTGGCATTTTCATCATCGAATTTAAAATGCTATAAAAATGGACATTGTCTTTTCCTCAAATCTGAGTTGTAGGAAATATGTTGTTGTCGACACGGATAAAAGGTAATAAGATGAACGATAAAGCGAAAGCAAAATGGAAGAAATGGGTGACGTTGAGGATACGAATCAAGTCGGTAAAACAACCGAAACAACTATAGGTAACAATCTATTTCTTCATTTCATTATTTTAACATTCAACAATAAACATCTTGTCTTATGGAAAGGATGCTTGATATACGTGTTTGGTTTGAATGCAACTTTTGTGCCGACCAATTGTTTCTTGTGCGGATGGACGACGGTGCAATTTGTTGGTAACGGTCTTCCAACACGAACCGAATATACTTTTCGTCATAAACAGTTTCACAAAGCGTAACGGAAAGAAAAAGTACGGTGTATATGAGCTACTTTAGCGAGGTTAGAAAACATAAGAAAGCCATTCGAGATCTCCTCCCTTTCGGAGAGAACTATTTTCTACGCAAACTCGACCAAACGGGTGTGCTACCTAAGACATTGTTCATTTGTATTTAGAAAATGCATGATATGTAAAGTGGCCATACTAACATTGAGGTAAGGAGGTGGGAGAAATGGATATAAGGTTTTCTAGGAAGCGTGCAAGGATAAAATTAGTCATGAAAAATTCCAAATAACGGTTTTCTCATCACATAACTTCTCCTTTCAAACATCATAGAGAATCTTTATATCCTTTTCTTGACCCTCCTCACCCCAACATTAGTATGTCCACTTGGCATATCTTGGATAGCCTAATAGCAAAATGAATAATGCCTTAGTAATTAGAATTAGAGCATATATCCTTTGGTTCGAGATATCGTAGTGGCTACAAAACATGGTTGCATTTATTCCTTCCGCTTTTGCCATGCCAATAATTAAGACGGGTGACCGTATCATCATAGTCGAGCAACTTAAATTGGATGTTATAATAATATAATATAACTAATATAATTAATTTAATATTTTTATAGTTACAATTAATAACTTTTTAATTTACATATAATACTATGGCTTCTCACAACACAACTATCATGCATTATAGAAAATCATTAAATAGTATTCGCAAAAAGATTGTAAAATCAAAAAATCGTTAAACAACAATCGTCGCCAATCCTGTTGCTTTATGCATGTACCATACTAGTATTGTATCATCCTTTTTCACATTGTTATCGAAGTTAGTCAACTCAAATAAGCCACTTTATATATCATATTATAATATTCCTTCCGCCACGTTTTAATTCTTGTTACACTACTTACACCATCAATGGAGACTTTCAAGCCTTCTCATCTTGCTCGATTCGATGTATTCATTCTCGGTGTTAGGTAATCTCGACACGCTCTAAATTGTTGATTTTAATACAATTTTATAGATTATAATGTTCATTTAGTGTTCACTTTCATAACTTTTGGTTACATACATCTCGAATGTTGAGTTTTAGATGTTAATTTCGAGTTTGATAAAGTTTATGATGTTCAATTTTGTCTATGTACGATTCAACTCCTAAATGTTTGTGGTGATAATATATTTTTAGGCTCTGTCATCATTCTATTTTTCTTTTCTTTTCTTGTTATATTCAATTTTTATTTTATTTTTTGTTATTGATGGAGTACGACTTGTGAGTGGTGATTGTTAAGTTATAGCTTCATGATAGCTTGTTTTAGCTTTTGAGTTAATTTTGTTCACAGTGTTAGAAATTGAGGCTATAGTGTGATGATAATCTTACATATTTTCTATGGTGTGATGATAATCTTACATATTTTTTCAGATCGTGTATATTCACTTTTCGAATAAAGTATTTTCACCCTTTAATATCTATCACGAAATCCTTATTGGGATAATTCAAGAAGAACGCTTAGTATCTTGGCATAAAAATAAAAATAACAAAAAATGTGTGAATTTTTTCTTATGTTCTAATAATATCTATGGAATTTCTTACAATTCCTCTTTCTTTAGCTTAGTTTTCTTGTGCCTAGATAGTAATTGTTCTTCTTGAATTATGCCAACAAGGATTTCGTGATACTTCGTTATTAAGTGGTCAAAATACTTTATTTGGAAAGAGAACATACATGATTTCAGAAGATATCTAGGATTATCATCACACCTTAACCCTAATTTCTAACAAACAAATAAAATATTCTGTGATAATCATGGTGGAGGAAATATTGTGAAGGAGATGATGTTAAGCTTGGGAAACTTGATAAGTTTAAAAGGCATAATTTTAAGTAGTGGCAGAGGAAGATGTACTTCCTTTTGACAATATTAAAGGTTATGTATATTTTTTCTACCTATATGCCAGAAGTATTGGAGGATGATATGGTTGAATAGTCAGACGCAAATCAAAGTAGGAGAACGACGAATACATCCACGGATGACACATACTAAACGACATGTTTGATCCCTATCTGATATTTATCATAAGATGGAATCTGCAAAGGAGTTATGGGATTCTCTAGAATCCAAGTACCTGGAATAGAATGCTTCAAGTAAAAAGTCCTTGTAAGTAATTTCGATAATTACAAGATGGTTGACTCAGGCTTGTCATGGTGCAATTCAATGAACTCCCTAGAATCCTTCGACAATATACACAATACAATCGAAAAGGATGAGTCAATATCTGTTTCAAGTCACGATGACAAGTTGCCTCCTTCACGGAAGGATTTCAAACATAGTTTGACACATGATAAAGATGATTTTTCTTGGTTCAACTTGGTAGTCACTGGGCATAGATGAATCTCTAAGGGTTCAAGAAGGTGACAAGGGTGAAGCACAAGAAGTTGTTAGACCCTCGGTTAATATAATGGAGGAGGTGGAAAAATAAAAACAACAAACAAAACAAAGGAAAGAACGTGGTTTCAATGAAATAACGTTGGTTCCGGTTTCAACAAAGCCTAAGTTCGCATATTGGAAGTGTGGAAAATCGTGTCACTTTAAGAGGGATTGTCGTAGTAGAAACAAGAAGGATGACATAATAAAGGGGTCTAAGGATCATTCGTAAGGCGAAGGTCATAAATTAGTATATGGTTGGAACAAATTTATTAAATTTCCATTTCACTAATTTATGAAGCATTTTATGTTCAAGTTGATGCAATTGCGTGGTGGATTGATTCCGATTGCCATAACTCATGTTTGTAAAGATGGTTGTTTGTTTCAAACATATCAAGCGGTGGAAGACGGATATGTCCTTTCATGGGTGATGACCATTTCGCTCTTGTTCATGAAAAAGGAAGTGTGGTGTTGGAATTTAGTTACGCAAAATCAATTACCTTGTTTATTGTGTTGTATGTACCAAACCTTCATAGGTATTTAATTTGGGTCTGTATTAAGTAAGTGTATATACAAGCGTGTGTATGAATCCTATAAGTATATCTTATCGAAGTGTAGTGTATTTGCGAGTTTGGTTATTATAACAACAAAGGTTTATGTTAAATATGAAAAAGTTTCTAATTATTGTAGTTTTGTTTGTATATCTTGTTCTAATGTTGTTAATTCCTCATTATGGCATGCTCGTTTAGGACACGTGCCTTTGTAAAAGAATGCTTGAAATGTTGAAAGATGATTTAATCTATGCTATTGATGAGAATACATAATAAAATGCAATACTTGCATGTTAACTAAAATCACTAGACTAGAATTTATAAGTATAAGAAGGAAATTTGTAATATTTGATTTATGTGATTTTCATGCAACTCCGTCTTTAAGCAATAAAAGTATGCTATCACTTTTATAGATGATGTGTCTACGTTTTGCTATGCTTACTTGCTACATGTAAAAGATGTAGCCTTGGATAAATTTAGAATTTAATAAATGAAGTTGAATTGTAACAAAATGACTTGATTAAAACCTTATGCGGATAGTCTATGTGATAAATATTATGATATTGTATTGTTTTCAATCCGTAGGAATCATTCATGAAACTACCGTTCCATATACACCACAACAAAATGATGTGGTTGAAAAGAAAAATAGAGCTCTTAAAGAAATAATTAATGTCATGTTATCTTACTCGGGTTTGAGTGACGGGTTTGGGGAGACGGCATGTTGACGGATTGCAATTTATTGAATAGGGTTCTCAAAAAAAGGAACAAAACTACTATATATGAACTTTTGTATAAGAAATGACTCAACTTGGCATTTTTGCAGGTTTGGGGGTGTAGTGCCGTTGTTAGACTTCCGGTAGACTTCTGGACTCTAAAAAAAAACTTGGAGTAAAAAGGGTATTGATTGCATCTTTGTCGGTTATGTTAAGCATTCCAAGACATATAAGTGTTATGTTATAAAACCTAGTGACCTTGTTTTTCTTAACACAGTTATAATATCAAAAGATGTAATATTTGATGTAATACACGATGCCTAGTTATACGTAGACCCACATGTATGTGCTATATATGTGAATACACATATATGCACATGTTTATATACATTCATCTGTGTAGAAAAAACATAAAGGAGATAAAAGATGACTCGTTACACGTACGCCCACATGTGGATTAGTACCTTTTGTAATTTGTTAAATGCGTAAGGCCGTGAACCCATGATGGAATGTCACCTTCAACTTTGACCCCAAAATATGACCCCATTAATCCTCGTGGTAATGCGGCGCACCGTGGATCAGGTATTATAGTATTATCCATATGTTGTCTATCTGATGATCTGATATCGTTTCAAAAGTATGTAAAGTTAGGGTTTTGCCAAGAGCTATATTTAAGAACACATTTAATTAAGTGAAAGAGTAAATTTAAGATTACAATGGTAAACTCTATCGATAAATTGAAAGGTGACTGTTGCACTTTTGTTAATATGCAGAAATAACATTATATGTCTAAAATGATACTCTATAAATTAATTTTGGTTAGCTGGAGGTTACATGAATGCAACTCAAATAAAACCAACATAAAAGCTAAGTAGCATTGAAACAGGAACACGGTCACCGATATGATGCAAGAAAAACAGAGTCACAACTTACTTTAACTGTCACTCAATATCCGATCAAGAGACTGTTTTGGATATCATGAAAACACAAGTAAGCAATTAGGATCAATTCCAAAAAATATTGTACGGTAGACTCAAGCTCAGTATGTGAGCTCGAATGATCTAGTAGATATTACAAAAGCGAGGGCTGCAACTTCAAATGTATTGACCACAAAGGGATCATCAAGTGACAACAAAATTTGTAATTATTATCACTAAAGTATGTGAGGTCTCGAGAGTAAATGTTGTTGCTCGATGAAAAACACTAGATGCGTAGTGATCATGCCAATCTCCTCAAAATTAAAGTTAAGTTTACCCAGTTTAAATATGTGCAGTCTGTCGATGACTCGAGCCCTGTAAATTTATTGTTCTAATATTCTTTCACTTGGATGTCAAGTGGATATATATTTTCTCTCAATGTAGTTTAACAACCCTTCTAACACTCTTTTGCAACTAGCTCCTTGTTAGTAGTTTCTAAATGCAAATTATAGCCATTCAAAAGCGAAATCGAAGCTAGTACTACCAAAAAATAGCTCAATATCTCTACAGATATCGTCTAGATAATATTTAAAAGTTTGAAAAGAATTTGAGTTATTTTATTATAAAAGTCTAACTGGTGTAAAACTAAACTTATATTGGCATTTGAGTTGCGGACCCAAGACTAAATGTCACAAAAATCATTTATGAGAAATTGATACTAAAGATGGATTTACATAGTCGTAGAAAACAAACGAGCAAGCGCCGCTAATCTTTTTTTAATTGCATGGCTAACTCTTTAAAAAACGACATTTGCGGATGTTGGTGTAACAAAAAAAATATAATAATAAAAAATAGCATTGAGGGTGCATTTCAGGAAAGTTCGGTTTATTTGACTTAATTTGACGCTACGTAAAAAAAATCTATGTATGTACCCTCGTAAACCACTCGAATACTTGATCTTTTGAAGAAATTAGAACAAAACAAACCTATACGACCATTTTTTATTTTTTATATTTTAATCCCCTTCAACACATTTTACTTAAATTACTAACCAAAAGACTTGAATACTAATTATCAGTTCGTTCATGTATCTGTTATAACTAATCTAAGAATTCCCATAAATTTAGAAAAATGAAAGATTGTTTATGAAAAAGAACAAGAATAAATAAAATAAAATAAAGTGGTCGTCCTGGAATCTTTATCTTTTAACATGAAACGCAACATAAAGAAATAAAAACGGTTTGGATAAGCAAATGCTCATATGCCATCACTGTCACCACATAATTTTAGTTGGTTTTCGGTTGATGTACCTTTTCTTTTAACTACTGAACGTTGCCAACGAACGCAAATTTAGGGTTTATTTTTAAAAAGCGCATCTTTCTATTATTGAACGTGCATCCTATTTCTATATTAGAAATTGTTTATGAAGATGTTATTGCTACCCAACCTCTTTAATCATTCTTTTCTGAAGACGTAAAATGTGTCATAACACTTTATTGTTAAAAGTTAACTAAATTGTCTTATAATCAACATGAAATCTATCAAATTAAAAACATATGGAATAAACTTGATATCTTAAAACTTATTTTCATGTTGATTTATTTATACATTATATAATTATAATCACATTATGAATATTCATATTAAGATTCATATTAAGTGAGTATGCAAATTGCAAGTTGAAATCTTTTATTACACCTCCTACATGATTTTATATAAATACTGAGCATTTTAGTTTGCAAAATATATATTCAAATTCGTATTACTCATCACGAAAAGAGCGAACATAACAAATATAATTTTACATATTAAAATACTAATTAGTGGAGTATGTGTTTCATTGCATAAACATGTGTTTATTTACATGTTTGTGTCGATTGAATTATATTTTAAATGCAAATAACATTAAATTGTATATATAATTATAAGCGCATATGAAGCGGCGTCGTTTCATGTGAGTTATGAAAACTCTATTATTATTGATTTGAATAAACTACAATTGTTTATGGTATGTGTTTATTTTGTCCAAATTTTACGGATAACACTTAAATGTAGTAAAAAAAAAAAAAAAAATTGCACTTATTTAGATTTCTTACTATTATCGTGTTATATGGTTAGAACGTTTTTACAAAGAAGAAAAACCGTTGAAACCTTTGATTGTTATACTAATTTTACGATAGAATATTCAATGTACGAACTTATAAATTAGTGTTATATCATATGTGGTATATTAAACGAGTTTGAATATTGAAATCTTTTTCCTTCTATTTTATCCAACTTATATTAATAAACTTTACTGATTTGGATTTTAAATATTATGTGTGATATATGGTTGAAAAATTGATTAGGTGTATATTTCAATGCAAAAACGATGAATCTTTTGTAATTGTATACAAATACTTATGCCATTTTACGACAACATATTCAATTTTCAAACTTAGATATTAACTTTTCATCATATGTAATATATCAAGCGAGTTTTTAATATTTAAAAAAAAATCTTTAATTTTCTCCAAATTCTATAAGTAAACTGTATTTATTTAGAGGTTCGGATATTATGTGTGATATACGGTTGGAAAGCTAAGGATGCTCATTTTTAGTGCAAAGAACGTTTAATCTTTTAAAGTTTGATACAAATACTTATGCTCATTATGTCATAATATATTAAGTGTTTGAACTTACAATTTAACGTTATATCACATGTGATATATCATGCAAATTCCTGAACCGTAAAAAAGTTTTTGTCAAAAGTTTGAAAATACCCTTTTATTGAAAGTAAGTTAAATGATCATCGTGATGGTGTGGTTTCTTTCTCTTAACGATTAACGTTTTTTAAATATCTAATTTTTTAATAAAAGAGGAGGAAGTGGCTTATAATTAAATAAATCAGTCATTCCCCTTTTTCCTTTTTTAAGAAAAATAAATAATTGAGATTCATCCACGTTATGCAAAGGATTATTAGTATTTAATTGACCTTTTCTCTATAAGCTAATGATTACCCATACATTTTATCGATTTATATGTTATAAAATTAACAAAGAGCTATATTTCACAAAGTCATTTTTTTACCTCGCGTGGAATTCTTAACGACAAAGACCGGACTTTCATCTCGCGTATTATAGAGATTTGTCGGTTCCATCACGCCTTGGAGTAATCGGAGCGGCTCCAACTTTCTACCGGTGTAGTGTCATGTCGATTCATCTACTCGTGGCACTAACTACACTTTACGATTAGGGTACTTCAACAAGACCAACATGATAAACTAGGAACTCTCGCATTGAGACACTTTCAAGCGAACCCGACCTTTACGAATTTGGCTCGTAGCATTCTCCCACCACCAATATATGCGACGCGTGCATTGTCATTAGCCTCGATGAGCTACATCCTCAAATGCTTTGGCTTTACTTTAGCTTTTGGCTTAGTGGGACATTCGATTTTTGACTCTACAGGCCCTGTGTGCAACAACTACCTTCCTTGGATTAGTCAATTATACTTTGTGGCGACTTAAGATCCGGGTGCGATGGTTGTCATCCCACTTGGATTAGTCCATTACTCTTTGGCTACCATCAAATGCGACATTGTATCTCAACACGACATCATGTTATCCTCTGCAACATCTGGGAGACCTCTCCGCCAACTTTCATGACCCAACACTTTAAGAACTTTGGAAGAGTGACATGAGTGGTTCTGTTTGGTCCGCCTAGGTCGACTTGGCTCTAGTATCACTTGTCATAGAGTCCTTCCTCCGAACCCATGTGACGTCCTTAACCCATAAGGACCGACCTTCTAACCAGCGTATAATAGAGGTTCTTTGGTTTCGTCCTACCTTGGACTTACATAAAAAGGCCCCTAACTCCTACCAATGTAGTGTCATGTCAAGTCCTCTAGTTGTGCACGTGTTGCCCTTACTATTGGGGTACTCAACAACATCAACAGGATAAATCACAAATACTCACATTTAACATGTTTCCAAGTAGAACCCAACTTTTTAGAATTTGGCTCGCGACACATAATTCTTAGTCAAGAATACATAGAGGTATATGACACTTAAAATTAATACACAAAGGTATACGTGTATCATATCCTTTAATTCTAATTTTACTCTTAAATTTCAGATCTGAGACGTATAGCTTTGAAACTAATAAGTAATTGATGAATGTATTCCTTTACAAAGTCGGATAATCACATACAAAATTTCACACTATGTCTCAATTAGAACTTAAAACCTAGAACTAAGTGGTTAATTGCAATATCGCTGGGCTAAAAGATTCAAATGTATTTTATTTTATTCATGTTATTCTAATTTAAAATAATTGTCTTCGGACAAATATTCAGTAATAGTTTAATTAAAATGTCATATTTACCTAATATAAATAAGAAAATATCATATTTACTTAACTTGCAAGTAGGGATGAGCAGTCTGGTCCGTGCAGATCCCGTCTTAGAATTAGTGGTACCGATTTTTTCGAACATAAATTAGTGGTGCCGGTGCCGCATCGAGCAGGATTGGGATACCGGTACTGGGAAAATCGGGTTTTCCTTTTTCGAATTTCCGATTTAGTCGGTCCCGATCGAATTAGTGGTCGATTTTTTCACCTTATTTCGTAGTCCAATCCGCATCAGTATATAAGGAATCGATGCGGTTTCGATGTAGTTCGGTTTGGTTTTGAGATTGGTCAAAATCTTCATCCCTACTTGCAAGTAAATAATGCATAATGTATAATGATTTTTATGCATGTTTCAAAAAATATGAAATTTCGATATTTTTATTGGAAAATATGAAATTGTCTCTTTGTAAAATATAGCAACAGTTAATTTTCTCTTTAATCAAGTATCTAAGTTTATGTTTGATATTTATAGTTTTATTTTCATTGGTGACATTTCTGCAAACTTGATTTATTATTATCCTTTTATTCGGCGTTGAACAATTAATTAGACACGCAAAATAAAAACTTGGATAATTAGATAGTATAAAAAAGTTGCACATGAAATGCCAAACATATTCCACGTAGGATTTTTTGTCTGAGTAAGTATATTTAATAAAATCATTCTTAAACATGTTCAACCCACCACTGTCGGGCAACAACTCCGATTCCTTTAACCAACGTTGGACCAATGTGGGGCGGCACCCAAAATACATACTATATAAATTCAAGGAATTTGTAAACACAGAATACTTGATAGGGATAGTTTAGTTCTGATTTTGTGGCCAATTAACTTCTAATCCTTCATAAAAATACAACTACTGATGAATCACAGACTCATGAAATAATTATGATCCAAAAAAATCGGAACTACATGATATATAGCGTAAAATTATAGCCGATTAACCTGATAAATTATAAATTAATATCTCCTACTTGATAATGATTACTATATAAAATTACCAAGTATAGGACATCGGAAATGCACTTTCTTGTCGTTTCACAAAAGGTACATGTATATGCATACATTGAACAAAATTACATGACAAAGACTTTTTTTAAACATAGAAAGGTGACATATCTTATGCTATATTTCTACATGTTTACATGAACTATACAAAGATACGGTAAAAGAAAAATGTACATCATATGATATTATTTTGACAGAGAAATAACTGAAAGGATAATATAAAAAGCCACCTTATAAGTATAGTTCATTAAAAACGCTCTAGCAGGAGATTAGAGATAAATGAAAACGGTTGCAACAACTTTATGCATGCTAGCTAGGGTTTCACAAGATTTTCACGCAATGAATACATGAGGTTGCATTTATAGTGTGTTAACTTAGAGTCCAAGCAAGATAAGAATTCTTTCTTGGGGATCCTTGGCGATCGTTCCTAAGACCAAGAGGGTTTTAGAACCTTCTTTTGGCTTATTTTCTCTTTAGTCCTTCTAGTTAATATTTAACTTTCGTTAGTTAACAACCGTTAAGTTATAACGAGGTTAACTATTTATTAATGATTTAATAATTAAAATATAACTATTATATATTAATTATTATAATTGAATCTCATATCTGACGTGTGCAATTTTATAATTCGAGTTCGAATCGAATATCGACTATTAAATATGTTCACAAACTAACATATTTTTGGATCGTTGATAATCATTTCGAAATTTACGATTTGCCTTTCTATTCCTATGAAGGATCCAAGAGTGACAAAGTTAATTTCTTCTACTGCTACTGCATCATTCTTATGGGCTTCAAGTCAAAGCAAATTTAAAGTTAATATATACTTAATCAAATACAATGTTCTTTTCCGAAGAATCGTATGTAAAAATATGATGACAAATAAAGAATTGCGGCTTATCCAAGGTGCGTTATTCAGATCTTTAGTTGCGACTCAAAACATTCCTTAGATTCGAAACTAACATGGCACCAAACACCATTTCTCTCTCTCTCATCATTCCAACTTTCTATAAATACTACGTGTATCCATGCAATCTCCACATTCACATTTTCCAAAACAATTAAAAGAGAATCTAAAACAATCCCCAAACCCTAATGGCAAATACCTTCTCATCAAAGGGGTTGTTTCTCATTATCATCATCTTCCTTGTCTTCAGCATCACCTCAAATGCAAGTCAAGCCATGCAAAATGATGATTCAAGCCAACTTTTGTTACGTAAACTTGGGATGAAAGTTTCTGATCTTGAATACTACAAGAGAAGGTCACTAGATGCCAACCCCGGAAGGGTTTCACCAGGTGGCCCAGATGGTCAACACCATTTCGCGTCATCACCATCAGTTCACTAATTTTATCATGATCAAGTGGTGGTTCTTGCTTTAAAGTTTGATGTGTTGGATCAACTGCTTATAATAAGTTTTTCTTGCAAGAGCATGTTACTATTTATTTGGTTAAGTTTGGGTTTGGGGTTTGGATTTTATTTTTCTAGGTAAGTACAACCTTGCCTTTTTTTATAAGAGAGCAAGCTTATATTTGTGTGAAACTTCAATGCAAATTTTGAGGTTTATTATGTAAAAGACAGTGATATGATATTGTCTCTTAATTGAGTATTTACTGTGCATTGACTTTATCCTACAAGTGTTAATTTCTGAAGATACCGGGTTCAAATCTATTTTCAACTCATCTTCTTACTTCAAATATGTATGTTGTCGATGATACTTGCAGGTTTGTTGCAATCCGGATACTAAAAAATAAACATATCAAAATTAGTAAAGAAAAATCACAATATAAGCATTAAATTAATAGTTGCATTATGTTTTTAACAACAAGTATAGCTCATTTTTAGAAAAATAGCGAAATGTAGAACTTATAAAGCACCAAACCGTAAACAAAAATGAGAATGCCTAAACGTAGAACTTATGTCTTTTTTTTTTGGGTAAAGGGCTTTCCACCGGTAAAATATATTACTCCAAAAAGCAGTTGAGTACAATAGAATATGGGTGAAGTATCACATTAACCTCAACAGCTGGCTGAACAACCAATAGATCATTTATGACAAACCACAAATGATCAACTAGCTACAAACTACTAGGACACCAAAACAAAACTAGCTAGCATAAAATAAGACATCAAACATTGTGCGAAAACCAAAGAAGAACACCTATCCAAGTATAACGTCATGGATGCCGTGACCTTTAATTGGGACGGAGATACCATAATCATCAAAGTAACAATCATCATAAGTATTGTAGTAACTGTATCCTCTCCATTGCTCCAAAAGACTCAACTTATATGTCTTCTTTTCACAAAATTGCGGTTTTCCATGAGTATCCATAAATGGAACTCAATGGTTATATTTGTTGGGATTAATGAATCTAAGTTAATCATTAACTACAGTACACAACGGATAATGGATCTAGTTTGAGCAATTACAATTAACACGTATAATAAACAAACTAAAGTAAAGGGAACAAGAAAATAACTCTTGTAGTAACCCTTGATTAAACACAATCACCTCTACGAGTGCTCGCACAAACACGTTAAACCGAATAGGCCCATTATGCTAGTCGTATCACGTATACCCAATCAACTAGTGATAAAGCTCAAAACCGAATCAAAACAAAACTAGCCCTCTTGCTAGTAAGATCGAGAACCAAGAAAAACAAACCGAGAACAACCCTAAGTGTTGTCCGATATCGTATAACAAGACCCCGATTGTGTTCCACCTTTTTGCGAGAAGCATGCAAACAAACACCACTCTTGGCTACTTTTAGGCCGGGAATACCAAGAACACAAACCTATAACAACTACTTGGATCAATCGATGCAATATCTAGGTTTGAATTGAAAACGATTACAAAACCCTAGATCGAGTTAGGGTTTCGATCGGTTCAAATTATAATGGATGGATCGGTGTGTTTTTCGCTATGATAATGATGTGTCGTGAGTTATGAGCTAGGGTATGAGGGTATTTATAGCCTCAAAACCCTAGATTATATGGGCTTCAAATTGTCCCTCAATTTAACTCGCATTCCATATTTCTTTCACAAACCCTAGACCGAAACTAACCTCCTAAGACACCCCAATGGGCCGACCATAAAGCTTAGAATGAGTGGGCTTCGAGTCTAGTTTGTCTCAGGTCAAATCGGGTCAATATTGAGCTTATACGCAAAACGTATTCTAGTGTTTAATGTGTGTGCCCCCAATAGGCTCACATACCTCTAGTTGTATCGGCTAATCCGACTCTCATTCCAATAGCTCCCACTTAGGAGTTGGAGTAGCGAGATAGCACAAATACCAACGACAAAAGCGTCTAATAACGCTCTCTACTCGCTATTTAACTAAAGGTGTCGAGATAAAGTTTCATAAATCTTCTTAGTAGCATGGTCATTTATGTCTTGCTTTTATCATCCTTTGTTATAGATACCGTTAAACCATCCTAACTCACTCCATATAGTTTAACCATTTAGATTCTCGTTATAGAATTTAATTCATATATAACAAATGTAATCAAGAATCATCTTGCATTACCTTTGGGTTTGGTCGAACAATTATCGATTAATTACGGAGAAGGCCCATGGTATCTTTACGCACATATCAAGTGGAGTAACAAATCCTTTGTTGACTACAAGTGTTGTGGATCTTTGCTCAAATCACTCGAAATATAGCTTTTATAACTACCTTATTTAGGAATGACATTTGGCATATACTTACAAAAGTGATATCTACACATAAGAATTTGCTTGTATCTCAAGTCTAAGGATGACTTAACAAACCATTTCAACATTTTACTCATATGAGGGATCCAAAAGTAAATGTTTGAAAGTTGAGGTATCCAATATGCATCCCTGTGAATACACATGAGTTTGGCGGGAACAAGCCACATTCTCATAGAATATAACCAACACTCGCATTTGCCTTGCCTAACAATATTCTCATATTGTTAACTGACAATGGACATATTTAGAATGATAAATCATTTCATGAAATAAGCATGCAAATATGGAATAACAGAATATATGAATGAAATAACAAATACCTCATATCTTTATTTATCAAAAAGTAAAAATGTCTTACAATTTCAAATTATCCAAATACTAATTACACACAGGTTTACATGAGACTACTAGGCGGTATCAAACCAATACCTAGTCAATTTAGAATGCTTAGGATATGCTAAAGCATTCGTAAATGGATCAACTAGGTTGTCATCGTGTGAACTTTTAATATCTTCACATCACCCATGTCAATGGTTTCTCAAAGATAATGAACTTTCATGCGGTAATGTCTAGCACCCTTGGTGATTCCACTTTCATTAGCTATAGTAATGGCTCGATATTATCAAAATACATATTTATGGGTTCTTCAATTGTGGGAACAATGCCGAGCCCATAAATGAATTTCGAATCCATCTGACCTCTTTAGATGCATCATAAGCGACTATATACTCGACTACGTAGATGAAATATATATATACTACGCTTTGTACTTTTCGATCAACAACACCTCCATTTAAAATGAATACATATCCAGTCTGAGAATTTAGGTCATCAGCATCTATTAGATATCCAATATCAGTGTAACAAGAAACCCTGGGTTATCGTTTTGTATCACCTCCGTAAACCAGAAACATATCTTTAGTATTGCGTAAATACATAATAATATTCTTAATAGCAGTCCAGTGAAGTTCACTTGAATTATGTTGAAATCGACTTGTCATGTTACGGCGAGCGCAACATCGGGATGAGTACATCTCACAACATACATAATAGATCATATAGTCGAGCGTGGGAACTCTTTGCATCGCTCTTTATCGACATGTGTCTCGGCACCTTGTGATTTACTCAACTTAGGCTCATCTTGCATTAGGATAGTTCCTCGTTTAGAATTCTCCATGAAAATCTTTTCTAGATTTTCTCAATGTAAGCACTTTGACATAAACCAATTAATCGTTTTGATCTATCTCCGAAGATCTTGATTTCAAGAATATATCGACTTATCCTAGATCTTTCATGGCAAAACATTTTCCAAGATAGGATTTTACATCTTGTAACATTGGAATGTTGTTTCCATGAGTAATATGTCATGGACATATAGAATTAGGAAAGTTGCTTAACTCCACTAACTTTACGATATACACATGGCTCATCACGATTACGAGTGAAACCAAATTTCTTAATCTCATCATCAAAACGTTTATTCCATTTCCTAGATGCTTCTTTGAAATACATAAATGGAGCAGCTTGAGCTTCCATACTCGGTTAGGTTATTTAGGATTGACAAAACCTTGGGTTGCACCATATAGACTTCTTGAAAAGATGTCCATTGAGAAGCGATTTTGACATACATTTTCCAAATCTCATAGTCATAGAGCGCATAACTATGGCTATTAGAATCCTTATAGCTCTAATATCGCAACAAGAAAAGGTCTCTTCATAATCAACCCCATAGGTTTGAGTGAAGCCCTTTGCTACTGAGGCGAGCTTTAAAGGTGTGTCTTGCACTATCCATGCCAGTCTTCTTTTAAAGATCCATTTTCTACCAAGCTGTTTCTGATTAGGAGGAAGCTCAACTAATTGTCAAACTTCATTCTCTTTCATGGATTGCATTTCCACATTCATCGCATCAAGCCATTTCTTGGATTCGGGATCGGCAATGCGACTTTATAGTTATTGGGTTTACCAAGATCCCCAACTTATGTTCCTCGGCATCGGCGTATAAACACATTCGATGCGGAGCACGGCGTGTCCTATCGAACTTCACGAATGGGAATGATATCACTTTGAGGTTCATCAATTTTGTTTATCATCCTTATCATGACCTAAACTAGTATCTAGAGAAGGCTTTGTCTTCTTCTTGAATAATTTCAAGATCTTCTAGACTCCACTTTGTTTCTCGATGAAAGGTAGAATGAATATCCCATTGTTTCCTTTGGGTATCCTACGAAGATACACTTAATATATACGGGTTCAAGTTTGTCATATTTGGTAACTATATCACGCTTAACAAGTACCTCACAACCCTAGAGTTTTAAGTAAGACAACTTAGGGGCTTACCCATGCCATAACTTTCGTATGGTGTCTTATCAACCTTCTTAGTTGGAACCATGTTGAGAATGGGTGCAATGAGACTCGAGAGCATAATCCCAAAAGGACTTTGGAAGAGTAGTTTGACTCATCATGGGCGAACCATGTCTAGCGATGTTCGATTTCTCCTCTCGATGCACCATTATGTTGTAGTGTGTAAGGAGGAGTGCGATTGGCAATAATCCCATGCTCCTTAATATGATCCAAAACTCTTGACTCATATATTCCCTCCACGATCGAGCGTAGTGACTCAATGGTCTTCGAGTTGGTTTTCTACTTCCTTTTGGAAACACCTTAAATGTTTCAAACACTTCATGTTTATGTTTCAACAAGTAAACATAACCATACCGACTATAGTCGTCGATAAAAGTAATGAGTAACTTGCTCCTTATCTTGACACGGTTCTATATGGGCCACATACATCGGTGTATATGAGTCCAAGTAGATCCTTAGCCCTTTCCACTTGATGTGAGCAGGGTTTCCTTTCCATCTTAACGAGACATGCATGAAACACGCTTTTCAAATGACTTAATGTCGGTTGAGTTGAGAAGTCCATCATGTTGCAACTTCTCTATCGTTTCTTGCTAATGTGTCCAAGATAATGATGCCACAGAGAGTAGAGTCCAAAGCGGGCTTGGCTCTTTTATTGATAACAACAAATATAGAACTATTATTTGTTTTAAAAAGACATATCAATTTCATAAATACCATCTCTTGGGATAGCACTAAAATAAACAACATTAGTTCTAAGCGAAATTGCATTATTCGATAAAAATGATTAACAAAACCATTGTCGGACAAACAAGAAATGAAATAATTCCTCTAGTAATCAAGGTTGTAAAATCGCTAGGCGCTAGTGAGGCGGTCGGGTAGGGCCTAGCGATTAATCGGTTAGGAGGAGATTAATCGGATTAGAATTTTTATGCACAAAAGTGTAATTTTAGATATTGTATTATATTATATGTATTAGATAAGCATAAGGCATCAAAGTTCAAATATTTCAAGTGTTCAAATATAAACATAAGACATAATTATTCAAAGTACAAAGTTAAACATAGATATTACTCGATTTGTTGACCATTTTTAAGCGAGATTTGACCGATTTTCTTCGATTAATCGGTTTGTTGACCGATTTTAAGCGGTTTTATCTGAAATTTAAGCGATTTTGTTGATCGATTTTTAAGCGATTTTGTCCGATTAGACCGATTTTGTTCGATTTTGTCCGATTAATCGGTTTGTTGACCTATTTTAAGCGATCTTTGACCAAACCGATTAAATAGGCGATTATGATAAATCAAGGCACTTCTTGAGCGATCGGCGATTATGTGGGATTGTCGGATGCAGGCGATATTTACATGAGCTAGTAATAGAGGGAGCATAATGACAATTGTTCAAAACAACCACTAATCCACTAGGGAGACATAAATGAAAAATGCCAATAGCTTGACTCTGCTCGTTGACCATTGCCCGTCTGGACTTAAAGCTCTTGGCTCAGACTTCTACTTCCTTGAGACCACGGTAGTATTACGGATGTGAGTACCACAAACCGTGTCATAAACCCAAGATTTATTAGGAAAATAATAAAGTTCTATGGTGAAAATACGAAGTGTTAGCTCTGAGATAACTTCTTCTTTTTCATCAACTCACCGAGATACAGGGCAGTTCCTTCTCCAATGACCTATTTCACCACATTGGTGACGGTCGCATCCTTAGTAGGGTTTATCCTTGGGTGGTGGAGGAATCTTAGGCTTGGGAGCATAAGGTGGTTTATGCTCGGGAGCATAAGCACCTTTGCTTACCCTTCCATGATTCCTCTTGCGACATTAAGCGATTTTTCCCATGGTTTTCTGGACCTTCCGCACGTATATTATGAAGTGCGAGTGCAACATATTTCTTTGGTAGCGTCTGCTCATGTTGTTTAAGCATAGCATGTAGTTCATTCACAGTGTTCCCACGATGTGCATATTATAGCTCTGCACAAATGTATCATACTCTTTAGAAAGACCAATCAAGATCAAACTAACTCCATAGTTCGAGTGCGGATGACCAAGACGCTCCAAGTTGTCAATGTAGCTCTTAATCTTGAGAATATGAGCTTCAGATTGACCTTCTTCTTGCTTGCGCATGAAATTCTCTCGCGGTTTGAAGAAGTTCTGTTCACTGTTGAGCAAACATAGACTTGACTCTGTAGCATGTCATATGCACCAAGGTGAGTTAGATTTCATTGGATCTATAACTCCATGGTCATAAGCATAAAGGCAACAATGTCCTTTGACCCTTGACCCAGCGATGTGGTTGCAAGAGCCTCGGGATGGACTTGGTGACCGGAGGCTGCAGCAGTGCGGCGAGGAATGAGATGCTCAAGTAGTTTTCTTTAACTTCGGTGACATGATATTGCGAAGTTGGCGATACGATCAATGAAGTTAGGTCCGATGAGTTTTGTTTCTCAAAGAAACTCACGAGTTCGGTTGTATTCGGCGAGGTAGTTATCTACAATTTAGAAAAGTTCAAATAATTAGTATTTTAGATAATTAACTTCTTAATAGAATTAACTACCCAATTAATTACTAATAAGACTAAGATTCATCTTGATCTCCACTTATTACCAAAGTTCGACCAATATGTAAACAAGTAGGGCAAGAGGTAGCGACGGCGTTAATTGCATAAACATGCAACTCTTAGAGTTATGAGGCGATCAAGGCATTAGTAGACAAGTAATAATGTCAAGGCGTGTTTATTCTCATCTTATGCCTCGGGTCCAAGGTGCGACCAAGCATACTCGAAATAAGTCGACCAAGTAAGAACATGCAAATATCGCCAAAGTATGACCAATGAGCAAAATCATGAGGGTTGGAATGGCTCTAAGGTCCGACCAAAGAGGTCAAGCCAAATGCACGTGTTCTTAGTTGGTTGGCATAGACTTCAAATTTTCACATAGGGTATACACATAAATGTGATAAAATTGTGTACAAAGAAGCATGCAAAACAACTTTGTAACACTTATTACAAAAACTTTTAGTAATGACATTGTAGTAATCATCATGGTTCACGGTAGCTCAATCGAACTCACAAGGAGGCGGAGGACCAGGTCAGCGAGGCAATAACCATAAATCCTTTAGGTGTATTTGCACCGCCTTAAACCCCTTATAGTTTGTTCTAGTGGGTGAGCCGTACACCTCAAGTGTCCATAGCATCCAGTTTTAATTTCATGATAAACTTGTTTCAATAATTCGTCACTTAATTTTGCAAAACACTTTTTCACGAATCAAATAGCAGGTCACAATGAGCATGGTATTTAGGCGTGTAAATTAAGACCATTATTAATGTCATGGTTTCGATACGTATTCTTCCATATTACATGCAATTAGGTGTGTAAAACATGTAACAATTATGAACATAAGGAATCATAAACATATAAACAAAGACATTAACAAGCACATATTGATTCGAGTTCTCTCGTGAGTCTTCCCCAAAAGGAGAACCATAAGACCGTCACTAGGTGCAATACCTAGATTGCCCGGCCCATACATCACATAAAGCAATTGAGTGGGTCTTATAGCCGGAATAGATACATAAAATTAATCACGGAAAAATAATTAACCTTTAATTATGCAATTTTATGTATCTAATTAACATTTAATTCAATTAATTTGTGTCTAGGTATTTTTTATTAATTATTGACAAGTATTGCTTTATAGTTGTCAAAAAATAAAACAAATAACTAAGCTAGATTTCATGCGACCTTTTCGCATGTTTATTAAAGCGTGTAACCCATAATCACAAAAAGCGAGTGACTCGTGATGCCCTTTGTTGGGATTAATGAATCTAAGTTAATCATTAACTAAGAGAACAGCTGCGGATAATGGATCTAGTTTGTGCAATTACAATTAACACGTATAATAAACAAACTAAAGTGAAAGGGAACAAGAAAACTAACCTCGTAGTCACCCGCAATTAAAACAAGAAACTAAGTGATTAACACAATCACCTCTATGAGTGCTTACACAAACACGCTAAACCGAATATGTCCGATATTAATCTATCTTTACTTTCCATTGTTTAAGTAGTTAATTATTTTTAGTAAAAGTAGTTAAAATTGGCGGAAGTACCACCCCACTCCTATACCCCGAGATATTTACTTGCTTTCTAATAAACAAAAAAAATACCAAGAGAATCTCCTCAACCTTACTTTCTCGTCATACATCTCTTCCTAGCATCTCTATTCCCTAGAGAGCGAATCAACCCCCGACTTACCCATGCTACACTACAGTTGGTTGGGTACCTGCATGAGGATTGTAAAACTTGCTCGTAGAAAAGAAAGTCTTTTAGGCCCGAACCTCGCTATCAAGATTTTGGCGCTTGGCTGGGGAATAGAATAGCTAGTTAGATTTCTATCTCGTTTAGGTCTACTCGCTTGATTCCTATCAAGTGAGCCTTTTCTCTTTTTCATTAGCTTTCTTTTAGTCTATCCCCTTCTTTGTGTTTTTATTCATAGTCTCATCACTTTCATCATGGAAGGTGATAACCACCACCAACAACGATCCACCAAATCAACACCACATCAACCACTTCCACTCAATCAACCGCCACTCGACCCGCCAAGAGGCCGTACTCTTGGTGAATACTCTGAACCTAGCCATTATGGCTATATGAACACCATTGAGCTCCCACTTTAAGTTCAAACTACGGACCTGCGATCTGAAACCATCCGGTTAGTGCAAAACGGATGTGTATTCCATGGACATTGTTAGAAGATCTTAAGCAGCATCTCAAGGATTTCCTTAAAATCGTTGACTCAATTGACCTTGATTCTACCACTCGGGAGACCACACACTTGAGTCTCTTCCAATTCTCTCTACGGGACCAAACAAGTAATTGGCTTGAGCGACTTCCCGAAGGATCTATCTCAAGTTGGGATGATCTTACCACATGTTTCCTCGCCTGATTTTTCCCACGGGGAGAACTACCAAGCTAAGGAATGACATCTTGATGTTCCAACAACGTCAAGGCGAAACCCTTTATGAGGCGTGGACTCGATTCAAGGACTTACTCCATAAGGTCCCTCATCATGGCATTGATCGTGGCTCCAAATCCAAATCTTCTATGACCATGTCACTCCTCCACTCAACAAATTATTGATTATGCAGCGGTGGAAGATTGAGTAACCTCAATGTTGAAACATGTTGGGAGGTCATCGAGGAGTTAGCACAACATGAAGAAGAAGAGTGGGAGGATCCGGTACTCCTTGAAGTAAGGAGTTTGGATTCCTAAGAACAATTATTCAAAAGCATGGAGGAACAAGTAAATGAGGTGATGAGAATGGAAATGACCACACATAATCATAAGGAAAACTCTCATGAACATGTGGACGTAGTCAAAGAGTTTTTGCTTCCAGTAAAATCGTGACAAGACGAATTCAAGGACATAATGTTGACATTCGTCAACAACCAAGAGAAAGAAATACAACGTCTCGAAGTTCACATGAGAAAAACCGCGACACTTTTTGGAACTAGATGACAATTTCATGATGAAACTTAAGGATGCTATACCTAGAAAGATCGAAAAGGTATTAGCGATGCGGAGCTTGTAAGTGTAGTTATTAAACCCTCTCCAAGCCCAAAAATGAGACAATCCTCTCGTGAACTCACAATATAGCAAACGCTCTTGCCTTAACACTCCTAGCACAAAAGAAATATTTCCTAAAGATATGTTCATTGGAAGAGTGCAAGTTGCGCTTCCGACTTCCATAACATAAGGAAACGTTCTTTCGGGTTTAAACCTGGCCCGCGAGGTACTACTGCACCCGACTTCAAAGATTCCTAGAATTCCCTTTGAAAGACAAGTTGACACTTTTACTACTCACCATTGTGGAGATTGCAAGTGGATTGACAAAATGAATTTTAAAATAAAAACCAAAATATTTGTCAAAAATAGTAACAAAGTTTTCGATCTAAGCGGATTCACAAAAACAACTTCTTTTGAAAAATTTGGTCGTGACGCAGTCACAACCTAGCCAGTGGCGCCATCGCCACATGAATCGACGATTAAAAATACCACCCATCTCTTTCATTCTATACCCTACATTCTATCACCCCCACACATACAATCCATTTTCTCAAGGTCAAATTCTTCACTTTCGTCATCAATCTCCACGTGGTAAGTAATATTCATTAATAATTTTCTACTCAATTGCTCTATTTCTATCTCAATTTTGGTTTCCCTTTGATCGAAACCCTCCCAATTAGTTTGATTAATGTTTAATTTCGCTCATGAATCTTGTTAAGTGAACAATAGATTAGGCGAATGGTTGTGTTAGCATGTGGGTTTGATATTGGGAGCTTTGAAAAGCTTGGTGACTAAACCACCTTGCCATTGCACCATCTTTCTGCAGCAAGGGTGTTTGGGTTAAGGATTATGGTTAAAACCTTGATTTTTCCCTCGCAAATGCGGTTGAAAATATTCACGGTCGGGCGTCGTTAGCCCGCCGATGATGCCGTCGGCAAAGTCGATTGCCATTTTTCTTAGCTCACTACTTATTGGTTCCCATTGTTTGATTCTTTGTTTGAGAAAATGAGCAAAAGATCAAAGGCGGCGAGGGGCGATCATCCGGATCACAATAGAATGTTGGTGAGACCGTATTAAGCTAGGGTTTCTTTGATACTGAGATGGACCCCAAAGCCGGTATAATGAACTACTTCACCGGACCATGGATTGGGTGCGGTTCTTGATTGGTCTTTTCTTTGTGATCATAAGCTTGAGAGGGATTTCGGAATAGTGTTAGGAAGGATAAGTTCCACAGACCCTCGGTGGGAGGTTGTTCGAGAATTCATGAGCGGTGTATATCGAGCTTGTGCGTAAATTTCACGCTTCTATTCTATGAATGTTGGGACTTGTCGGGGATATAATAGCCAAAGGTATCCGGTTTAGGTTGGGCGAGTCTGGCGGGATTTTGGGTATTGGAGTTTGGTTGGACGGTGGGGTTATACTCTTGAGGATCTTTGAGAGTAGCGTTTTAGGGCTAGCTTGAGTCGGGGTTGTTGCTAGGGGATGATACATGGGGCATGCGGTTTGGAACTCTTTGGCTAATCAAGAGTATATGACTAGGAGCACTCTTGCTTGAGATCCGGGATCCTAGGACTAGGCTCGCGCACCGCTGTATTGCTTTCACTATAGCGGGGCGCAAGGACACCACTCATCGTGTCACTCTTCCGGATTTGTTCTACCTTTACTCCATCTTCTTTGAGGATGTGTATTGTAACATCCCTTTTGGCTTCTGCGATTATCGAGGACCGCCCGATTAGGATGAGAGCAGGTAAGCGGGGTTTACGGGGCATGTTCGTCACCAAGCTTTCGAGTCTTCACGACATATTGAGGATATTCCGATGTACTTAAACATTATATCCAAGCCCATGGTAGTGAAAGCCAAGTCTTTGAAGGCTATGGAGGTAATCATGGATTTAGGTGGCTCGTATGCATGGTACAGCCCTCGGTGTGAGGCAAGATGATGATGATGAGGAGGAAGAATAGCGGCGTAGCGGTGTCAGCGGGGGATGGGTGGTAGCTCCACCGATCTCTGAGCACATGACTAGTGGCGATTGTCGAGGCTCACCGAGGAGCTTGGATGGGCAAGATGGACACATGGATGGCTCGGCCGGATCGAGAGGATGGCGGACATATGATCGCACTGATCGAGAAGATGCAATATCTCTCCATGCGTGATCACATTGAGCCCCATCTGAGATAGATCCATTCCGGGCCGAGAGGAGGACTACCACCATATGGGTACAGCCACCTTCCTCCAGTTATGAGTATCGTTGTGATCTGACCCCGATCATTGATCGCCTATTTATTGGTGATGTTGTCATGAACAATTATGGTTGTGATGTATATTGAGACAATTTCTATTTGGTTCTGTAATAATCTAGGATAATCTTGAGACAATTTTTATTTGTGATGTGGTGATGTTGGATGATTAAATGTGTATGTGAATATTCGTTTAGGCCGTAATTGTTGGGTTGTTTTGTTTTTGTATTGTTTGCTTATTTTGTTTTTCAATTTTGTTTGTGTGTTTATATATCTTTTCATTATTGTTTATTCTCATGATAAATTTTGTGAAAATGGTTTATTTTGTTTTTAACCTCGTCTTAATTGCATATAAAGGTATTTTATGAAAAGATAAGTGTAGGAAGATCACATATGTTTTTAAGAACATGAACATGAGATTAACAATAATGGAATTATATATATTTGTGTGATTTTGAGAGTCAAATGCTTGTATCGAGTCATAATAGATGCTTTGCGAGAATTTTTCGAGGTTTAATGAGGTAAATTTTCCGAGAAAAGCGCATCGGACCACTTTACGTCGGAGACAACGGCGGCGTCGATATTAACACTGACGACGTCGCGCATTGTAAAGCAGAATATTAGTTTCATTTTACGTGTAACTTGTGATTTTGGAAATTCCAAATTCTTAATTTTCGAGAAAGCGCAAACATCCATTCCATGAAGTATTATATTTTACTCGCTTTCTAGTTTAGTTTTTTTCATTTACCGTCGATTTTCACGAGGTTTCGTTTCATTTTCTTATAAGTGTGCAGGTTATATTAGACAAGAAGAAGAAACACATATTGGAAGCACTTATTACTTGCTCATTCTTCTTGGAGGAGGATTTAAGCGAAACTTCATACATATCCTACCGAGCTAATCGGATGAGTACTAGTTTTGTTCTCTTTTAACTTACCTTCATTTATCATAACTTTCATACTTTACGTAACACTCCCAAATCTCGATGCAATGGAAAACTTAATCAAGTTTTTGAAGCGTTACTATTGGATTAGTATCGCACACAAGTATAGCAAAAGATAGTCATTTAACATTCAAACCAATCCTAAATTTAGTTATTCAAAACATTTAATCCAAAAGTATAAATATTAGGCCCAAAACATGATTTAATATAATAGGTCCCCAAAGTTTATCGAGTTAGAAATGATCCTTGAACCCGCCTTCTTGCCAAGCTTCCAGCGATCACGTATTCCAAACATCTCTCAAATACCTAAGAAATCATGCTAAAGGTCGACTTCTTTGGTGAGTTCATATGTTTAAGTTTAACAAAATCATAGTGGACTGTAGGAGTTGATTTGCTATGCAAGACCTAAGATAGATAAATACCGATCCTACCGGATCACCATACATAAACATATCCTCATCCGAGGATTACTCGGGCCCGCGACTCTAGTCCGACATTGTCGTGGCAAAATATAGAACAATTTCCAGCGGGACTAGGTTGAGGTAGAAGTCTATTCTTAGCTGAGCAGCAGTTATAGCAATTAGGATTGCTACCCTAGTCTAAGGCAACAACTACCACACATCTATATAAAGAGTCAAGCATATAAGCAAATCCAAATAGTTTTCACGGTCCGGCAGTAGCATGATTCTCACCCGGTATAGTTGAAAACATAGATAAAAGTGGGGCTATGAAACTCACCTCAAGCAATCAGCGTGCAAATAAACACTAGCGAAGAAAGCGGTAATCACGGCACAACAACTATCGACTCGGCACAACCTATTAATGTAGACCAAACTTAATATATATATCTCTCGAAATCAACGTTATCTACCCCGATGTATTCCATTTAGTTATTTCCAAAATGTCTCGTTTCACCATTTAATCCTAGTGTTTGGTATCCTCGTGTGGGTGTATCGACTTAAAATGATGCTATGAATGCATTAGACAACAATATATAACTCAATGCAACACAATGAGACCTCTATACGATAAGCTCCATAGTTCAATAAGTTTCGAATAAATAGTTGACCTTATCGAATTCGTCGACTCGATAAACTCATTTATTTACTCGTGTCGCTTATTATCCCATAAATCAATCATATCCTAGAGAGTAATAAGGATAATTCACCCATTAATAAGGTTACCCAATGTACCTAGTGGGCTCTTATTAGATTAAGTCAACCTAATAAGTCCGCTACCCGTGGATCAACGCTATTAATGCTAGGTTATCCGTAACCCATGCACTAGCGTAAACAAATAAATACTTAAACTAATATTAAATGCCCATAATTGGCATTTATCGATAAACGTATACTCGAAACATTAATTACTTATTTAATATAAAACATTTCTAATTTAGTCGTTAGTTTCAATTTAAAATAGTAAATAACAAGATAAGACTTGTTATCGATATTTTTGGTACAAAATCCATTTATTATTTATATTTCATAGTCTATTAGCATTTTCATGTATATATATATATATATATTTCGTCAAATTCAATATTAATCTCATATCGTTATTTGTTTGAGTCCACAAGCACGAGTCATGACTTCTCGGCTTTTAATCAATCAATAGTCCAAATTATACTAAAGTCCATATTACGACTTTGTCGAGTCAACTATTGACTAAAAGTCAAAGTAACACCGGCGTAGCTCAAAGTTGACAATATATATATATCAAGTCCAATTTAAAAGTCATAATAGCGCAAGTCAATCCCAAATCAACTCAAAACAATCTAGCCAACCAATAAATCAACCAAATATACCCAAAACCAATGTTATGACCCTAATGGTCATGACACGGTCATGATTAAGACCCGTGAACCAAACAAGCCCTAGAAGCTTTTCGGCTCACGCTTCTCATCAAACCTCAACTACATCAACCAACAAGCTACCAAAATGACTGACCCGGACCCGTGGCCCAAGTGGGTCACGTACACAACAAGGCTCACGTCGTGGCCTTGGTGGCTCATACACCCTTCCAATTCCAACCAAACATCACCCAAATCAATTCCACAACATCCAAATACAATCATTGAAGCTCCAATCATTAACCAAACACAAAACCCATCATCTATTCTAACCAAAATATGAAACTAGACCTAAAATGCATAAACCCATTAAATTGATACACCACATGCTTATCAAACACTAACTACTTGTTTATTTGGATGTTAATTAGACTTAATTCACGTTTAAACCAAAAGCCCCAAATTTCTACATAGGGTGAAACCCTAATTTGCCATCGTGGCTTATTATAGCAAACAAGCTTTACCCATGTTCCATTTACCTTATTCAACACGAATTGAAATATTTGATGAAAACCCTAAAAGTACTGAATCTTAATCTTAGGATTTGAAGGTGTTAATGAAGGCTTTTGTGGGAGTATTTTATATGGATAGAAAGTGGGAAAGAAGATCTACAAGATAGTGGTGGAGGTGAGATGCCACTCGCGGATTTTGGGCGAGAATATGGCCGGATATGGGCGGACCAATGGTGGTGGTGGTGGCTAGGTTTGTTCTTGAGGAGAGAAAGAGATTAGAGAGAAAGGTGTGTGTGTGTGTATTTTAGAGAGAGTAAGTGGAAGTAAAAATGAGAGTGAATGAGGGTATTTATATTTCGGGAGGAGGGACTAAATAATAAAAGAGATGGAGGGGAGGGGGTGGCCGGCCTAAGCAAAAGAGAGGGGCCGTGGTTGCCATTTTTCATAAACTATCCCGTTTACCCATTCTCGAGCTCATATATTTTCCCCCAAGTATCCCAAGACGTTCATTCAACTTTCTAACATCGTTATTTACGTTTTCCATGGGTTTTGACTATTCATTTGTCAATTTTCGATTCTGGTCTAAAAGTTACAATATTTCTCGTTTTAGGCTTTTCTAGTGCCGAATCGAATAATGTCTACCAAATAGAGTTAAAACTCATCGATAACTCATTCAATAGTGAAATAAACCATACAAACCAATAGGCGATATAAAATCAAGTCATGGTTTATAAAAATAGTGATAAAGGCAAAGCTCGGTTTAGTTTAACGTAATCGGTTACCCAAAATAGACTTCTAAATTGCCGGTTGTCACGACCTCGACCTTAGAAGAAACCCGTCCCGGGTTTCACTCCGAGTTGCTTGGTGTCATAAAAGTTTAGGATACTTCCTCGAAAAACGTCCTCACGTTCCCAGTGAACTCCGGTCCATGTCGGAGTTCCAACGAACTTTGATAATCGGAATTCGGCTATTCTTCAGCCTTTTAATCTCACAGTCCATAATCTCAATCGGTTTCTCAACAAAATTCAATTTTTCATCAATACGAATATCTATTAAGGGCACAACTATGTTTTCCTCCGAAAGACATTTCTTAAGATTACTAACATGAAAGACATTGTGTACACTGCTCAATTCCGATGGTAGCTCCAGGCGGTATGCTACCGGTCCGATTCTGTAACACCCCCGAAAATCTTAATGACAGCGGAAGACTAATTCGGTGTTACTTGAATGGAGATCATAGTCAATAATTATAGAAAAGCGACTCGAAAGAGCGTTTTATTAAAATAGTTATCATTCGCCGAAAACTCATAGTTTGTTACAAAATATTGTAAATAGATCAAGTGTTTTCCCGAAAAGAAAGATCATGAGTTTGAAAGAAATGATAACTTTTATGTTTTACACCACCGGATAAGCCTTGCCATGCCCGTTCCGCACCTTGGTCATAATCTTCCTTGATTACACGAGATAACATGCTTAAAAGGTCAACAAAAATTGTTGAGTGAAGTCCATAGGTTTAAAATAAGTTGAACACAAGTATAAGATCATGATCATTGTAAACTAACAATATCATAAGAAAATATCATAGATTATTATGCGCTAAGCTCATGAAACCAAGACTCATTGCATACACGAATTACCGGTGTGCGTAAGTATGCCCCAAAGGAGGTAATAGCCAATTACCTAAAGATATTCGATATGGTGCATACAGTTATTTCTCTATAACCGAAGCAGGGTTCGTTATTCCCCATAGTACTATTCACGATATCTCGTTCACTTTCATGGTGACTAATGGTTCATGATCGGGGACTTGTGGCTAACAACTTAGGCAATACCAATAATCAAGAAGATCAAGCATTTATGAAAAACCCTTGTGTTCTAGTTTAGAGCATGTATCTCCTCATGGGGTTTGCAAAAATAAAGTAAAAGCGAGGCTATGAACTCGCCTTGATGATAATGCACGCAAAATAGATCAAGCACAATGTAGCGGAGGTTCCAACTCGAAACCTAAAATGATGAGATGGCGAGTCTCGATAAATGAGCATTTTGGTTCGCGACCAAAATAATAAAGCATTGAATATTCTTATTCAATAGATCATTGGATTGTCGATCCAATAGTGTGCGATCGTGATTAACGTTTTAAGTTAATTTACATGCTACATTGTCTTAACTAGTGATCGATCACTTACGCATAAGTGAAATGTTTTCCCGTTGTGATCTTAATAGATTTGTTGAGTATTTTAACGTGTTTGAATAAATTCCCGTGTGTTTTATCGGATTCGATATATATATATAATTATAATCTTATAATATATATATATATATAAGTAATAATAACGTTATCCAAAAATAAAATACTCATATGATCAAGATACTCGTTTTACGAAGTTATTATGGGTTTATAAGTTTTTCTAAACTTTTCCCGAATTTACACTTTTTACCCTCGAGTTACAAAAAGTACAAGTTTAGTCCCTATACTTTTAGAAATGACAACTTTGACCCTCGGTAAAACTGTTTTTATGAAAATGGCCCTCTAGGTTCCTTTTATACGTTTTAAACCTTTGTTTTCCAAACTTGACACTTTTAATCCAAAAGTTTATTAATACTAGTTTGAGGTAATTACACCTTCGATCCTTGTGGTTTTTAAGCGTGTTCATGCACGTGAAATTACCCTTTTACTTTCGAAAAGATGCATATTGGTCCCTTAACTTTTCATGCATGTTTATATCGTATTACATTGAACCTTTAACTTTTTAAATGTTACGCTTTTAACCCGAAATTCATTTGTTTTGCAAAGATAGTCCGAAATACTTTTAAAATAAGCGAAGACCTTTTGTAACTTGTACAAGCTTATCCTAGCTTATTTTAGAGCTTATTAGCTTATTTCTAATTCATTGGGCGGGTTGAATCTTTCTTGGACTCGGTTTGGACATATTGGGCTTCGGTTTGGGCTTGAGGCCACGAGTTTATCTGAATGTTCCGGCTCGTTTTAACTAGTGATGATGCGTCGTGGTACAACTATATCATGTGCATGGCTAGTTGTTCTTAAATGGTGCACACTACCTATATATATCATGCGACAATTAAGTGTAGCGAGATAATGTGAAGGTGGCAAGGTGACTTACAATCACTTTCGTATGAGTGGTGATGATAGCAACGAGGCGAGCTAATGAGAGTGCTAGCAATACCCGTGTTCTCCTTATAAAGTTACTCGAGCTATTATTTACCCAAGTATTCTCTAGCTTAAACCTTTCTCTTCTACTCCCAACTACGAGCTAAAATCTTTGTGTTTCTCCTTTGCTTGACTCGAGCTCCACGGTGGATGTTTAGTGAGGGTGAGTAAGTTGAAAGAGTTTGTGATTGATAAGATAAATGGTGTGTGAGTGGTCGTGTGCTTATAAAGAAAACACAAGCATGGCTTTTCAATTTTTAAGTCTCTAGCTTCCTAATTCTAGCCTTATAGTCACATGTTATTTTGAGTTTGTTTATGTTTGTGTGCATGTTTCTTGGCGTGGGATTTATGGCGGCCAAGATGGTGGCATGTTCAAGGTTTTGTCAAATCATTTGAAACATAGTTTCCATTGGTTTATAAAGTCAAGCTTGGTCAAAATGGATTAGGGAGTATTTTATATTAGTTTAGGGTAGTCTAAGCAAGAGTTTTGTCTCTCTTTTATTCACCATACATGAGCCTTGGGATCGAGAGGAAATTCTAAGTTTCTAGTTTAGTTTGGTTGTATCATGGCTAGTTTGGTTTCTTGTTTGCTCGCTCGGTTCCAACAGAAAAAGCACCAAAACATTTTATTCCTCAACTCCTTAAATACATTTTGTGGTCATGTGGCGTGAACAAGATTCAAACCAAAACTTGGGTGGGTTGGACTTGGCGGTGAGGCCCAAGGAAAAGAAAGAAAGAAAAAAAAATGTTTGGATTGCTTGTTGGATTGGACGCAAGACAAGGCCCAAAGAAATAAATGAGTTGGGCTCGAATTGGGTACTGAGGCCCAAAGAAATCACGGGTGTGGGTTTGGGTCCGATTCTGAGGCCCATTTATGAGTTGAGTTGGATCATGAGGTGGTGCAGTCCAATGAGTTCGAGGCCCGTTCTGAATATTATATATTTTATTATAATTAGATTCGTAATTTTACAAATTTTACGTATTCATTACGTATTTTAGGATTATCGGGATAGTGGGAAATTTATTTGGATCACAGCGGTATATTTATGAGCGCTCAAGCTGCGTTGATCATGCATATGCCAAATGATATGCAAATGTGATGTTTAGAAAATTTCTGACGAAATAGATCGTGATTAATTCACGATTAAAGCGTTAAGTACATTGAAATTTTCGGGAGCTTCGGTACCTACCCTTAAGAGAACCGCGTCCATGGTTAAACTCGCGGCTGTCATGGTGATCTAGATGAGCGGTGGGGATACTTGGAGCGCATTACATCCTCGCTCGGTGAACTCGCACCTCGTTTCTTATGATTCCATCGAACTTTAACGATAGGAATGCGGCTTTGCTTAAGCCTCTTAACTTCTCATCCATGATCTCGAATGGTTCTTCGACAAAGCTAAGTTTGTCATTGAAATGGATGTCCTTGAGTGAATGCGACTAGAGTTTCATCCGAAGACACTTTTAAGATTTGAGACATGGAGCGTGTCATGTACTCGGCTAAGTTCTTGGGAAGATCAAGTTTATATGCCCTTTGGACCAATTCTTTGAAGAATTTTGAATGGCCCGGCGTATCGAGGTTTGAGCTTTCCTCGTTTTCCAATCGACCATCCTTTCGGGGTGATACTTTGAGCATTACGGTCTCCGACTTGGAATTCCATTGGTTTTCTTGAACATCGGTAGCTCTTTTGTCTATCTCATTTGTTTGCAATCTTTGCGGTGCATTATCTTTTCGGTTGTCTCTTGGACAATTTCGGGACTGTAAGTTGTACTTCTCAACTTCCGCCCGACAAGTAGCGATCGGCATTTTCTCCCATAAAGTGCTTCAAAAGGAGCGGCTTTAATCTTGGCGTGTATGCTGTTATTGTAAGAGAATTGACCCGGAGAGGTAAGTGTTTATCCCATCCTTTTCGAAATCAATCACATGCTCTTAGCATGTCTTCCAGTTTGGATCGTTCTTTCACTTTGTCCATCTGTTTGAGGATGGTGCAGCGGTACTCATATCTAAGTTGGTACCCATGGCTTTTGAGCGTTTGCCAAAATCTTGAGGTGAATCGGCTATCACGATCGAGATATGATAGAGATTGGTACACCGTGTGAGAAACAATCTCTTTGATGTACGATCTAGCGAGTGTAATCATCTCGTCGTTCTCCTTGATTGGCAAGAAATGGCGGACTTTGTAAGTCGGTCTACAATAACCCAAATGGTGTCAAAACCATTAGAAGTTTTGGCAACTTTGTGATAAAGTCCATTGTGATTCTTTCCCATTTCCACGGGAAGTTACGGTTGGGTTAGCAATCCGGATGGCTTTTGATGTTCGACTTTAACTTTCAAGCATGTCAAACATTCTTGGCGTATCTGACGATATCGGCCTTCATATTAGGCCACCAATACAAAAGCTTTAGATCTTGATACATCTTGTTGGGACCGGGATGTATGGAATACTTTGATTTATGTGATTCATGCATGATGAGCTCTCGGATACCTCAAAGAGTGGAATCAACCGATTTTTGAAACATAGCGTTAGTCCGATCTCTTCACAAATCCATTCTCATTCTCGGCATGCCATAAATCTTCTCATTCGGCCTATTTTCTTCTTTAAGGGCTTGATTTGAGCTTGAGAATTTTCGATGGTAGGGTGAATTGATTACCATTCCCAATGATCTCACTCTAAGTGGCTTAGGCGATCTTTTACGCTCAAAGCATCGGCAACTCGTTTGCCTTTCGGGATGGTAACGGATCTCGCGATCATAATCACTAAGCAATTCGAGCGGTGACGTTGGCGCATATTCAATTCCTTTTGATCTAAGATGTGTTGAAGACTTTTGTGATCGGTGTACACTATACACTTAGTTCCATTACAAATAATGTCTCCATAATTTGAGTGCAAATACCACGGCGCCAAGTTCTAGATCGTGAGTAGTATAATTCTTCTCATGAGTTTTGAGTTGTGGTGGCGCATAAGCAATCACTTTGTTCCTTTGCATGAACGGCGCCTAAACCCATATGTGAAGCATCACAATATACTACAAAATCTTGACTCCTTCCGGTAGTACCAAGATAGGTGCCCATAAGCTTGTTCTTGAGAGTTGAAAAGCTTATTCTTGATCGTCTCCCATTCGAATTTCTTCGTTTTACGGGTTAACTTTCGGTCGATGGTTTAGCTATTTTGAGAAACCTTGATGAATCTTCGATAATAACCGACAAGTCCTAAATTGGCAATTTGATGGGATTAGTGGAGTTGGCCAATTCTTATGATTCAATCTTTGCGGGATCCATGGATTCCTTCCTTTATCGATCACATGACCAAGAAATTGGGTGTCTCGATCCAAAAATCACACTTGGAAAACTTTGCGTCTGATTTTCATCCTTGAGTAACCGGGGCGGTCTTCAAATGTTCGCATGTTCTTCTTTATTACGAGTATATAAGAATATAAATCGATGAACACAATGGCCAATTTATCGAGATATGGTTTGAGACTCTATTCATGAGGTCCATAAATCGGCGAGTGCATTAGTTAAACCGAATGGCATTACTTGGAATTCAAAATGGCCATATCGAGTTCTAAATGCGGTCTTGGGTATATCTTCTTCTCTTACCGTGGCGATGATATCGGATCTTAAATCAATCTTGAGTATACACTCGAGCCTTATGTGATCAAGCGGATCATCGATTCTTGGTAAGGGATAGCGGTTCTTGATTGTGAGCTTGTTCAATTCTCTATAATCGATACACATCCGGAATGATCCATCTTTCTTCTTAACGAATAATACCGGTGCTCCCGGTGAGGAACTTGGTCTAATGAATCCTTTCTCGGATAGCTCTTCTAGTTGTTTGGATAACTCTTGCATTTTTCGAGGCGCTAAGCGATATGGTGCTCGTGCTTCGGGAGTAGCTCGGGAATAAGGTCGATTTGAAATTCGACTTGTCGGCGGTGGGAGTCGAGCAAATCTTAGAAACACCTCGGAAAATTCCTTGATTCTGGTACATCCTCTAGTCGTTTCTCTTCGACTTCTTTTCCGTTACTTGAGCTAAGAAGGCATAACATCCTTTTCCATGTACTTTATTGACTTTGCGGGATATGATATTTAAGTACTTTCTACTTTGATCTCCTTGGATGACTAATGTTTCACCGTTGATCGGGATATGAGCGGTTTCTCGTCACAAACAATCCTAGCACGGTGTTTGGACAACCAATCCATGCCAATTCGACATCGAAACTTCCAAGTTTGATTGGCAAAAGATCTATGAGGCGAATGATCTTGTATGAGAATAGGACAATTCGGATTATGGTGTTGGTTCTATTATTTTCCCATCGGCAAGCTCTATCTAGTAAGTTGTATCTAAGGCGATTGGGGATATTTCAAGTAATGGTGCAGTAGTAGATACAAAACTCTTATCGGCTCGAGAATCAAACAAGATTTTGCGAGAATGATTGTTAAGAGAATACGTGCCGTCACAATGTCGGGGTTCAACGGTGCATCTCCATCTCTAGCATGTACACTCTTGCATGAGCATTGTTTGTTTGAGCGACATTTAACTTTGGGCATTGACTCTTGAAATGACCGGTTCTCCACATCCATAGCGTTCATGTTTGTCACGTGTTGCCTCTTCGAGGTTTCGACAATGCTTACCTTGATGACCTACCTTGTTGCACTTATCGCACTTCACGGTACAAGGTCGAGAATGGTGCATCAAACATCGGTTACTTTGGGGATGTGGTCCTACATACCCTTTTCCGGTGGGTGCAACATAAGCCCTTGCGGCTTCTTGCCTTCGGTTTGCCGATTGTGATGTTGATTTACATTGTGGTGATATTGATTGTTGTTGTTCGATTGTTGTTGTTGGATCGATAGTGGTTGGAATTTGAGGTTTCCGATCATCAAACTTTCTTTTGTTGTCACTTGAGCCTTGTGCATTTGCAAGCTTTAGTATTGGTTCCATAAGGCGGTGGGATACAATGACAACTTCTTCAGCAGTTTTGGCTTGAGCGATGACATCTCCTTCGATGCTTGAGGTAAACCTCCGATCATAGCTTCAAAAGTTTTTCATTGGTGGGAAACAAATGAGGACATAGAGCTCTCACTCGTGGAATCTCTTGAAGTATGTCTTGAGATCATTACCTTTAGTAGCCAAATGGTAATACTCATCTTGAGTTTCTTGATCTAGGTCCTCGAACATCTTGTTTCATTAGCGATTGTTTCGAGATCGACCATGAAATCTTACAAGCTTCTTCCATTCCAATTGGTTGAGCATGGCCTTTCCACCAAGATAACGCATCTTCTAACAAAGTTCGATTCATAAACTTGACTTTGCAATCATTTGTCGATCACTTAGCGAAATCTGATCTCGGTCCTCTCGAACCAATGAAGTAAACCAATAGCACCTTGATGCCCTTGAAGAATGTCGACTGCGGTTCATGAACTCTTTGTAATTACACTTGCGAGTTCTGGTGGACTCACTTTGATTTGTTGGAGTGTTAGTTGCATTTGAGTTTGCCATTTCAAGAAGGCGTGCGACACTGCGACGATTCTCTTGACAATGCGGCGACTTGACCTCGCGTCTTTGTGAAGCGACCGCTCGACTTGACCTCGAGCAATTCGGGCGTTCTCGACTTCTCTTGCAATTTCGACTTCTCTTGCAATTTCGACAGCGTGCCTCTTGGGCAATTCGTTCGGCTTCAATGCGTTCGACCGGCTCTAGCGATGTCGGTGACGGGTTGTGCTATAGGCTGCGCTAACACTTCGTGACCATTTTACGAATAATTGCGGGAGTGATGGTGGATGAGGTAGCTTTCTTCTTGACCATTTTCTAAAATTTTCAAGAATAAATACCAAGGTTAAGAAATTATCGATCGATGATAAAATTGATTTCATATCATACATTTCATAATAGTCCGCATTACCACTTTAAATAAATGATATGATACAAATCATAATATATATATAAGGACATAAGGATTGGTTGGGCGTACATCAGAGGAATAATATCATAACATCGAATAATAGAAATACAACCATGGAATACATCGTTACATAGTTTGTTCACAACCATAAGTTACATCATCATAATTCTTGTTCCAAGGTTACAAACCAAAAGATACAAGCCCTAATGCTTCATATGGCGGCTTTATGATACATACTAAGATAAAGATGACTAGGATCTCGCATCTCCCGATCGTCATCACGACGACGACGAATCTCCTCAACCATAGGCGTCAAGTCTCGGATCTGCTTTGCTCACGGGCTCGGTCTCTCGCCTCGAGGTTATCAATCCTCTCCTCCGGAATAGTAGTGTGAGCATGAGCGGATGCAAGCTCGTGATGTAGGACTCTCTCGACCCAGTCTCTCTCAAAGTGCTAGCATCTCGAATAGTAGTCTCAATCTCCGAGTCAATTGGTTAACGGCCTCTCTTGCCTCCCAATCAGTACTCATCATATCAAACACAATCTCAATGGAGTAGCGACCTACCACGAGGTTCTCGACTTCTTCCTCCAGCTCTCTATCCTCACTGGTGGAATCTCATCATAATGTGCCATGAGCTCATTGGTGATCTTCGTGCACGATAAGTCTTGTAGCTGACGGAGGAATAGTGTGGTGTCTTGGTTCACCGTATTGTATATTTGGGTGAGTGCGATGGTCGAGCTTTCTCCAAGCTCAAGCGAACTAGGCGCTCCTCGTCTTCTCTCAGCGTCGAGTAAAGGTATCAAGAATGACCATCTTCTAGCACCGGTTTCTTCCTTGGCCCGGCCTCGTTGTCCACTTGGTAGGCTGCGGGATCGAGATAGTGATGGTGGATAGCACTTGATGCAGGCGGTAAAATTGGCTCACTAAAAGTGTCGAAGGAGGTGATCTTGTAGGTGGTGATGAAAGCGAGAGCGGTAGTAGTACATTGGTAGAACACGATGAAGTGGCGGTGGTGGTGAAGTAGCGATGGGTGGAGCAGCGGTGTAGCGGTGATGGTGAGCGGTGGTGGTGGTGGTGATGGGAGGGTGGTGGCATCACATGAGTCATAGTGATGGCTAGCTTGCGCTTCCTAGCGGTGCGTTTGAAGGTCTTACCATTAGGATGTAGTCTATAAGGTACTCCAAATGGCTCGAGGCTCATGAGGCTTAAGAACACGAATCCTCGTCGGCGACTGACGGATAGCAAGCGAGATGATCGGAAGAATCGATGAAGGCGGTCGGTGTTTCGATGACTTGGATGATTCATCATCCACGGCAACATCTGACGGTAGCCATTCTTTGCGACTCATAGTCTTGATCTAGGGTCATGGAAGCAAAAGCATTGTACTCTTGAGGATGGCGGTCATAGGCTGGAGCGATGGGAGTTGAACAACTTCACCTTCCTCAAAGGTTCGGTTTAAATCAAAACAGTGGGCTAGTATAGCGGGGCGGGATGGTGGCATAGTGGCGGTCGTAGAGGACATGGTGTCATCCATCTCGGTGTCGAGGACGGAACAAGCTGGGTGGGATGCGAGACATGGTCTTGTAACAACCCATAAATTAATGTAAGTAAATGCCAAATAATATAATTATTTTAGTTAGCTAAGCAAATCTCCATGCCTAACTTAAAATGAATGCAATTTACTTATGATCTAGTGATGCATCAATCCTAATGCATAGGCGGTCACGGAAGGGCGTAAAGCGGTGGTGTAAAATAGTCCCGTTTAAAAGTGCGGTTATAGTCCAAATGATTTTGAAAACTCTTTGGTTCTCTATAACCTTGGCTCGATGTAATCAGTAACACCCGAAAATCTTAATGGCGGTGGAAGACTAATTCGGGTGTTACTTGAATGGAGATTATAGTCAATAATTATAGAAAAGCGACTCGAAAGAGGCGTTTTATTAAAATAGTTATCATTCATCGAAAACTCATAGTTTGTTACAAAATATTGTAAATAGATCAAGTGTTTTCCCAAAGAAAGATCATGAGTTTGAAAGAAATGATAACTTTTATGTTTACACCACGGATAAGCCTTGCCATGCCCGTTCCGCACTTGGTCATAATCTTCTTGATTACGAGATAACATGCTTAAAAGGTCAACAAAATTGTTGAGTGAAGTCCATAGGTTTAAAATAAGTTGAACACAAGTATAAGATCATGATCATTGTAAACTAACAATATCATAAGAAAATATCACAGATTATTATCGCTAAGCTCATGAAACCAAGACTCATTGCATACACGAATTACCGGTGTGCGTAAGTATGCCCCAAAGGAGGTAATAGCCAATTACCTAAAGATATTCGATATAGTGCGCCCGGTTATTTTCTATAACCGAAGCGGGTTCGTTATTCCCCATAGTACTATTCACGATATCTCGTTCACTCGCGGTGACTAATGGTTCATGATCGGGGACTTGTGGCTAACAACTTAAGCAATACCAATAATCAAGAAGATCAAGCATTTATGAAAAACCCTTGTGTTCTAGTTTAGAGCATGTATCTCCCTCGCGGGGTTTATAAAAATAAAGTAAAAGCGAGGCTATGAACTCACCTTGATGATAATGCACACGCAAAAATAGATCAAGCACAATGTAGCGGAGGTTCGACTCGAAACCTAAAATGATGAGATGGCGAGTCTCGATAAATGAGCATTTTGGTTCGCGACCAAAATAATAAAGCATTGAATATTCTTATTCAATAGATCATTGGATTGTCCAATCCAATAGTGTGCGATCGTGATTAACGTTTTAAGTTAATTTACATGCTACATTGTCTTAACTAGTGATCGTAAACTACGCATAAGTGAAATGTTTTCCCGTTGTGATCTTAATAGATTTGTTGAGTATTTTAACGTGTTTGAATAAATTCCCGTGTGTTTTATCGGATTCGATATATATATATAATTATAATCTTATAATATATATATATATATATATATATATATATATATATATATATATATATATATATATATATATATATATATATATATATATATATATATATATAAGTAATACATTAACGTTATCCGAAAATAAAATACTCATATGATCAAGATACTCGTTTTACGAAGTTATTATGGGTTTATAAGTTTTCTAAACTTTTCCCGAATTTACACTTTTACCCTCGAGTTACAAAAAGTACAAGTTTAGTCCTATACTTTTAGAAATGACAACTTTGACCCTCGGTAAAAGCTGTTTTTTTCTGACGACCCTCTAGGTTCCTTTTATATGTTTTAAACCTTTGTTTTCCAAACTTGACACTTTTAATCCAAAAGTTTATTAATACTAGTTTGAGGTAATTACACCTTGATCCTTGTGGTTTTAAGCGTGTTCATGCACGTGAAATTACCCTTTACTTTCGAAAAGATGCATATTGGTCCTTAACTTTTCATGCATGTTTATATCGTATTACATTGAACCTTTAACTTTTAAATGTTACGCTTTTAACCCGAAATTCATTTGTTTTGCAAAGATAGTCAAAATACTTTTAAAATAAGCGAAGACCTTGTGTAACTAGTACAAGCTTATCCTAGCTTATTTTAGAGCTTATTAGCTTATTTCTAATTCATTGGGCGGGTTGAATCTTTCTTGGACTCGGTTTGGACATATTGGGCTTTCGGTTTGGGCTTGGGCCCATTAGTGTTTGCGTGAGTTTATACGAATGTTTCAGGCTCGTTTAACTAGTGATGATGCGTCGTGGTACAACTATATCATGTGCATACGCTAGTTGTTCTTAAAATGGTGCACACTACCTATATATATATCATCGACAATTAAGTGTAGCGAGATAATGTGAAGGTGGCAAGGTGACTTACAATCACTCGTATGAGTGGTGATGATAACAACGAGGCGAGCTAATGAGAGTGCTAGCAATACCCGTGTTCTCCTTATAAAGTTACTCGAGCTATTATTTACCCAAATATTCTCTAGCTTAAACCTTTCTCTTCTACTCCCAACTACGAGCTAAACTCTTTGTGTTTCTCCTTTGCTTGACTCGAGCTCCACGGTGGATGTTTAGTGAGGGTGAGTAAGTTGAAAGAGTTTGTGATTGATAAGATAAATGGTGTGTGGTGGTGGTGTGCTTATAAAGAAAACACAAGCATGGCTTTTTCAATTTTTAAGTCTCCTAGCTTCCTAATTCTAGCCTTATAGTCACATGTTATTTTGAGTTTGTTTATGTTTGTGTGCATGTTTCTTGGCGTGGGATTTATGGCAGCCAAGATGGTGGCATGTTCAAGGTTTTGTCAAATCATTTGAAACATAGTTTCCATTGGTTTATAAAGTCAAGCTTGGTCAAAATGGATTAGGGGAGTATTTTATATTAGTTTAGGGTAGTCTAAGCAAGAGTTTTGTCTCTCTTCTATTCACCATACATAAGCCTTGGGATCGAGGAAATTCTAAGTTTCTAGTTTAGTTTGGTTGTATCATGGCTAGTTTGGTTTCTTGTTTGCTCGCTCGGTTCCAACGAGAAAGAAGCACCAAAACATTTTTATTCCTCAACTCCTTAAATACATTTTTGTGGTCATGTGGCGTGAACAAGATTCAAACCAAAACTTGGGTGGGTTGGACTTGGCGTGAGGCCCAAGGAAAAGAAAAGAAAAAAAAATGTTTGGATTGCTTGTTGGATTGGGCGCAAGACAAGGCCCAAAGAAATAAATGAGTTGGGCTCGAATTGGGTATGAGGCCCAAAGAAATCACGGGTGTGGGTTTGGGTCGATTCTGAGGCCCATTTATGAGTTGAGTTGGATCATGAGGTGATACGAGTCGATGAGTTCGAGGCCGTTCTGAATATTATATATTTTATTATAATTAGATTCGTAATTTTACAAATTTTACGTATTCATTCGTATTTTAGGATTATCGGGATAGTGGGAAATTTATTTGGATCACAGCGGTATATTTATGAGCGCTCAGCTGCGTTGATCATGCATATGCCAAATGATATGCAAATGTGATGTTTAGAAAATTTCTGACGAAATAGATCGTGATTAATTCACGATTAAAGCGTTAAGTACATTGAAATTTTCCGGAGCTTCTGATTCTTTCCGAGATTGGAAAGGGACCAATATATTGAGGGATTGAGTTTTCCGCTTTCCAAAATGAATCACTCCTTTCCAGGAGAAACTTTCAACATAACATGATCTCTACACGAAATTCTAAAGGTTTCGTCTCTATCGGCATAACTCTTTTGTCTATCACGGCGGTTTGCAATCGGTTCTGAATCTGAACTATCTTCGGTGGTGTCTAGGACAAGTTCGGGACTGTAAGTTGACTCTGCCAACTTGACCCAACAAGCGCGGAGAGCGACATTTTCGGCCATACGATTGCCTCAAATGGGGGCCTTAATGCTAGAATGATAACTATTGTTGTAAGAGAATTCGGCCAAAGGAGGTATATCTCGGCCTTTGCGAAATCAATAACACGAGCTCTAGCATGTCCTCTGAAGTCGAATGGTTCTCTCACTCGACCATCGATGCGAGGGTGGTAGCGATGCTCATATCCAGTTTGTTCCTAATCTTTGCATGCGTAATGATCGCCAAAAGTGGGATGTAAAAGCGGCTATCCCTATTAGAAATGATAGATATCGGTACTCCATGGCGATACTACCTCCTTAAGATACAATCGAGCAAGCTTATTGAGACTATCGGTTTCACTAATAGCTAAAAAGTGAAGCGGACTTAGTTAAGCGATCAACTATTACCCGGATAGCATCATTGCCGCTAAGCTTGTTCTTGGTAATTTAGTGATAAAGTCCATGGTTATTCGCTCCCATTTCCATTACGGGAGTTCGGGTTGAACTAAGAGTCTGAGGGTTTCGATGTTGGCCTTTACCTTAGAACAAGTCGGTACAAGTGACATCTTGAGCTATATCGGCTTTCATATTAGGCCACCAATAAAGTTTCTTAAGGTCCTAATACATCTTATTGGCTCGGGATGAATAGAGTATTTTGATTTATCGACTCATGCATAATCGACTCCACAGTTCCACCATGAAATGGTATCCGACACATCTCTAAAGCATAAAGTTCCGTCGGGCAGCTTCAAAGCGTTTCACTTTCTACCATTCCATGAAGATTCTCGTGGGGACGGTTCTCTTCCGTTAATGCCTGCTTGGGCGACTAAAATTTGAGGCGGTAAGGCGAAACAATGGTCATTCCTAAGGATCTAACAGTAGGGGATGAATGTCCTCCTTACGACTAAGTGCATCGGCCGCAACATTAGCCTTACCGGGATGATAACGAATCTCGCGGTCATAATCACTAAGCAATCTAACCAACAGCGTTGTCTCATGTTGATTCCTACGATCTAAGATATGCTTCAAGCTCTTATGGTCGGTAAATACTACACACTTGGTTCCATCTGAGATAATGTCTCCGGATCCTAAGAGCAAACACTCTGACACCTAACTCGAGGTCATGGGTGGTGTAGTTTTTCTCATCTTCTTAAGTTGTCGGGATGCATAAGCAATCACCTTCTCACATTGCATCAAAACAACACCTAAGCCTTTATGCGAAGCATCGCGATACACAACAAAATCTTACGCTTCCTTGAGCAAAGCTAGGATGGGCGCACTACAACTTCTCCTTGAGAAGTTGGAATGCTTCTTCCTTTTCTCCCCATTCATACTTAACATCATACGTGTTAGTTTGGTCGGTGACTTAGTTGTCTTGGAAAATCCTCAATGAATCTCTATAATAGCTTTTGCTAAACCTAGAAGCTATCGGATTTCGATGGGTTCTTAGAGCTGCCCATTCATTAATGGCCTTAATCTTATTTGGATCAACATGAACACCTCGACTATCTATCACATAACCTAAGAATTGCATGGACGGAATCCAAAATTCACACTTAGAGAATTTGGCATCGACTTCTCCTCTCTCAACAATCCTAAAATGAGCCTCAAATGCTCTTCGTGCTCCTCACTACTCTTAGAGTATATCAAGATGTAGTCTATGAATACTATCACAAACTTATCTAGGTATGCAAACACACGCTCGGTTCATGAGATCAATGAAAACCGTTGGCGTGTTGGTCAAACCAAGCGACATCACTTGGAATTCATAGTGTCCATAACGAGTTCTAAGCGGTCTTAGGGATATCCTCCTCTCGAACTCTAAGGTGGTGATAACCCGGATCGTAAGTCGATCTTAGAAAAGATACTAGCTCCTTGGGTTGGTCGAATAGGTCATCTATTCTAGGTAGAGATATCTGTTTTCACCGTCAACTTATTTAATTCCTATAATCGATACACATCCGAAAGATCCATCTTTCTTCTTCACAAACAACCTTGGTGCTCCCACGGTGGCGAACTTGGTCGATTGAATCCCTTCTCTTACAATTCTACCAGCTGTTTATCTGGTTCCTCCAATTCTCTTGGAGCAAGTCGATAAGGTGCGGGACTCACGGTGTCGCTGAGGGTATCAACTCTATTTGGAATTCCACTTGTCGGTTGGTGGAATCACAGCGAATCGTCGGGAAACACATCGGAAATTCTCTAGCAGCGGGTACATCATTAAGGTGTCTTTCACTCTTCTCCTCACTTTTCTTTTCGAGAAATTCGAGCCAAGAAAAGACAACCTCTCTGTCGATGTACTTCTTAGCCTTAATACAAGAGATGATGCTCAACGGGAAAGACTTCCACAGTCGCTCCGATCTCCTTGTATGCTCGAACTTTTCCACCATACGGTGGCACAATCTTCTCATCACGGATGATGTGTGCACGGTTCTTCGACAACCAATCCATTCCGATAATGGCGTCAAAACTTCCTAAGGTAACGACAATAAGTATATACTAAGCGGCGGTCTAGGAAACTTAAGGTACAACCTCGGACTACGGTGTTTATCTTCTCTCTATTCCATTGGCTAATTCCACATCGTAACTAAACCATAGAGGTGTTTGGGAGATTCCTAGTAATGGCATAAAATTGGTGGATCTGAAACTTATTCCGCACCGATGTCAAAGCAGTATGGAAGCATAGAGATTATTGAGAAGGAACTTACAGTAACTACGTTAGGGTCCTCACGACTTCCTTCCAATAGCGTAAACAAGCTATTTGTTCCCATGTCTCTCTGCGATTCCTAGCACCATGGTTTCTAGTTTTCCACAACCTCATGCTTCACATGGTTTAAGCCATTACTTCCTACACCTCGGTTAGCAATTCCTCCTACATTCGGGTTTCCTCTCATCCCGACTCTCGGCACTCATTCTTAAAGTGTCCTTCTTTCCACATCAAAGCAGGAGGCGGTGGCCTTCGGTCCGCTCCTTGTGCGGTTTGGCTGCGACAAGTGGACAAGACCTCTGATCTTTGGCCATGTGTCCTACCTTAGAGCACTTTCTACACATTCGGGCATAGTCCATGGTGGTGTCGGTTACAACAACCACAAACAAACTTACTACCTTCATAATCTTTCCTTCATCCATTTCTTATGGCAAACACCACAGGGCATTGTCTCATGCCGTTTGTTGCCATTCCTTTAACTAACTTCATTCCTCTTCCTCTTATCACTCCTATCATTCTTACCCTTGTCTCTACTTCTAGCACATAGAGTCCATCAAGCATTTGAGCCGCGGTAATTGCCTCATGCAAATTAGCGGCTTCGATGACATCATTCGGGTAGCTATAAGCGATCCATCGGTATACCTCTCAATCTTAAGTTCTTGATGCGAACCATATCGGGGCAAAGCAATGATAACTCTTAAAGCAGCAGTATAAGTCGCCATGTCGATTACCATTAACCTTATGGTTCCGAACTCACTCTCTAACTTCTTAACTTCATTCCTAGGGCGATAAGTCTTGATCGGGAGAGTCTTAAAGCGAGTCGAGTCATACTATAAGCTACATCAATTCCTCTTGATTTGTGATAGTTGTTCCACCGAGTTAACGCTTAGTCCTTCAAGGTATATGTTTCATACTTAACCTTACAATCCTCCTCGCGAGATACTAACGGCAAAACAGTTGATTTTCTCCAACCACCTAGTTAGGTAAACTACTCCCTCGGTTCCTCCGAACTCAATGGGACCCGAGAATCGGAACTCTTTATAGGTACAACCTCGAGTTCGATTCGGCATTGGCGTCCCGGAGGTATAGAGATTAGTCTCATTACTTGATTCGGTGACACATTGCGCCTTCTTGGTGGTCAACATTTGGGTTCACGGTGGAGGGTTTCGTGGAACATGACCATTCGACGATCGTTCTGACAATTGGGTTTTCTTTTGGGTAAAGGGTTGGGGTTCGGGTTCTCAGCGGTGGAGTGGTCGGGGCGGACGGCGACCTCGACGGACGGGCAACTGGCGCGGGGCTGCTCGGTTGTTCCTAAGCGGGTTCGTCTTGTTGCCATCATTACGAAGGCAAAGCCGCGGTTTCATAAGTTCACGATTCACGCTCTAAAGATAGAGTTGGGTTCTAAGGATCACTAAATAACTATATCAAAGCGAAACACCCAGATACCGAGTCATAACTTAAAGGATGCGTTCCAATAACCATAACTCATAGGTTTCAAAAGTGGAAATACATGGAAGGATACGAAGAAATCCAAAAACAATCCTAACGACGATACTACTAAGACATCTAGGATAGATCTACATCTCGAACCAAGTACTACTTAGTTTCAAGATGGTACAAAACCATGAATCTAATACTATCTAGCCACGTCTACGAATACCACTAGCGATCTCTAACATCATCAACCTCTCTCACAAGATGCTAACTCAACACGTCGGCGTCGCGATCCTCTTAAGCTCTGCGACCTCTCTCTCAACTCACCAATCCTATGCCAAATCGCTCTGCTCGGCATCACGGTACATCGCGAACCATCTCGGCGGGTCCCAACCCGCTCACGGAGCTCAGAGCATACCCTCGCGCAAAATCCTGGTCCTCCGACTCGGTGCCCATATCGACTCTCAAATCCTCTATACTAGCCCTAGATACTCCAACCAACCGATCATCAGTGACTAAGTGATGAGTGTGTAAATACTCATCATTTTGGTCTATCTGAGCTATGAAAACATTTAAAAATGCTCGAAATGCATCAAAATCTTGAAAATATCTCAAAATTGCATTTTATATGTTTTAGATGCAAAATGTTTAAATCGAGATGAAAATAAGCAAAGTTTGCATAATTGGCGATTTTAGTCCCAAACTTTCAAAATTGTGAGAAATAGTCCATGAGCACTTATTTTAAAGAAAAGTCACCAAAGGTCCTTTTGGAATCATAAATTGTCATAATTAATCCTTTGGTGAAAAATTCCAAAAGTTTTGAGAAATTACAGTTTTGATCCCTGGATTTAAAAATGGTCATGTTTAGTCCTTGGAATTTCACAATTAGCAAAAATGGTCCTTAACTTATTTGAGATTTACAAGTTTGACCCTTGGACTACAACTTCATAAATTACAGTTTTGGTCCCTGGAAATTTGGATTGTACACTTTAGGTCCCTTAACTACTATTTGGATCCAACTTATATCCCATATCCAAACCAAACCCAAAATAAACACCCAAGCCCAATACCCAACACAACCCGAATCCAACCCGCCCACATTTAAAATAATAAAACCCGCTCACGGGTTTCCCTCCCATCATCGCTCGCTGCAAAACCACCCTCCTCTCCAACATCATCATCACCTCTCCAGCATATTCCTACCCTCAAACACCCCAGGCAAGCGCATTTAATGCCTCGTCTAGGGTTCACGGCAATCGAAAAGTGGTGGAGAAGTTTTAGCGTAAAATTTGATCAAGCGGCCAACATTGTCTCAACTCATCCAATGGCCCAAAGAAAGTGGGAAATGCTCGGGAGAGAAAGAAGACCTTTGCATATAAATAGAGGAAGAAGAAGGAGAAGGAGCGATCTTTAGTTTTAATTTCTATGTATGTCGTTTTATGTTTGATTTTAATTAAGTCTTAAGATTGTATTTTAATCCTCCTTGTATCAAACTTAAGCTATTGTATCAATTGTACTTAATTTTCGATTATCAATTCAAAGTTTGGTTAAAGTTTACATTTTCCATTTTACGAAATCAAGCACATGTCTTAAAGCTGCTAATCATCAAGCTTCAATAAGCAATTACAACTCAAATAAGCTCGCTCAAGTGTCCATAGCTTTGAGTAAGCTTATAAGTCATTTTAAGCATAAGTGCCTATGGTCGAAAGTCAGCGTGGGAAACTTTGGGTTAAGCAGATATGGAAATGGGTATTGGTGGATGCGGTGTTGGTTGGGATGATTACGAGTTAGAATTGGGGTTGATATGATTTAGGATAGTGGTACTTTAACATCGATTGCAAACCATAGTGGTTGGACCACTTGTAAGTTTTAAATCATCCTTAATCTTAATTTTGCTATAATCGAACTTGTTGATTGGATCTTTGTTGTTTAGTTATAAATAGTTATGTTTGCTACTGGTTATAATGTTGGTATAGAGTAGTTGAGTAGTTTTCTGATTCTATATTTGCATTTCAGTAGCATAAAGTACTGTTTGGATCAGTTGTTTAAATTGAGATAGAGATTCTAGTAAAAGTAGATTTAGGTTGCATTAGTTTGATTTAGCATCACATAGTCTAATCTTGTCACTCATTTGCACAATAAATCAGTAAAAGTCAAAATCACCATGAAACTGTTCTCACTTCATATTTGTTAGAAATTTGTAAAACCAAAAGTTTGTATTGAGTTCATAATTGATAGGAGTAGATTAATCAAGTCTTATAATAGCTCAAAACATCATATTCAGTTGGCAAATTAAGATCAAAGTTCAAATTGGTCAAGTTTCATAAGCTGTCAAAAGTCAGTTAGAACACTCGGTTTCACCCAGCTGGGTGATTTTAAGTGATTCATTCTTGGATCAATTTAAGTGAAATTTTGGGTTTTATAACTTGATTGGTCTAGTTTCTTAATATAATTTTGGTTGAATTTTAGTAATTTTCTACAAGCCTCAAAATAGCTTGTCAAAATGGTCGTAAGTCCCTGTACACACTCGATGTATCTTGAGTGTGCGAGTAATGTCTTGAGCTTGTCACAAGCTCATTAGAGCTATTCGGGCTCAACTTTGGTTTACAAGTAGCTAACCGGTCTACTTTAGGCCCCAACCACGGTTTGAGTTTCAACTTATTTGAGTGCTTGTTTTCTAGCCATAAAGTAGGCATAAAATACATTTTGGCACTTAATTTCAAAACATCAAATCTGTGTAGTTTGCATTTTAGGGTTTAGGATAGTTGTAATAAGTTGCTTTTGAGTAGTTTAACATATTATAGCTTACGTGATAGTTTGGTAGCTTATTGTGCTCCTTTGGCTTATTTAGTGCTTATTTATAAGCACTTATGACTACTGATTCCATATTATCACACATAAGCCTCTGTTTTATATTTTTATAGAATCGAATATTAATTTAGACTTTTCTGAATTTTTGATTTTTCTAGTTCGGTTTGCTATTTTCTTCATTTAAAACAATTTTTAGGCAATTTTAATTAGCTTTTAATACAATTAAATCGGAAAAACTTCAAAAAAACAAGTTTTCATTTTCCTAGGTTAAGATAAATATAAAAAGTCAAAAAAATATTTTTCCAGATTTTTCTTAGTTAAATTTGTAATTTTTAGCAATTTAAGTAGTTTTAAATAGATTTTAATTCATAGAAAATAGAAAAATAATCAGAAAAATATAAAATTAGTTTTGAAAATTCTCTTTAGTTATTTTAGATTTTTCTACGTCATAATTTCATTTTTCTAGCTTTATTTCATATTTTCTTGTATTTTAGGGAATTATTAAATAGGTAAAAATAGTTTTAATTAATAATAATTAGATAAATAGTTTTAAAAATAATTTTATTTTTCTAAAATTTTCTCTTATCATTAGGTTTGTATAAATGTCATTTTATATTTTTAGGATTAATATTGTTTCGGTTTCACATTTCTTTTTATGCGTCGCGTAGTTTTTAAGTTAAAATTTTATAAAGAAAAATCAAAACATCATTTTGCAAATAGTGATAGCGTTTATTTAATATAATTTATCTTTTAATTTTCTTTAATTTGCATTTAAGCCCTGTAATTTATAAACTTTCTCTTTAGGTATAATTACTCATAATCAATCATATCTCTTTTTAGATTCGAATCCTCCGATCGGCTATTAGTTTGATTATTCTCATACACTCGTTGGGACATAACGACACAGGAAACACTATACTCTCACGGACTTCATTGCATTTGGTTCGGGGTATGCGAAGTTTATTCGGTTGACCATTCACAGTGGTCGACTTGTGTGACAAAACTTGACCGTCGGGAGGAGAATCAAATTTTAAGCTTGCCATTGTGGGGTATGCTAATTATCTTCCGTTTAGCAGTTAGTGATTTGAATATTCACTCTTTTTTATACCATCTATCTATATCTATATATATTCTCTTATAAAAATCCAAAAACCCAAAAAACATCCAAAAGCGTATAAAACACAAAATATTTTCCTTTGTTTCTATATATATATCAAAGATAAAAATACAAAAGATTTGTCGTTTTCTTTGTTTAATAATAACAACATAAAAATTACCACATAAACCAAGGCGTGTACTACCTAGCTGAAATACGACCATAATAAGTTCGAACCAAAGATTAAAACTTGCCTTTGTGTCCTTGTGGTGGTGTACCTTTTCAAAAAAGCCATTCATCTTGTGATTATTGGTTTAAGTTCCTTTGTTGTTTTGCCTCGATATTGTTTTAATTGGATTTGTTGTTATATCTACTTTTCAAAACCGAGAAAACTCAAAAGATTCTTCTTACCCCATTTCATAATTCCTTCCTTAACTACGAGGTCTCTTGGAGTTAACTCTGATGTATCTGCGCTCGCTCTTCGGTCTGTAAGCCCATTTCGTGAGCTTGTCAAGATTCCAGAAGGCGTGTCGTGAACTTCGCCCTTCATCGATCGGATGCGAGATCGGTTGCTCGCTACTTCCGTTATCATGGCGGAAGAGCGTCCTATGTGTGAGCTTCTCCGGCGCCATCGATGGGTATGGAGATGCTATTGTTATCCGACCATTGTGGTGAAAATTTTGAACTCAAAACCGGGTTCTTGAATCTTGTAACCTCAAGTCAATTCTATGGTTTTGGCGGTGATCCTCATGCTCATATTCGATGGTTTAACAAGATTGCATCTACCATGAATACAAGAATGTCCTACGGATCTTTGTCAAGCTTCTTACATTCCCATTTTCTCTTGAGGGCAAGCCGGTTTGGCTTGAAAACAACCCCTCGATCAATTGAAACATGGGAAGACACGGTGAAGAATTTGTGAATGAATTCTATCCACCTTCCAAAACCCGAGTCTTAAAATGAAATCATCAAGTTCGCAAAAGTTTGATGAATCCTTGGTGAATCGTGGGATCATTTTAAGGAGTTGCTCATAAATGTCCTCACCACGGTTTCTCAGAGTTGATGCAACTCGATACTTTCTATAATGGGTGAGTCAATCAGTCAAGATTCTCTCAATTCCTCATTTGGAGGAAAAATCGATCAAGATTCTCTCGATTCCTCATTGGAGGAAATTTCTTAAGAAAAAGCATCAAAAGAAGCTTTAGCGATCATTGAAAACAAGTATAAAGTCCGCCTTTGCCAGAAGCAAGCGGTTGTTTCCCAGTCGGTGTTGGTCCTTCTACTTCATCGCGAGTGAGTCAATCTAGCACCGATGCTAAGATTGACAAACTCATGAAACAATTCAAGCTTTGGTTCTCTCCGAAAGAAAGTTTCTTTTCACAAACTTCACCTCTCTTTGAAGTCAAGAAAGTGGAAGTACGTGTTGCTGCGGTGGCCCCATGCCCTACACGCTGTATGGCCACCGATGGTAACCCTTTGAAACAAGCAGTGGTAGGATTTCTAATCGAGGAGGCAACCAATACCGTGCTCCTATGGGCCAGAACCACCGTCTAACCACTACCTGGACCACGGTTTCAACCAAAACCGTAATCAAAATCGAATAGACAAAACCAAGGTTTCCAAAACCAAGGTAATTTTAATCCAAATAACGGTTTTCAAAATCAAAGTCAAAACTTCCAACACCAAGGAAATTTTAATAGAAACCCGGTGGGAAATTTCAACCAGGGTATTTTCATGGCAATAATCAAGGAAATTTTGAGAATCAAGGCCTAATCCAAACAATAGAGGCGAAATTTTCTGTGCAAACTCAAGCCATTGTTCCAACTAGACCATCATCGATGAGTTGTTGAAACAATTCATGAAATCGAGAGAAATGAATCGGTTGTTGGTTAGCCATATTTACGACATTAAAGTCTTTAAATGATCGACCCTCGGGCTCGGTACTTTACCTAGCAACACGATCGCTAATCAGAAATGAAGCAAAAGCGATCACAACAGTGGTGCCGTTTGATGGACCCTATTCCTACTACCTTTTCTTCTTCTCCGAAGGTAGTGGAAAGTGAACACGAGGCGACAAAGGACAAGGAACTTCCTAATAATAACGGAAGTACCACCAATGTCCATCCTCGGGTTGTCCGAAACCAGACCAAACACAGGTTGTTTTGAATCTCCGATTGACAACCCCAATCAAAACTTCTATTCCTTACCCTCACGTTTAAATGAGCAAAAGCTCATGAAAAAGCTAGTCATCAAATGGAAAAATTCTTTCAAATTTTCCAAGAACTACATTTTGACATAAGCTTTGCGGATGCCATCATGATGATGCCCAAGTTTGCATCTACTCTCAAACACATATTAAGCAACAAGGAAAAATTTGTTTGAAATGGCCAAAACTCCTTTGAGCAGCGCTCGTGATTACATTAAAAAGCTTCCGAAGCTGGGAGATCTGGAAAATTTCTTCTCCTTGTGTTTTCGGGAATGATTGAATGCTTTGCCCTTGCCGATCTTGGTGCAAGCATCAATCGATGCCTTATTCGATGTGGAAGAGCTTTCTCTTCGAACTTATTCCTACTGCATGACTCTTGAGCTTGCGGATCGTTCTATATCGCGTCCTCTTGGCATCCGAGGATGTATTTATTAGTAGGAAAGTTCCATTTTCGGTGACTTTGTGGTTGTTGATTTCGATGCGATCCTCGGGTTCCCTCATTGTTGGACGAGTTCACGAGCGAGTGCGTGCTCTTATTGATGTATTTGAGCAAGAAATCACGTTACGTGTGGGTAATGAAGTATTACCTTTAACCTGATCAAACTTCAGGTACTCCTCAGTGTAATCTTGAATCAATTAATCGAGTCGATTTAATTGATATTGCTTGAAGGAGTACTCTCGAGAGTTTCTTGGTTATCTTCATAATTACGTGGTGGGGATTCACCATCTTCTAAACCAATCATTGCCGACTCTTCCCCTCTCTCGCTCCGTTTGAGGGTGACTTCTTCTGGAAGAGATCGATGAGTTTCTTGCTAGTGATGAATCAATTCCGCTGGAATTGATGGTGTTTATGATTCGAGAGGAGATATCCTTTATCTCAAGCAATTGTTGAATGAAGATCCATTACCTTCACTCCTCGAAAGAGATCACAATTGAAATCAAATCGGTACAAACATCTCTGAAGAATTTCACGAGGTTGAAATTAAGGACCTACCTCCTCGTCTCGGTATGCATTCTTGGAGGGTGATGATAAATTACCCGTCATAATTGCTAAAGACTTGGTGATGAGGGAAGCTACTCTCATAAAGGTCTTGAAGTCACACAAGCAAGCAATTGCTTGGAAACTCTCAAACATTAAGGGTATCAACCACGAGTTTTGTACTCATAAAATCTTAATGGAGGGCGACTTCAAACCAATGATCCAACATCGGAGGAGGGTGAATCCTAAGATTCATGAGGGTTATCAAACAAGAGGTTCTCAAACTTCTTGATGCGGTTTAATTACCCGATCTACGATAGTCCTTGGGTGATCCCATTCATTGTGTTCCAAAAAGGTGGCATAGCTGTTGTCACAAATGAAGAAAGCGATTTAATTCCAACTCGATTGGTTACGAGATGGCGTGTGTGCATTGACTATCGCAAGTTAAGCGAAGCCACCGTAAAGACCATTTTCCTCTACCCTTCATGGATCGGATGCTTGAGAGATTAGCGAGGAAGCAGTACTATTGTTTCCTTGATGGTTTCTCGGGTTGCTGAGATCCCATTGATCCATTGGATCAAGAAAAGACCACATTCACTGCCCATACGGAACTTTTGCCTACGGGCGTATGCCTTTTGGCCTATGTAACGCTCACAGCGCGTTCAACGATGTATGATGGCCATATTCCACGACATGATCGGAAACAATGGAGGTGTTTATGGATGACTTCTCGGTCATTGGGGACTCGTTTAAACATGTCTCTCCCGTTTAGATAAAATGCTAAAGCGGTGTGAAGACACCAATCTTTGTCTAAATTGGAGAAGAGCCACTTATGGTCAAAAGAAGGCATAGTCCTTGGCCATAAGATTTCCAAAAGCAGGATTGAGGTAGATAGAGCAAAAGTTGATGTTATTGCCAAATTGCCTCATCCTACTACCGTCAAAAGGTATTAGGAGTTTTCTAGGTCATGCGGGTTTTATCGTAGATTCATACAAGTTTTTCTAAAATCGCTCGACCTATGACCCATCTTCTTGAAAAATATGCTCCTTTTATCTTCTCACACTGAGTGCATCAAAGCTTTTGAAACATTAAAGAAAAACTTACGGAGGCACCATTCTAGTTGCCCCGGCGGGATTTACCCTTTGAACTCATGTTCGATGCAAGTGATTTGGCTATCGATTAGGTCTTGGGGCAGCGAAAAACCAAGCATTTTGACCTATCCACTACGCGAGTAGAGACTATGGTGAGCTCAAACCCATTACACCCTACGGAAAAGAATTATTAAATTGTGGTGTATGCGTTTGAAAGTTTAAACCATACCTTATCTTGACCAAATCGTGGTGTATACGGATCCTCGGCTCTCAAATATCTCTTTGCAAAACAAGATGCAAAGCGAGATTGCTCCGTTGGGTTCTCCTCTACAAGAATTTGATATCATTATCGTGATAAAAAGGCGAGAACACAGGCTGCGATCATCTGTCCGTCTAGAAAACCCTCACGGGATGTGTTGAGAAAAAGGAAATAAGCGAAACATTTCCTACCGAAACACTCAATAGTTTCTTTTAGTGGAGACTCTTCTACCCGTGGTTTCTTGACTTTGCAAATTACCGAGCGGGTAACTTTGTGGTGAAAGGGATGTCGTCCCAGGAAAAACAAATTCTTTAAAGATGTGAAACATTATTGGCGACCCTACTTATTCAAAATTTGTGCGGATCAAGTCATCGAGCGATGTGTGTATGGTCGGGAAGCCAATGACATTCTCGAGGCTTTCCATTACGGACCTACGAGGGGACATCATAGCCCCGACTTCACGCCGAGAAGGTGTTTGATTCAGTTCTATTGGCGATTTACAAGGATGCGCGAATTTGTCAAAACACAGCAATGCTTGTCAGCGTCGCGGAAATATCTCAAAAAGAAATGAAATGCATAAGCGCCATTCAAGTGTGTGAGATTTTTGACATCTGGGGCATTGACTTTATGGGGCCATTTCCATCATCTCGAAACAAATACATACTCGTGGCCGTTGACTATTTGTCAAAATGGGTTGAGCAGCTTTACCTACCAGCGATGCAGAGTTGTTGTGAAATTCTTAAAATCTCTTTTGCTAGGTTTGGAACTCCACGAGCTATAATCGGTGATGGTGAGTGCGCATTCTGCAATGACGGTTTGATAGAGTCATGCAAAAGTATGGTGTAACTCACGAGTCTCTACTACGTACCACCCACGATGAGTGTCTAAATACTCATCATTTTGTACCAATTAAGCGCAAAAACATCACGAAAACACTCGAAATGCATCAAAATGATAAAAATATCACAAATAAGTGTTTTATGTGTTTTAAATGCAAAACATCAAAATCGGTGAAAAAGCGTATCAAGTTTGCATAATTGGCGTTTAGTCCCCCAGTTTCAAAAGTTGTCAAAAGCAGTCCTGGTAAAACAAAATAAAGAAAATATCATTTCAAGTCCCTAAGTTCATGAGTTGTCAAAATTGGTCCTTGAGATTTAAATTTGCAAAATTACAACTTAGGTCCCTAAACTTTGTAAATTGTCAAAAATAGTCCTTGGAAGTTTGAAAATTTCTATTTTCGTCCTTGTACTATTGAACTTTGTCAGTTTTGGTCCTTGTGAAAACTTTGGAATATTGGCAGAAATGGTCCCTCTAGTTTGGCAGAATTACAAAATGGTCCTTGTATTACTAAGCCTTAAACCATGACCCTTTAACCATTTTGACCCCTTGACTGTGACCCCATTTTGGACCCACAGTCAAATATACCAAGTCAAACACCGTTTGACTCACCCTCCCTCCAGCTTGCTTATCCTCTTCCCAGCATTGCTCCCTGCACTCCCCGTCACCGTCATCTCTGCTTATCTCTTGACCCCCCTCATCATCACCCACAATCCACCCCAGGTTGCAAATTCGGTCCACAAGGTCAAGCGCCTTTCATGAAATGCATCAAGCGGCCAAAATGGTCCCAAGTGATCCAATGGTCCTAAAAACAGTGGGATTTAATCGGAAGATGTGAGAGAAGCTTTTGGGTATAAAGAGAAAAAAGCAAGAAAAGGCGTTAGTTAGTTTTATAATTTCACGTATGTCGTTTTAAGATAAATGTTTTAGTTTAAGTGTTAAAATGTAATCTTTTGTTTCTTTGATCTAAACTCAGTGATTTTATCATTGTAATTTGCTTTTAAGCATCAATTTCAAAGTTTAACTAAATTTCATGCTCTTGTGTTTCTTGTTGAAAATCCAATCTCATGTTCTTATATTAAAGCTTCTAATAGCTTATTTCTAGTTCAAACAAGCTTACCTCGACTTATTATAGCTTTTGATAAGTTTGGAATTCGATTTCAAGCAATTTCATTTTGGTCAACAAAAGTCAATTGTGCGAAAATTGGGTTCAACAATAATGGAATTGGATATTGGTGTTGCGAGCTTTGACTTGGGTTGGATTTGAGTAGCATAGTGTAGTTTTGGGTTTGGTTTAGGCGCAATACAATTTGGAACACTTGTGAGTAGTTTACTTGTTTTCATTAATAGTGTAATTTTGTATAATCTTTATACTGTCTTGATTCACTATTAGCTTTAGCCTAGATATGTTCAATTAAGCTGTTATTGGATTAGAGTGAATCGGTTTCAAAGTAGCATAAGTCGGTTTATCATTTGAGTAAAATCATTAGCAACAGGTTGCATAAGTGGTGTTTGGATCGGTGTGTTTAAGCGAGATTGAGCTTTAGTTTGTATGACATTTGCACATTTAGTCTTAATATGTCATTTGATTCATATCTATCTTAACTTTGCACTTTATTGTACTTAAAGTCAACATCACTAAGAACACATCTTAAGATCATGGTATTGGCATTTTCAAAATCGAGGCTTGATACGTGTTAAAATCGATAGCATAGGTTGCATTAGTCTTAGTTTAACATAAAACATCAATTTGGGTCCTTAAATTGGTTGCAAATCTCATATAAGTCAACTTTCCATTTACGTGTCAAAGTGAACTTGAAAAGTCGGTTTGTCGAATCTTTACAAAACTTCACGTATTCGGTGTTGGGTCAAATTCATTGAAACCTTGGGATTTATAACTTCAAGCTGGTCTAGGTTCTATAAATGATTTTTGCAAAATTTTACAAAAACTTCTCAAGCTTCAAAATGGCTTGTCAAAATGGGCTTGTTTGCCACGTACGCTGACTCGATTAATCTTGATGCCGCAGTCTTCTGACAGCAAAAGCTCATAAGAGCTTGTCGAGGCTCATCTTTGGTTTCTAGTAGCCAACGGGTCAACTTCAAGTTCCAATATCTGTTTTCCAATTTCGACTTATTTAAGTGCTTATTTTCTAGCTTCAATAGTTGACCAAAATCATTTTTAACATACAGCTCATATAGCCAAATCTGTAGCTTGCAATTTATAAGTTAAGGATAGTTGTAATTAGTTGTTTTAGCGTACTTTTAGCATAATATAGCTTTTGTGAAAGTTTGGTGCTCGGTTGGACCCTTTGGCTTATTCAAAGTGCTTATTTATAAGCACTTGCAATTCTGATTTCATATTCTACCACATAAGCCCTTTGTTTTCTATTTTTCTTAGATTGATTATATTAAATTAGACTTTTCACTGAATTTTCATTTTTCTAGCCTGTGTTGCTATTTTTCTTAATTTAAAAGGTTTTAGGCTTATTTAATTAGCTTTTAATACAATTAATTGGAAAGTTTCAAAAAATAATTTTCATTTTCTTAGGTTAAGATAAATATAAAAGTCAAAAAAATATTTTTCCAGTTTTCATAGTTTAATTTGTAATTTTAGCAATTTAATTAGTTAAAATAGTTTTTAATTCATAGAAAATAGAAAAATAGTGGAAAATACAAAATTAGTTTTGAAAATTCTTTTAGTTAATTTAGATTTTTCTAAGTCATAAGTTCATTTTCTAGCTTTACTTCATATTTTCTTGTATTTTAGGTTATTATTAAATAGTTAAAAATAGTTTTTAATTAATAATAATTAAATAAATAGTAATAAAATAATTTTCATTTTCTAAAAATTTTCTCATATCATTAGGTTTGTAAAATGTCATTTCATATTTTAGGATTAATATTGCTTGATTTCATATTTTCTTTTGTACTTGGCGTAGTTTTTAATTTAAGTTTTATAAAGAAAAATCAAAAACATCGATTTAAAAAAGTGATAGCGTTTATTTAATATAGTTTATCTTTTAATTTCCTTTAATTTGCATTTAAGCCCTGTGGTTTATACACTTTCTCTTTTAGTATAATCAATCAAAATCCTTTTAAGTTCGAATCCTCTTGATCACTAAGCGTTTGACTATTCTACTTACATTCGTTGGGACATAACGACACAGAAACACTATACTCTCCGGACTTCATTGCATTTGTTTCTAAACTGTTTTAAGTTTCTTCGGTTAGCCATTCACAAGTGGCTAGCTTGTGTGAAAACTTGACGGTTCGGGACGAATCAAATTTTGGCGCCGTAGAAGGCGATGCTAATAGTCTTACGTTTAGCGATTAATGATTTGAATATTCACCACTGTTCATACCATCTATATGTATTTATATTTTCTTATAAAATCCAAAAACATCTTAAAATCAAAAACCCAAAAGATTTTCTTTCCTATTTTTACAAAATGTTTATCAAAAACCGAAAATATTCACCTTAACCCTCTTACCCTTTTTGATTATTTATCCCTTTACCCTCTATCCATTTGATTCTAACTTCTACATTCTCATGGAATCTCTCACTCTGACAGATGCAGGATGAAGTTGAAAATTTCGAACTTTATCACAAATGTCAAGAATTCGTGTTGTTCGTGATGATCCATTAATTACGTAGGTAAACGAGAAACCGGGGGTGACAAAGGACGGTACTTCCCTACAATAATGGAAATGCTAAATCGTCCAACCTACGGTTATCCAAAGATCTAACCCCTCGATTCTTTTTAAGCCGTCTAAAATTGATCCTAAACTTTCACGATTTACGGTTAAAACAAACATGCGAAATTTAGACGGTGAATAGCAAGAATGACTTGCCTAATCTTCACGTTTCTCAAGAACGAGCAGGAGACCATAACGAGTGGTGGAAATTGCTAGCTCTCGAGCCACTTGTCCGCCTCCGGATTTTTCAAAATGTTCTTGAGACTTGATAGTCATTCGGATCACTATGTTGGTTTGTTGATTCTTTGAATAAATTGATTCCTTACGTAACTCTCAAATGAAATCGTTTATTCCTTGTGTCGGTTGTGGTGAGCCTCTTTTGGTTCACCACATCGTTGTTATGCGTGTACAATGTGGTAATGATATTCGTAGCAGGAGTTGTTTGTTTTGTGGTTCGAGGAATTCATTTGATTATGATCTAATCCGAACTCATTTAACAACCCTGAACTTTTCCAATTACCCACCACTGACTTATCTTCCTATAATCAACATAAGCTTCTTGTGAATTTTGTGGAGGTCCTCACCAAGGATTTGAGTGTCAATCCGAAACACATTTGTCTATAAGCAGTTTTCGGTGATGCTCGAACTTTGGTTATGACCAATATCCATATAATTCACGGTCCGGACTCAACCAGTTTCTTGTTATAGTCTTGTGGAGGTCTCCACTTGGCTCGATTGTCAAATAGGAATCCATTTCCTTGTAACAATCATGACTCTCACAGGTTTGACAATTTCCAACCTCCACGCACCATACGGTTCAAACTCCACAGCCGTTACCTAAAGAAATTTCCCAAGATTTTGAAACCGCAATGAAAACACTTGATGATATGATTCAAAACTTTAAGAATCAAGTGGTGGTGAGAAAACCATGGGAGAATTGCTAGCCGAAGAGCGAGAGCCCGCAAATCTAGGGAAGAATTATTAGTCCTGAGCAAGCGGCTCTAAGGCGTTCCCAATTTCTTAAAGCGACTATGTATGATGATGGAGAGAGTATTTCTTTAAGAATATTATTTCTCGGACTCCTCGGTCGGTTGATATCCCGAGATTGAGATTCCATCTCAAACAAGCGCTATCACGCTTAAAGCTCCCACTCACTCTCTAAAATGGGGGCGAGCATCTTGAGACTATTCACGAAAAGGAATCGGACAATTCATAAAGTCTAGTGTTGAGAACCTTGTCCCGATCACAGAGAGTCACGAGAACTTCGATCATATGTGTGATTCTATTTCCCCTCTTGAGTGTTCAAAGATTATTTTGAAACTTTCTCGATTTTAGCGACGATTGTACTTCTCATGGAAACATCGAGTATGTTGAGGCATCACTCCCGATCGATCTTGATCATCTTCTTGAGGAGTTCACCGGTGAAATCACTCGCATCAATCCACTTTCATCGGAAAGTAATGATAGTCTTTTTAATTTCAAAGGCGATCGGGAGGCGAAAGTCTCCTTGATAATGATCATTCACTCATTTCTCACCTAACGGTCAATAGAGAATGTTAATCACTTTGTTCTGAAGCATGCAAAACAACTCTCACTAATCCTCTATTTGAATTAGACTCGAATTCACTTTAATTCTGAGAATCCATTCTTTGATACTCAGTTGAGGATAGTGATGAGTCTGATGGAACAAGAATTCCGCAGTTACTTCTTGTGATTGATTCTCTTCACGAGGAGTTCTCGGATGAACTCGCTCATATCATATCTCCGCGGAGTATGATAATTTCTACTTTGATCTAGACACTCCCATGATATGTCTTGATCGAGCAAGCAAGCGATGAGATTCATGAAACTATGAATTCTCCTATTGAGGATGAAGAGTTAGTCATGATTTTATCATGATTTTCTTTCTTTTCTTCATATATTACATCACTTCTCACATTCTTCACTCCTTGGGAATGAAGACATTATCTTTGACCCGGCATTTCCATGTACCATTATCTTGAGCGGATCTCTATATCTCATCGGTGTGGAACTTTCACGTTACTTCAAATGTTTATCAAACATCTTGAATAAAAGTCCGATGGAGATTGTCTCTTCCACTTACTTCCCCATGAACAAATTAATTCGGAATTCGAGTCAAGCTAGCGACTCGGTAATCAAAACGATAGTTAAACATGGGTTTTCACCGTGTGTACCACCCTAAGTGGGAGATGCCCGCATGTTGTATATAGATCTAAAAAATGAATGAAAATTGTAAATATTAAAAGAGAATAATTGTTGTGTTTCTACACTTAGCTAGTAATGTTATCTTTTACGTTCTAAGTTTGACATAACGGTAGGTACTTTGAATATTGAGGACAATATTCATTTCTAAGTGTGAAATTAATGAATTTAATCATAAATGTACCCTTTTAGTCCCTTTTCCCCAAAATGGCCAAATTTATAAAAAAAAAAATTTGGAAGTACTATGTACTAAACACAACAAATGGTAATCAGTCCGCCATGTCTAACCCACATGAGGATTGGCTAATCCGGGAGAAAGCGGCTCTTGGTAAAGATATCTCAAATCCGTTGTGACTTGCAATTTGCCCAAATTGTATGGTATTGACTCACCATATCCTTAAAAGTGAAGAGTTGGCTAGCCATGAGTTTATGGCTTGTGGTAAAGCGATGGAAAAACCATAATTGGTAATCGGCTCACCAAAGATAATATTGATAATTTATCTAAGAGTTGGCTAGTCCGAAGCAAGCGGCTTACGGTAAAGACAAATCAAATCCGTTGAAAAGGCGGTGATTTGCTCAAAATCATTTGGTTATCGATGTACCATAGTTCTTACATAAGCTGAAACATTTGGCTACTCGAGTAATGGCTTTTGGTAAAGAGATGAAATCCATTAATTTTTCTCAAAACATTGCTAGGGACTAGCAATATCTTAGTGTGGGGGATTGATGAGTGTCTAAATACTCATTATTTTTGTACCAATTAAGCTGCAAAAACATACGAAAACACTCGAAAATGCATCAAAATGATAAAAATATCCCAAATAAGTGTTTTATGTGTTTTAAATGCAAAATATCAAAATCGGTGAAAAAGCGTATCAAGTTTGCATAATTGGCGGTTTTAGTCCACCAAGTTTCAAAAGTTGTCAAAAGCAGTCCACTGGTAAAACAAAATAAAGAAAAATATCATTTCAAGTCCCTAAAGTTCATGAGTTGTCAAAATTGATCCTTGAGATTTAAAATTGCAAATTTACAACTTAGGTCCCTAAACTTTGAAAATTGTCAAAAATAGTCCTTGGAAGTTTGAAAATTTCTATTTTAGTCCTTGTACTATTGAAGTTTGTCAGTTTTGGTCCTTGTGACAACTTTGGAATATTGGCAGAAATGGTCCCTCTAGTTTGGCAGAATTACAAAATGGTCCTTGTATTACTAAGCCTTAAACCATGACCCTTTAACCATTTTTTGACCCCTGCCAACCTGTGACCCCCCATTTTGGACCCCTGGTCAAATATACCAAGTCAAACACCCCGTTTGACTCACCTTTCCCTCCCACCACTGGCTTATCCTCTTCCCTGGCTGCTCCTGCTGCAGCACTCACCCGTCACCTCATCCTCTCACATTATCTCTTTGACCCCCTCATCATCACCCTACAATCCACCCCCACAGTTGCAAATTCGGTCCACAAAGGTCAAAGCGCCTTTCCTGAAAATGCATCAAGCGGCCAAAATG